>ML801670.1:135139-182598 GCA_009831015.1 Picea engelmannii
GCATGCCATATATCTTCCACATGAATTTCAAAAAACAAATCTGAAATGGAGTAGACATCATCTTCAATTAATGGAAAACAAATTTCTACAAATACTTTTGTAGAAGACTCTTCATAATAAGAGGCTTGATCTTCTAATGGCTTTTCTTATGGCTCTATTTGTTCAACCTCCTGCATAAAATCTTCACAATATTCTTTATTCCCAAATAGAACCTCCAATCTGGTCCATAATTCATTTGGAGTTGATCCTTTTGATTCTTCATATACTTGATGGAAAAGTTCGGGAGAAACATACATGTCGATACTTCCTATGGTCATATCTTGTCTATTGAGAAAGTCATTTTTCTCATCGACAGAATCAGGCTCTACTTCCATTACCATAGTAATTTGGTACAAGCCTCTGCATCTAAGATGAAGCATAATTTTTGGCTTCCATTCCAAATAGTTATGAGGCGTAAGAAGTATTTCTGGCGAATAATCTGTCTTTTGTTGTCTTCAATCTTTTGTACCTGCAAAAAATGATTTGGTGTAGCTTTTACCTAGTAGTTCATTGGCTTTGATACCATGTAAATGTGTTGAACCTACACAGAATAGATCTAGCTAGAAAATACTACACACATTTGCAGAGAGAAATTGAGAAAGAAGAAGCAAGATAGAAAGAATGGAAGAATTCTCATTAACCATATTCCACACTCAAAGAGTGAATAATTTACAATATATATAGAATAAATGAGTAACTAATGAGCCATATTGGTGGTCTAGATTGATCTGGACACACACCAATAATTACAAGAGTAAACTGCTACCTAGTCTAGTCTCTTAGGCAGTTACGGGAGTGAACTGCCACCTAGCTGAGTTAACTAGTCAACTAGTGTTCATTTAACTGACTGAACAAAGAGTAGTGAGTTGGTGATGATCCCAATGTTGCATGGTAACAAAACCAATGAAACATCTAAACTCAACTCAACTAGTCAAACTGAAGTGTCAACTGAAAGAGAATATTCTCCAGGTGGAATATTCTCCCCTAAAATGTAGGAGACTGAATAATGACTAATTATGACTAATAAACAAGGAATAACCTTAGGACAAATAAATCCTAGGTGTGTGTGTGAAGTAACTCCAACATGAGTTGTGGTTTGGCAGAACAACAACAGTAAAACACTTCAAAGTCTTTGGGAGAAAATGCTATATAAAAATAGATGATGATAATCTAGGAAAATTTGATTCCAGATCAAATGAATGTATATTTCTTGATTACTCATCCAATAAAGAGACCTACATATGCTACAATATGAGATTGCACAAAATTGTAGAAAGTTAAAATGTAAAGGTGGATGATCTAACATCAAGAAGAATCAAATCTCAAGACAATTCACAAGTTTATGAAAGAATAAGAGATGATGATGATGAAGAAGAAACTGAAGAAATACAATAAGAAGAATCACAAAGTGAATAAGAAAACAAAGAGGAAGCATCACCAAGACAAGAATCAAGAGCACCATCAAGAAGAGTACAAAGAGATCATCTTAAAAGTCAAATCATAGGCAAGAAAAGTGTTGGAGTTGAAACAAGAAGAAGGATAACATATGAATCAAAACAATCAATGTTCTACCTAATAGAACCAAAAACATTTGCAAACTGCAAAGGCCAACAAAGATGAATATTGGATTAAATCCATGAATGAAGAGCTTGATCAAATAGATAAGAATCAGACCTGGGAATTTGTCCCAAGAACAAAAGACAAAAATGTGGTAGGGACCAAGTGGATTTTTAAAAATAAAGTTAATGAAGATGGTCAAATTATAAGGAATAAAGAAAGATTAGTATGCAAAGGATATGCACAAGTAGAAAGGATTTAATTTGAGGAAACATTTTCCCCAGTAGCCAGATTAAAAACTATCAGAATGTTCTTGGAATTTGCATGTTTTAAAAACTTCAAAATATATCAAATGGATGTCAAATCAACATTCTTAAATGGAAATCTAGAGGATGAAGTTTATATAGAACAATCTGAAGGATTTATGTTATCAGAAAATAAAGACAATGTATGCAAATTAAGGAAAACGGTGTATGGTCTCAAACAAGCTCCCATGGTGTAACACCCTATTTCCCCCAGTTTGTAAATATAACTATATTGGCCAAGGAACTATGGAAAACTCAAAGGTGTGAATGTTTGATTTGATGGACCTTTTTATAAAAGGTTGATGAATGTAAATTCTATTATTTTAATATAAAATGGATACATGTTTCATGACTGTTGGAAAGGGGATGTGCTAAGAGAGACCATGAATGCTATGAAAAGGTGGTGGAGGGGACCAGGAATGGTTGCGTTAACCTCCACCGAACCAGTGCCTTGCTGGATTTAATTTCTTAGGATCAGAACAACCCTCTAACCTAGGAATGAATTACAGTAAGGCTGGTAGGTGGGAAGACCTCCTCAAGAGTTAATGAGGCAGACCGCCCATCTGTAAGGCTTCGAGATCTAACCACAAACTGGTAATTTGAGCCACACACAATCTTGCAGAGGAAGGCAAGAAAGGAAGTGTTGTGGGCAGAGGAAGACCTACGAAGAGTGAAAAGAGGAGAGTGGAAGCTCTCGGGTCCGAGGAAGGACTGAAAGAGGAAAGTGAGTTCTAATAGAAGGAAATAGAGACTGAGTCGGGAGAAGGAGAGTAACCTTCGTCCCTATCTATTTTATGTACTGGGAGAAGGAGAGTAACCTTCATCCCTAACTTCTGTTGAGCTGGAAGAAAGAGATGGAATCTCAAAGCATCGTGGTCCAAGATTGTGGGTGTTCAGTGGTAAATTCATTAGGAGTGACTGAGCCTATGTTTGGGTGGAAATGAACACCCCATTCAATAGTTGCATCACGCCTTATGGTTCTCATAAGTGTTTTCATGCCTTGTTCTTTGAATTGGAAATAATGGATGCATGAGTATATTTATATGTCTATAAATGGTTTTTGTATTAAAATGATTAAGTTATGAGCATGCGTTTGTTCCCTTGAGAACTTATGCTTCTGATTGATTTTACATATACTTCAGTTTAATTCCTCGAAGGCATTTCCCTAGGTAATTACATCACAGTTCTAGAGTCAGAGCAAACCTCTGGGCACTTCTACCATTTCGGTAACCTCACGAGTTTACCTTTCCCTATTTCAAAGCTTAAATTTCTGTGAAGTAGGGAGGCGTTTCCCTCAGACCAATAGTCTAAGAGACTTTGAACTCGTGCTCCAAGTCCTTAACCAAAAACCCAACTAAGATTAGATTTCATAGCCCAAGAGTCTTCTAAAGGTCCATGTGACCTAGGTCTAGGAACCCTGTGCAAAAAGGAGTTAGCTTATGAAGGCTTCAAAACATCGAGAGTTTGAATCTCTTAGGTGTCAAATTTCACGATAGTCAAAGTTACCCGAACTACCAGAGTAACAAGAGTCGTAGATAACTTAAGAACCTAACACCGGAGATGGATACGAGTCGTTTATTGGAAGGAGAGGCCATCATGGTCTTCAGATCAACTTAAATACCCATTGGAGTTAATGAATCAAACACCATCTGCTCGATTAAATCGAAGGTTTGGAATCATTGCGAATCACGAAGGTGAAATTAGCAGACATGCTAGTTCACCACCCAGAATCAAGAAACGTCATTGATATCATTGGGAATGGAAGATCAATGACCAAGATTAAATCGGAGTCGGGAAAACACTTCCCATATTGTGGAGATTGGACCCCGCAATCACTATGAACCATCGATCTGTGAACGAAGATCGATGGTGGAGAATCATTGCAGAGCATGAAGGTGAAATTAGTGGACGTGCTAGTCCACGGCCCGCAATCCACCAACACCGTTGATCTCGTCGGGCTGGAATATCAATGACCCCTATTAGACCGAGTGGGGCGAGTAATTTTCAGATTGTGGAGGTTGAGCTCTCTGATAAAGAGTGCGCACGTTGGGGCCTCGCAATCACTGTGAATCGTCGATCAACAAACACATTGATATTGGCCAGATCGTGACTATCAGACCTAGAAAATTTGTTAGGTGGATAGTCGTGAATTCCTTTGGGAATATGTGGAGTAACGGATTCCTTCTATACCATCGATATGAGAGAAAGGACACATGTCAACATATCATTGACTTCAAGTGTAATCACTCCGAGAGAAAGCAAGTGATGAGAGGTTGAAACTCCCAAAGCCTAAAGAGCTAAAGTGACTTGCAGTTGTCGATCTGTAGGAGGCACGCATTGACATATCGTCAACTTCGGGTATAAGAACTCTGGAGGAAAGTGAGTGTGGGGAGGTTGACCCTCCCGAAGACCAAAGAGCTTAAGTAGATATGAGTCGTCCAAGATAAAGGGACATGTGTCGTCAGATCCTACACTTTAGAGGAGAGTCACTCTAGGAAAAAGGGGAGGTGTTGAACAAGAACTCTTGAAGGCTGGAGAGCCGGATTTCATTTGAGACGTATGTTAGCTAAGGATAGGTATCAACAAATCTCCCATTTCGAAAGATAGCCACTTCGGAGGAAGGTGGAGTCACAAGAGTTGATAACTTCCGAAGTAAATCATGACTGTCGATTTGAAAGAGGCACGTGTCGATAGATCATTGACTTCGAGTGAAATCACTCCAGAAGAAAAGGTGGTGTGAGCATCCAGGACTCCCAAATGCCGAAGTCCTGAAGTGGACCCAAGCCGTTGACTTATATGAATGCGTGGCGCCGGATCTGGAATTGCGGGTACGAATTAATTTAGAGGAAAAAGAGTTGGAGTGCTCAGGACCTCTGAATGTCGAAGCTAGAAGAATATCATAACCATCGATCACCAAGGATGCATGATGCACAATCCTTGACTCTGAAATAAAGTACTTCGGGAGAATAGAGTGTTGGAACGCTCGAAACTCCCGAATGTCGAAGTCCCGAAATGAACCTGAGTTGTTGATTTAAAACGAACGCATGGCGCTTGATCTGGAACTCTAGGTATGAAGGCCATCGAAAATCCCCGAGGAAACACAACGTCAGATGGTGCACTTTGAAGGATTAGTACTCCATAGGTTTTGCGAGGAGGTGCTTCAAATTCTGCCGAAGCCCGGAGGCCCGAAGTACTGAAGCACCGAAATAGGTGCCTATGGCCTTGGCATTTAGTCATAGCCTGTGGTCACATGTGATGGTCGCTGAAGAATAAAAAACAGCTAGGCCTTAATTTCCAAATTAGATACCATGGATAGAGGATTTGATCCTTTAAGGAGAACGCAATTTTTACGCCCCACCATGGGTGTGTTACAAATTGGTATCATAGCATGGTTACAACAATTAGCATGCTTGGGTTCATGGACGAGTCACTTAAAAACCATATTTAGAGTACTTTTAATAGTTACACCCTATATTACCTCTTTATTAAAGAGTCTGGTTAAATTTTTATTGAGGAAAATAATGAAACTTTCTACTATGTGTGTGCATTTAAGAAATTTGAATTGTGTATTGTTCATAAACTAATAGACTGTTAACTAACAATAAGTGTTTTTTCAGCACTCGAGCATTTAGTAAATCATGGGAAAAATTCAAGTCTAAATGATGGTGATGTGTTATGAAGTGGGGGATGGCTCCCATAATAGAGACGAAGAATCTGACGAAAGGAGGGCGGTGAAAACCCCTCCGTATGTGGCTAAAACTGTAAGGAGCCTCAGGGCCGAATTACAGAGTTTCAAGGCCGACAATGAGATATTGATAAAGGATAAAGAAAAACAAACGTAAATTAATCTAGTCTTGTTGCAGAGCTTATCTGACATATAGAGGAATCTGCAGCATGAACCCGCAACCAACCATGTGGACCGACGACATGTGAAGAGAATTCAGAGTCCACCTGAGATCTGAAAACATGGCCCCATAAGTGACCACACTAGGAGAAGCACCTCGAAGAAGGACCAACCTGGAGGTAGGGGACACTCATTGGGAGAGTCCTCTGGAAAGGAAGTTGGCAACTCCGAGGGATATTCTAGTAGCAAAACTAGCTCACATTCTCAAAGGAAAGGAAGGACGCGAAGGCATTCCAAAATTCATGATCCTGAAGAGTTCAAGAAATCCAAACCACCCTCTTTCGATGCAGACATTAATAAAGGAGAAGAGGTTGAAGGTTGGCTTCTTAGTTTAAAGAAGTAATTCAGAGTCCATGACTACTCTGAAAACCTGAAGGATCGAATAACCATCTTCAACCTGAATGGAAAGGATACCATTTGGTGGGAAGGCCTAACGAATGTGAAAGGAGTCCATGAGAAGGGCTTGTCATTGAAACAGTTCGAGAAATACTTCAGGAAGCAGTGTCTGTCAGAGAAATACATGGAGGGGAAGAATAAGGAGTTCTATGAACTCAAGCTGGGGCATCTCACCATAATTGAATATGTCAATAAATTCCTTGAGCTACTGAGGTATGTACCCTACATAAAGGATGAAAAGGTAAAAATGTAGTGGTTTATTAGTGGGATACCTCAGACCTACCGGGACAGGATTGAGTTTGATGAACCAAAGACCTTCGAAGAAACCATATGGAAGGTGAGGTATTGTTATGAATAGTTTGGGAGTAAGACATGACCTCACGAGGATTGGAAGAAGAAGAGTAGTTCGGGATTCAAGAAGAAGGGGTTTAAATCCTCAAGATTTAAGAACTATGGGAAGGTTTCTAGGATGAAACTTCCTACTATAAGTGTGTATCAGAAAAATTCCCCCTCTCAAAGTGGAAATAATCCTTTTTGGGCAGTCCCAGGAAAGACTGATAACCTAAAGAAAGAACCCTTAAAATGATGGGGTTGTGGAGAAGATCATCGGTTGAGGGATTGTCCACACAGACAACAGAACAATAGGAGAGTATACAATATCCAATAAGCTACCAATATCAATGATGTGGCTAGGAGCATGCCACAAATCTATGCAGCCTCAGACAATAATCAATTCAACCACCAAGCTTCAGTGGTGGAGATGGAAGGTATGATCACCAACCATATAGTTTCTATTTTAATTGCCCCTGGTTCTAATTTGAGTTATGTGGCCCCTCAGACTACTGATAAGTGTAAACTGCAACTAGTTAGACATGTTAAGTCATGGTTGGCACAACTACCCATTGGGAACAAAACAAAAGTAGCAGAGGTCATACCATCTTGCCAATTCATCATGGATGGATTTCCCACCCGAGCGACCCTTAACATACTTCTCCTGGGATATTATGACTTGTTGATTGGTATGGACTAGTTGGTTTCTTATCAAACTAAGTTGGACTATTACCATAAAACTTTAGAATGTGTAAATGAAGAAGGGGGAAAGATAAGTTATAACCATCCAAGGGATTCAGAAGCATGTCTCAGTGAGACAAATATCAACCCTTCAAATGAAAAAGTATTGCAGAAAGGGGTGTCCTTTATATTAAATATAGGTGTTGGAATATGTTTAGGATGAAAAATCAAACCTATAGGATCACCCCATATTAAGAGAATATAAAGACATGTTTCCAGAAGAGGTACTAGGTCTACCTCCGAGAAGAGACATTGACTTCTCGATAGAACTTGCACCAGGAGCTATGTCAGCATCTAGAACGCCCTATAGGATGAGTACACCATAGCTGGTTGAGCTCAAGCTACATCTAAAGGAGATGATGTACAAAGGCTACATCTGACCCAGTGTATCTCTATGGGGAGCACCCATCTTGTTTGTGAAAAACAAATATGTCACACTCGGACTGTGCATAGATTATAGACAACCATAAAGAACAAGTACCCCTTACCAAGAATCGATGACTTGTTCAACCAATTGCGAGGTTCTTCCATTTTCTCGAAGATTGACCTAAGGGTTGGATACCATCAAGTCCAAATTAAGGATGAAGACATCCACAAAAAAACCATCAGAACGAGGTATGGTCACTATGAATTTGTGGTGGTGCCATTCGGGTTAACCAATGCCCCCGCCACTTTTATGTGCCTGATGAATAATGTACTCAGTAAATTCCTGGACAAATTTGTATTGGTTTTCATTGATGATATCCTAATATACTCCAAGAGCAGAGAGGAGCATGAATAACATCTTAGACTTGTACTTCCAGTACTAAGAGAGCATCATCTCTATGCTAAGTTTAGCAAGTGAGACTTTTTCCAAAAGAAAGTCCATTACTTAGGCCATGTTATTTATAAAAAAGGGGTGGCAGTAGAACCTGACAATATCAGTTCTATTATGGAATGGCCTACCCCAAAGGATGTATCTGATATCATATCCTTCATGGGCTTAGCAGGATACTATAGAAGTTTCATAAAAGGGTTTTCCAAGATTGGTTGTACAATCATTTCCCTTTAGAAAAAGGGGATTAAATTCACTTGGACATCAAGATGTGAAGAAATATTTCAGGAACTGAAATACCTCCTGACCCATGCACTTATGTTGAATATTGCAGACCGATTTCCTCGTGTGTATATATGCCTGCAAGGAAGGACTCGGAGGAGTCCTTATGCAATAGGGACGTGTAATTTTCTATGTGTCCAGGAAATTGAATGTGCATGAAATCAATTATGTGACCCATGACCTAGAGTTGGATGCCATAGTACATGCTTTAAAAATGTGGAGGCATTACCTCCTGGGTAGGAGATTTTTTCTTATGACAGACCATTTTGGCTTGAGGCACCTATTTGATCAACCAAAACTCAATGCCAGGCAAGCTAGGTGGATGGCTCTCCTTAGTGAGTTTGATTTCAAAATCAAACACATCAAAGGAAAGGAAAATAGGGTTGTCGATGCCCTTAGTAGAAGTATATAAACGATTCACCTGGTAGTGGTAAGCACCTATGAAACAGATGTCAGCGAAAGATTCAGGAATGTACAAGAAACAAATGTATTCTTCAAGATCGTGACCTCATACCTAAGGCAAGATCCTACAGGGATAAAGGCACATAATGTTTTCCATGTTTTATTATTGAAGAAATATGTACATGATTCTAATCATATAATTGACTGGTATGTGATCTAGGTGGAGCCGAAGGGAGAATTCCTACCAAAACCTCAATGCATACTAGACAGAAAGGAAACCTCACTCGGGAACCGAACCATTGCACAGATCAAGGTGCAGTGGAAACACTTTGGCCCAAATGAGGCTAGGTGGGAAATGGAGGATGCCATGAGATAGGAATTTCCAATTTTATTTACTCCTATATATACATATCATGTTGATAGATAGAACATAGAGGATGATTTTCCTTTAAGGGGGAGGGAATTGTAACACCCTGTTTCCCCCTGTTTGTAAATAAATCTATATCGGCCAAGGAACTATGGAAAACTCAAAGGTGTGAATGTTTGATTTGATGGACCTTTGTATAAAAGGTCAATGAATGTAAATTATTTTATTTTAATAGAAAATGGATACATGTTGCATGACTGCTGGAAAGGGGATGTGCTAAGAGAGACCATGAATGCTATGAAAAGGTGGTGAAGGGGACCAGGAATGGTTGCTTTAACCTCCATCGAACTAGTACCTTACTAGATTTAATTGCTCAGGATCAAAACAACCCTCTAAACCTAGAATGAATTACAGTTAGGCTGGTAGGTGGGAAGACCTCCTCAAGAGTTAATGAGGGGATGGGGTAGACCACGCATCTGTAAGGCTTCCAGACCTGACCATGGATTGGGAATTCGAGCCACACACAATCTTGTCGAGGAAGGAAAGAAAGGAAGCATGGTGGGTAGAGGAAGAGTTGCGAAGAGTGCATAGAGGACAGTGGAAGCTCTTGGGTATGAGGAAGGATTGAAAGAGGAAAGTGACTTCTGATCATAGGAAATAGAGACTGAGTCAGGACAAGGAGAGTAACCTTTGTCCCTATCTATTTTTTGTACTAAGATAAGGAGAGTAACCTTCGTCCCTAACTTCTGTTAGATGGAAGAAAGAGATGGAATCTCAAAGCATCGTGGTCCAAGCTCAGGTGGCCAGTGGTAAATCCATTAGGAGTGATTGAGCCTTTGGTTGGGTGGAAACGAGCAATCACATCACACCTTATGGTTATGATAAGTGTTTTCATGCCTTGTGATTTGAATTGGAAATAGTGGATGCATGCGTATATTTATATGTCTATAAATGGTTTCTACATTAAAATGATTAAGTTATGAGCATG
Source organism: Picea engelmannii (assembly GCA_009831015.1). Lineage (NCBI taxonomy): Eukaryota > Viridiplantae > Streptophyta > Pinopsida > Pinales > Pinaceae > Picea > Picea engelmannii. The sequence goes on from ML801670.1 coordinate 145,265, forward strand.
TGTTTGTTCCCTTGAGAACTTATGCTTCTGTTTGATTTTCCATATACTCCATTTTAATTCCTCGAAGGCATTTCCCCAGGGAATTACAACACAATTCTAGATTCGGAAAAAACCTCTGGGCACTGCTACCGTTTTGGTACCCTCACGAGTTTACCTTGCCCTGTTTCAGAGATTAAAGTTCTACAAGGTAGGGAGGTGTTTTCCTCAGACCAGTAGTCTAAGAGACTTTGAACTCGCGCCCAAGTCCTTTACCGAAAACCCGAATAAGAATAGAGTTCATAGCCCAAGAGTGTTATGAAGGTCCATGTGACCTGGGTCTAGGAACCTTGCGCAAAAAGTAGTTAGCTCATGAAGGTTTCAGAACATCGGGAGTTCGAAGCTCCGAGGTGTCAAATTTCACGATAGTCAAAGTTACTCGAACTACCGAAGTAATCAGATCCATAGATTACATAAGAACCTAACAATAGAGATGGATACGAGCCATTTAATGGGAGGAGAAGTCATCCCGAGTATCAGATAGACTTAAATACCCACTGGAGTTAACAAATCAAACACTAGAAGATCGATTAAATCAATGGTTGGGAATCATTGCAAAGAACGAAGGTGAAATTAGTGAACATGCTAGTTCACGACCCGTAATCAAGCAACGTCGTTGATATCATTGGGAATGGAAGATCAACGACCATGATTAAATCAGAGTCGGGCAAGCACTTTCCAGATTGCAGAGATTGGACCTCGCAATCACTGTGAACCATTGATCTGTGAATGAAGATCGATGGTAGGGAATCATTGCGGAGATCGAATGTGAAATTAGTGGATGCGCTAATCTGCGTCCTGCAATACACTAACGTCATTGATCTTGTCGGGCTGGAAGATCAATAACCCCAATTAGATTGAGTGGGGTGAGTAATTTTCAGATTGCGGAGGTTGATCTCTCTGATAAAGAGTTCACATGTTAGGGCCCTACAATCATTGTGAACCGTCAATTGATGAACACATCGGTATTGGCCGGATCGTGACTGTCAGACCTAGAAAAGTTGCTAGGTGGATAGTCGTGAGTTCCTTTGGAAATCCGCAGAGTAACGAAGTCCTTCCATATCATTGATCTGAGAGAAAGGACATGTGTCGACAGATCATCAAATTCAGGTGTAATCACTCTAGGAGAAAGCGAGTGATGAGAGGTTGAAACTCCCAAAGCCCGAAAAGCCAAAGTGACTTGCAATCGTCGATCTGCGGGAGGCACGCGTCGACAAATCATCGACTTTTGGTGTAAGCACTCCAAAGGAAAGTGATTGATGGGAGGTTGACCCTCCTGAATCCCGAAGAGCCAAAGCAAATCTGAGCCATCAAAGCTAAAGGGACAGGTGTCGTCAGATCATGCACTTCGGAGGAGAGTCACTCTAGGAAAAAGGGGAGGTGTTGAACAAGAACTCCTAAAGGTCGAAGAGGTGGAGTTCATATGAGTCATCTGTCAGCTAAGGATAGGCATAAAAAGATCTCCCATTTTATAAGATATCCACTTCAGAGGAAGGTGGGGTCAGGAGAGTTGAGAACTTGCAAAGTAAATCGTGACCGTTGATTTGAAAGAGATGTGTGTCGATAGATCATTGACTTCGGGTGAAATCACTCCAGGAGAAAAGGTGGTGTGAGCGTCTGGGAATCCCGAAGTGGACCCGAGCAGTTGACTTAGATGGATGTCTGGCACCAGATCTGGAACTATGGGTATGAAGTACTTCAGAGGAAAAAGAGTTGGAGTGCTTGGAACCTCTGAACGTCGAAACTCGAAGAAGATTGTAACTGACGATCACTAGGGACATGTGGCACACGATCCTTGACTCTGGAAGAAAGTACTTTGGGAGAATAGAGTGTTGGACCACTTAGAACTCCTGAATGCCAAAGTCTCGAAATGATCCTGAGTCGTTGATTTAAAACGGATGCATGGCGCTTGATCTAGAAATTCGGGTACAAAGTACTTTGGGAGAAAAGGCTGTGTACGCATCTGGGCCTCCTGAATTTTGAAATCCCGAAGTGAATCAGGGTCGTCAAAAATCCTTGAGGATACGTGGTGTCGGATGGTGCACTTCAGAGGAATAGTACTCAAGAGGTTTTGTGAGGAGGTGCTTCGAATTCCACCAAATCCTGGAGGCACGAAGTACCGATGTATCAAAATAGGAACCTATGGCCTTAGCGTTCGGTCATAGCCCATGGTCACATGCGATGGTCGCCAAAGAAAAAAAAAGGGGCTAGGCCCCGATTTCCAAATTAGAGACCATGTATATAGGATTTGATCCTTTAAGGAGAATGCAATTTTTACACCCCACCATGGGTGTGTTACACAGGGCATGGTTTTCAAGACTTGATAATCATCTACAATAACAAGGATACAAAAGAGGAGCCACAAACAACAATATATGTATTAAAATTGAAAATTAGAATATGATTATTGTTTTAGTATATGTGGATGATATCATATTTGGAAGTAATATAAATCCTCTAAGCAACAAATTTGCTACATAAATGAAAAAATAATTCAATATGTCAATGCTTGGTGAACTGACATTCTTCCTGGGATTACAAGTTTCACAACCATACAAAGGCATATTCATATCTCAAACCAAGTATATTAAAGAAATGTTGAATAAATTTCAAATGGAAGATTGTAAACCTATGAGCACTCCTATGATTACATGATGAAAACTTATCAAATATGATGAATCACTAGAAGTATACCAAACCATGTATAGAGCAATGATTGGTAGCCTATTATATGCAACAACAACAAGACCAGACATCATGCAAGTAGTATGATTAGTGGCTATATTTCAATATCCACCTAAAGAAACACATATGAAGGTAGTTAAAAGGATTCTTAGATATCTCAAAGGCACCTTGGATTTTGGTTTATGGTATCCAAAAACACAAAACTTCACATTAACTGCATATATTGATGTAGATTGGGAAGGGAGTATAGATGGAAGAAAGAACACTAGTGGAGGTGCATTTTTCCTAGGAAAATGTCTTGTGTCGTGGCTAAGTAAACAACAACCCTCCATATCACTATCTACAACATAAGTTGAATATATTGTTGTTGCCTCCTGCTGCACTCAAGTAATATGGATGAAACAAACTCTAGAAGACTTACAAGTAAAATATGATCATCTAATTCTTCTTAAATGTGGCAATACCAATGCCATAAACCTTTCTAAGAATCTTGTCTTGAACTAAAAAACCAAGCATATCCCAATCAAATTTCATTTTTTAAGGGAACATGTTTTTCAAAAAGTTGTTAAAGTGGAATATGTGGATACTAAAGAACATATTGCAGATATATTCACAAAACCTTTACCCAGGAGTACTTTTGCATACCTTAGACAAAAAATAGGGGTAATCTCCATATTTAATTGAACTGTGCAAGATTCATCAAAGAAGGAGCACATGGGTAGGGGGAGTATAACCTCAGAGAGATTAAAACCTCAGGGGGAGCAGAGAAATGTCATTTCTGTCATTGTTGTCAAAGGAGGAGAATAAACATTAACACTTAGTTAAAATAAAGAGTTTTTACTTTGTGCCATCAATGCAAAAGGGGGAGAATGTTGGACATGGTTTTATGTTGTCATCGATGTCAAGAAGTGTTAATATGTATTTATCATCCAGACAAGTCCATTCAGACTATAAATTTGTTAAAGTACCTTGCTATACTAGTTGCAAGAGAGCTTTGCAAGAGCATTAACTCTGATGAAGGAGATGGAGTAATGAGAAGACTGAGAAGACAATTCTTTATTATGAGACATACAAGGAGGACGTTGTCCCATAGAAATGAAAAAGATAAAAAGGAACATGTTACAATCTTCCTGAGATTTTATTTTTAGTTTAATATAATGATCGGTGTTCTGATGATTATAAGTGTGAAAGTTGCAGGAATCAATAGTAAAGAACAAAGAATAATTTTGATCGTTGGATCAAAATAAGAGAAAGATCAGATGGACAAATTGACACTAAAGGGCGAAGACCAAGGTTGATTGATCGACAACCATTGGATCAAAATAGAACCACAATATGATGGCTCAAATATTTTTTCGCGAGTCTGTTGCGCACCCCAAAACAAATGGTTAAGTATCATATTCTATCGATTGGACTCATATAAAGAATCACTTAAAAAATTTCTAAGTATGGTTCATTATGGAGGTAGTGGAAATTGGGCATGCATTTTGATGACATCCGATAAGACATGTGAGTCTGGGAGTCTGCAAGTCTGCAAATCCAAGAAGAATCACTTACAAATTTCTAAGTATAGGTTCATTATGGAGGTAGCGGAAGTTGAGCATGCATTATGATGACACTCGAGAAGACATGTGAGTCTATGAGTTCGCAAGTCTCAGAACCTGAGAAGAATCACTTAAAACTTCTAAGTATAGGTTCATTATGGAGGTAGCAGAAGTTGGGCTTGCATTTTGATGACACCTGAGAAGACATGTGAGTTCGTGAGTCTGTGAACCCGCCACATAAAATAATTATAAGTAAAGTCCATGTTTGAAATGAATAAGGATCGTCGACTCAACGGTTGATTAAATCCAAACCGTGGATCTATCTAAAGCACCTTGGAAATCTATGATTTTCCACTCAACACCTGATTAAAACCCAACCATTGGATCGAGGTGTAATAAACATCATGGGAGGTTCAGATATAACCATTCATCAAGATGATGGATCTTCAGTGGAGATGTAGTGTGCATTGCCGAAGGGAGAAGAAGTTAATGATAAGGTTGGCATATGTGTATGTTGTTTCTAAAATACCACGATAGACACGTGGTAGTATCCTTTGAAATGTGGATACCCCGATAGTGGGTTTATAAAACCATTTTGATCACCTACGCCACTAAGAGGGACACCACGAGTGGTAAATTATAATTCTATACATATTAATAAGTCATTAGTCATGAACGTCGTTCCTATGGACTGAATAACTTAGCACATGTCTATTTGAATACATGAAATACGCTTAAAAAAGCTTGAAATATGATAACTATTGAAAGGAAAATACTCCAATAGACAGTTCCTGGATTTTCAATGCAAATTAAGAACATGATTCTTAATTTAAAAAGATATTGAAGAAAAAACCTAGGTCACTCGATTACTTAAAAATAATAATAATAAAGGAATAAAGTTGTTATTAAAACAACTTGATTATTAAATAAATGAAGAGGCCCAATGATACATTATTAAAAGACATATTGGTTCAAATTTTATACCCATTGAAAGACTATATAAACCAAAAAACATGGTGGAAGGAAGATGTCTTTGTGGTCTAATTCATAATATCAAAGCGAGACATAGTCTAAGGAATAAAGTGAAACATTAACATGAAGTGAGGGTGGAAGGGAGGAGCAAGGGAAGATTGAATTCCTCTACAGGTTGAGTCTGAAACAGGGAGTTGCAACTTTCTCAAGTTGGTTCTTGAAAACAAGAGGATTGGAGTCCTCTATAGGTTGGATCCTAATCTACATGGAGTTAGTGCTTCCTCAAGTCAGTGCTTGGAAAAAAAGGGATTGGTGTCTCCTTGATTTGGTGCTCAAAAGAAGACAAATTGGTGTCTCTTACAAACTGTAACTTGTAAATGAAATATAATTTTTATGATTGTTACATTTAAAATTCAGAGTTATGTACATTTTTGTTGATAAATTGTTATAAATTAATAAAGAATTAATTTAATTTGAGAAAAAGAAGCAATATTGATTCACCCCCCCCCTCTCAGTATTGAAAAAATTCCAACAGGGCCTTCGATTACTATAGGATAAAGGTATGGTTGAAGGTGTGTCTAACTGATCTTTGTATTTTAATTTCCATGAACATTGCATATATGAGAATCATAATCGAATAATATTCCCCTTAGGTGCAATGAGGGCATAGGGAATTTTAGAGTTTGTGCAAATTGATATGTTTGGACCTGTGTTGATTCCATCACTGGGAAAATATGTGTATTGTGTATCCTTTATAGACGACTTCTCCAGGAATACATAGATTTATTTCCTCAGAAAGAAATCTAAAGTCTTTTAAAAAATCAAAGAGTTTAAGGATCTTGTGGAGAATCAGTCAGAGAAGAGAATTAAGGTTCCAAGGATGAATAGTGGTGGAGAATTATGCAGAAATGAATTGGAAGAATTATATAAGAAGTGAAGTATAGAAAGGAAGAAGACTACTCCATATAGGCCTCAACAAAATGGAGTTGCAGAAAGGATGAACATAACATTGATGGAAAAATTAAGGTGCATGCTTAGTGGTGTCGAGTTAGGACAAGAATTCTAGGTAGAGGCAGTGGGTACTGCATGTTACATGGTCAATTGATCACCCTCATCAACATGAGATAACAAGACTCCATGCGAGGTATGGACTGGTAAGAAACCCTCTCTCACACATCTCAGGGTATTTGGCTATAATGCCTATGTTCACATTCCAAAGGAAAACATGAGTAAGTTAGATAACAAGGTTGAAAAGTGTATATTTATTAGGTATAAATATGGTTTGAAAGGTTATAATCTTTGGATCCCAGAAACTAAGAAGGTAATGTATAGACGAGATGTGGTATTTAGAGAAATAAAAAATGTTTTCAAACAAGAATTCCTACCAAAGAAGGAGGAACTAGATCAAATATAGTTTGAGTTGAAGGATAATGAATCAGACTGTACAAAAGAACAAGAATAAAAAGAAGAATATCCTCATACTCCAAAATAAAGAGATTGGTTCAGGAAATAAGGTAATCATAAAGGTATACTCCACCTGATTTCTTTTCAATTTTATTTTTTTGTTTATTACTGAAGATGATCCTAGAACCATTAGGGAGGTAGTGGATTTAGAGGATGGAAAACTCTGGAAAAAGGCCATGATGGAAGAAATGGAAGTGTTGGACAAGAATGAGGCATGGGATCTAGTCAAGTTTCCAACAGGAAGAAATCCCATTGGAGACAAATGGGTGTTTAAGAAAAAGTTAAATGCAGAAGGCAAAGTGGAGAAATACAAATCTCGGTTAGTACCAAAAGGTCATTCCCAGGTAGAGGGAATTGAATTTGGTGATATATTTTCTCCTACTTCCAAGTTAACTGTAATTATGTTTCTTTTATCTATTTCCACTGCTTTTTATTTTGAAGTATAATAGATGAATGTGAAAACAAAATTCCTATGTGTGGATCCGGAAGAAGAAATCTATATGAAGTAGCCAAAAGGATTTGTTGTGAAGGGAAATAAAGTATCAACGTTTACAACTGTGTGAGACATTCTCCAGGACACATTCCTGAGAGATAGCCCTTGAGTTGGGTGTGTGGTTCCTATCTGAGACATAACTAGAACGTTGTGTTGGCCTCCTCCTTAGAAAGAGTTGAGAAGAACTCCAGATGATTCTTCTGTGTAACGCAGTGAGAAAGAAGATCTGTTGAGTTGGAAGTTCCTGTGGCTGAGCACAGGTGAATGTGTGAATTACCATGAGTTGGGTGCATCATTCTGAGACATAGATGAAACGATGTATTAGCCTACTATGAGCAAAGAGTTGATATGATGAACTCCAAATGACCCTCCTGTGTAACACAGTGAGAAAGAAGATTTGTTGAGTTGGAAGTGTCTGTGGATGAGCACATGTGAACGTGATCCTAGTGGATGAGCACTAGTGAGTGTGGTTCTCCTGTGAGATGCAGTGAGATAGAGAGACATCTCTATGGCTGAGCACAGATGGATGTAGCCCTAGTGGCTAAGCACTAGTGGGCATGGATGATTTTAGGGGCTAAATTTCTCTCATGGGCTAATTTTCCATGATTTTTCCAGAAACGAGATTCGCTATTTTAAAAATGATTCTCCCAAATTCTATAGGATAAAATTATTTTACCTTAAAAATCTCCAAAATTTTATAAAAACTATATAAAATCCTTAGAAATTTGAATATTTTTACAAAAATATCACCAATCATTTATAGTTGGCATATGAAGGATTAGTGATATTTGCCAAGGTTTCTACATTTTAAAATAAATTTCCATCCTTAAAATCTTCCCTGCTAGTGGGTGTATGAGATCCCTTGCTATATAGTTCAAGAGTCAGACTTACCTGTAACCCTATTGATTATGTAAAGGGTACAGGTCGGCTCCAAATTAATGTAAAAGATAATTAATATGGTAATTATTAATTATATTTTGAGTTATTGATGTCGGCCCTATTATGCCAATAGACACATCATCTGATGTGACAAGTATGACATAAATAAAGGTGAATCCCCATTGAGGAAACACTCTCATCATTGGGTCATCTCATGATTTCAGAAGTTGTGGTATGAAATTATGAGAATTACAACACCCTCTTGTCTGCTAAGTTTGGTGATGGTGTGGGAGGTCTTTCTCTTGAAGAATATAGCAAAGGATTGGGTTGGTTTTCTTCCCTTGTTGAGAAGGGTTTCCCAGGATACTTCTTGTATTCTTGTGCATGGTTATTATTCTTGTGATCTTGGTTTGTTGCAGTAGTTATGGTTCAAGTTAAAGGCTAAACAAAAAAATTATATTAAATGCATGAGCCATAGCTCATTGAAAACTCAACAGAAAGAATCGGTATGCAAGCTAAAAAAGTCCCTATATGGGTTAAAGAAATCACCAAGGATGTGGTATACAAAATTTGATGCTTATGTGTTGGGACTTGAATTCATAAGGAGCAAAGTGGATCATTGTGTTTATTTCAAATTAATTGGTGATCATTTTATTTATTTGGTCTTGTATGTGGATGAGGTGTTGCTAATAGGAAACGACAAGGAGGTTATCTAGGATGTGAAAAATTAGTTGTCCTTTAAATTTAACATGAAGAATCTTGTTGCTGCAAATTTTTTTGGGGGAATGGAAATAAAAAGTGATCTTTGGTTAAATAAGAGGAAATATGTCGAGACAATATTGCAGAGGTTTAATATGCAAGAATGTAAATCGGTCAAGGTTCCTATTCCTGCAGGTGTAAATTTATTTATGGATAAGTGTTAAAAGACACAAGATGAGGAAGATGACATGTCATGTGTTCCATATGCTAGTGAAATTGGAAGTTTGATGTATGTAATGGTCTATACTAGATTGAACATTTCACATGCAATGGGAGTTTTGAGCAGGTATATGTCAAAACTAGGGAAGGGTCATTGGACAACAATAAAGAGGGTTTTCAGGTATTTGTGTGGCACCACTAGTTATGGATTGTGCTACCAAGGAAGACCAGGTTTGGATAGAGTGTTGGATATACATCGCTTTGTTGATGTAGACTAGGATAGATATTTAGATTGTATAAGATATACAAGCGGGTATGTGTAATATGCCAGATATAAAAAGTATGCAGAACATAAATAAAATGCTAGAAATGGCAGAATAACAGTAATATAACCAGCATAATCTCCAGAATAACACAGAAATGATATAAGAACAACAACAGAAATAACACTTTGATTCAGAAAGAAATGTTCACGAGCCTCTTCGAGGGGGCAACCTCCAGTCGAGCAGTGCTCTGTTAAAATAATCTCTAAGCTAGGGTTTTCATACCCTCGACCCTTATTTATACTAAATATGTCTATTAAGAGAGGCATCTAGAGGAAGATCCTTCTAGAAGTGGAAGCTTCTATTAGGTCTTCTTACATCTGCCTTATTATATTTTATTGAAAGGCCTTATTAATATTGACATTTATTACATCCAAATATATTGCACTACCTATGTGCAGGTTAGGACCCTAACATGTCCGCCCCCTTAAAAACAGCCTTGTCCTCAAGGCTTGAGATGTGGAAACTGTTGCAGAATGGTAGTTGGTTCCCAAGTGGCATCTGTTGGAGTTGTATCTTTCCACTCGACTAGAACTTCCTTGATGGTTCTCTGACGTAGGCGACGCTCATGTTGGTCCAAAACTGCTTATGGTTGTAGCCAAATGGATCCTTCTTCAGCTAACTCAGGAAGGTTGGTTTGAATTTGGAACCTAGTTCCAATCACCTTCTTTAAGCATGAAACATGAAAAACAGGATGTAGCTTCGAATGACTGGGCAAATTTAACTGATAGGCGAATTGTCCAACACACTTAAGAACTGTGTAAGGACCATAAAATTTGGGTGCTAGCTTCTGACAATTCTCGGCCTTGAGGGAAGTTTGCTTGTATGGTTGCAGTCGCAGAAACACCTGATCCCCTTCTGCAAATTGACGTTTAGAGTGACCTTGATCTGCTTGTTGCTTCATGCGATTCTGTGCCATGACCAAGTTCTCTTTGAGGGTACAGAGAATATCCTCTCGAACTGTAAGTGTTTGGTCAACCGCCTAGACATTCGAGGTACCCGGTAAGTATGAGAGAACTGAAGGTGGCTTCTGTCCATATACGACTTCAAAAGGAGTCATGCGTGTAGCTGTATGGTAGGAAGTGTTGTACCACCATTCATCTAGGGGTAACTATTGAGCCCACTAATTTTTCTTTTCAGAGGCAAAACACCTTAGATATGTTTCCCAACATTTGTTGACAACTTCCGTTTGACCATTAGTCTGGGGATGATAAGTTGTGCTGAGATGCAATTGGGTGCCCTGTATCTTGAACAGTTCTTGCCAAAAATTGCTTGTGAAAGTTGGGTCACGATCAGAAACAATAGAGTGTGGCATGCCATGAAGCTTGAAGACCTGGTCCATGAAAATTTGATCCACCGTGGATGCAGTAAATGGGTGTTGAAGAGCGCATAAATGAGCATACTTGGAAAGGCGATCCACAACCACCATTATGACTGATTTATTTTCTGATTTGGGTAAGCCGGTAATAAAGTCCATAGAGATATCCTTCCAAATAGCAGGTGGAATCAGAAGCAGGTATAGTGTGCTCAGATATTTGACTGTTTCTCCCTTGTTGCATTGACACACATCACATTCAGTGACAAAATTATGGATGTCCTGTTTCATACCATCCCCAAAAAAAGAATGTTTGACCCTATCATAGGTTTTGGTGAACCCAGAGTGCCCCGCTATGGGTGTAGAATGAAGCTCAGAAAGTACCATGGATTTAAGATTCGATTGTTTACTTAAATACAAATGGCCTTTGTATCGAAGCTCATCCTGGAGCCAAGAGTACCCTGGGGGAGCTGGAGCATTGGTCTGCAATTCCTGGATCAGATGTGAACTTTTGGGATCTTGTAGCCATTCCTAGCGAACAACTTGGAGCCAATCTGGTACAATGAAGGAAAGAGAAAAAATGGATCCTTCTTCTTCATATTTTCAGGACAGTGCAACCACCACCACATTGTCTTTGCCTTTCTTGTAAATGATCTCATAATCATATCCAAAGAGCTTAGTCACCCATTTTTGTTGCTCCGGGGAGGAAATGCATTTTTCCAGAAAGTACTTGAGGCTTTGATGGTTTGTATTAATTTGGAAACATTTCCCCAAGAGATAAGGGTGCCATAGATCAACGTCATGCATAATAGCCAACATTTTCTTTTCATACATGGGTTTTCCTAGATTCCTTTCAGATAGTTGCTTGCTAGTGAAGGCCAAAGGTTGACCCTCTTGCATAAGGACAACATCGATTCCTTTCCCTGAGGAATCACATTCCAACACAAAGGTCCTTGTGAAATTAGGAAGGTCAGAACCAGAGTGGTTCACATGGCCATCTTCAAGGTTTGAAAATCTTGAGCAGCGGCTGGAATCCAAGTGAAAGAGTTCTTTTTAAGGAGAGCAGTGAGAGGTGCTGCAATATTTCCATAATTCTTAACAAACTTGCAATAATACCCTGTTAAGCCCAGAAATCCACGCAATATTTTGAGAGTCTTTGGGTGCGGCCAGTCTTTCATAGCTTTAATATTTTTCGAATCCACCCTGATGCCATCCTTGCCAACCAAATGACCCAAGTATTCTACCTTTGAGGCACCAAAAGCACATTTAAACTATTTTAGGAAAAGTTGGTGCTGAGAGAGTAGATGGAGAACTCGATCCACATGAGTAAGATGGTCTATCCAAGTTTTTCTATAGATGAGGATATCATCAAAGAAAACTAAGACAAAATGACAGAGAAATGGACGGAAGACATGATTCATGAGGCTATTTGGAAGGTGGAGGGGGCATTACAAAAGCCAAAGGGCATGACCAAAAACTCATAGTGGCCCTCTTGAGTTCAAAAGGCCATCTTGGGAATGTCTACCTCTTTCATACATATTTGGTGATAGCCCGAGCTAAGATCAAGTTTAGTAAAGAATTGGGCACCACTCAATTCATCCAGGAGGTCATTAATGACAGGAATGGGAAATTTGTCTTTAATGGTCAGTTTGTTGAGGGCACAGAAGTTAGGACACATTCTCCAAGAACCTTCTTTCTTCAAGACCATGAATACAGGAGAAGAGTAAGGGCTCGTACTAGGGTGGATAACGCCTGCATTAAGGAGTTCCTAGACCATTTTCTCAATTTCATTTTTTTGTGAAAAGGGGTGGTGATACGGACGGATATTGTGAGGAAGGCTTCTGGGTACAAGGGGAATGGAATGATCATGAACACCGCAGGAAGGAGGGAGTCCTTGGGGAGTGTAAAATACCATTTGATGTTTAGAAAGGAGGGCTTGGAGGTCTTGCGGCACTGGGGGTGTCTCTGTTGCGTGTATGGCATGGAGTTGGGCAACGACACCAGAATGACCTTTTTTTAGCAGCTTTTCGATGTGATGGGAACTAATGACCTCAGGTGAACCAACAATGATGCCTTAGAATTTATATTGGTGGCCTTCCTGGTCGAATTGCATGGTTAATTCCTTAAAATCCATGAGAATGGGACCCAAAGTCCTTAGCCATTCTGCACCCAACACAATGTCACAACCGCCCATGTCAATAGAAAACATATGGGATTTTAGGTGGTAGTCACCGATTTGGAGACAAACATTTTCATAGCACCCTCCACATTTCATTGAACCACCATTGGCAATCATGATTTGAAAATTGTTGACGACATGGATGTAGAAATGAGTTTATTGGGCAATGCGGCGATGAATAAAATTATGGGTGCTTCCACTATCAAACAGAATGATGACCTTCCGATGCTTGATGTAACCGATTAACTTGAGGGTTTGGGGAGTGGAGAAGCAAGTGAGATCATTGAGGGAAATGACCGGTTCCACTTCGGGAGGGTTTGAGGGAGGGGTTATGTCAGTGATTTCAGGTGACTCAGACATAAGGGGAGTTTCAACATCCTCTTCTGAAATATCCTCAGAGATGGCGATACAAATATTTTGTTCCTTACACTTGTGGCCCAAGAAATATTTGTCATCACAATTATAACAAAGGCCTTTGAGTTGGCGTTCAGCCATTTCAGCCCTGGTCAATTTTTGGATCTTTAATGGGGTGGAGGGAGTAGTGGGATTTACAGGTTTAGGGCGAGGGATAAAGGAGGGTTTTCAGTTTTGAGAGGATACAACTTGTTGTGCTTCTTTAGCTATTTTAGTAGCTTCCACCCAACTCGAGGGTTGAGCCATGAGGACATGGGCCCGAATCTCCTCCTTGAGGCCATTGATAAAACACTCTCGAAAGAAAGCATCAATCATGCCCTCTGTTCGAAAAGCTAGGTGCTCAAAGGAAGCTATGAAGTCTTCTACTGTTCCTGATTGTTTCAACTTTGTCAAACGGCCCAAATGGTTGGTTTTAGTGTCAAAGCGTTCATAAATCTCAGTCACAAATTGGGTCCAAGCAATATACCCTTGATGGGAAATTTTTCTCTATTGCCACCATTGCCAATGTTCTTGATCTAGATGGAGAACACCATACCTGAGTTTGGCCAAGTCATCTGTAATTCCGTATAAAGAGAAATAATGTTCCATTTGGGTTACCCAACCAGTGGGGTCCGATCCATCAAATTTGGTCACATCCACCCGTGGAAGGCATAGGTCACATTGAAAGTGATGGTGCTGAAAGGTATGGGAATGGGAGGAATGTTCACCTTCAGTCTTTGGAGGTGCATTAGAGAAAGGGTCATCTGTAGGGATCTTTAGTTTGGTGTAGAGTGATGCAAAGACATATTCAAGCTAGGTGGGCAGTTCGTGTTTGACTTCCTCCATTGAGGATTGCATGGTTGTATTGATGGTTGTATCGATGGAGGCAACATTGGCACTGAGTTGTTTTACTTCTTTTTGGGTCTCGAGGAGACCAGATTGCAAGGTGTTGAAGTGAGCTTCCAGGTCTTGGCTACGGGTATGGGCCATGAGGATGGGTGAATTGAAAAGGGGTGGGTGGGGTCAAAATTTTTTCCGAAAAATGATATGGATGAATGTCATAAGGGCGAAGAGATGAATCCAATGGAATACGTCTCAAATAATGGTGAAAAAATTTCCAGACTCATTTTTTTATTTTTTATTTTCACCTACGGAGTTATACTCCGGTCTGAACAATATTGCAGTGATGAAATCCCCAAATGCTTAATCAGTGAGAAAAGTGTAGTGATTTGACAACTCGAACACAGTTACACAACAACATATCTTGTATGTTTTAATTTGTTTATGTTTCTGTCCCCCAAGGGTTAGGTATTCAAGGGTTCTACAAACAAGGGTTTGCCCTGTGCTATAGCTCTCTGATATACATGCGGGGTCCAACAATAGTACTCGGCCCAATATCTCAGGGAACTAACTAAGGAGGATAGACCATACCCTTAGTCGTACTACCCAACTACCCAGGTACTAGAGAGTATCTTCCCGAGTGTTGTTCTCGATGGCACTATAATAGTCAGGTGGCTGATTGGTTTATCTAAAGAGGGCTTCAGGAAATCTAGGTCGATCCGTACACAGGTGATGTTTGATGCGCTACCACTCGAAGGGGTACCAACAGGGGTTACAAGGGTGGCCAATAGATGTGCGCTTAAGAACCACTTGTATTTCCTGCATGTATGAATCCCTCAACCGTGGGTTTATGCGTGTAATGATAGATCTCTACGGCTTAAAGATGTCGGAATACGTCTCTACCCTGAAAAAAAATTCGCACAATTTCTTCCAAGGAAAGTGCTCTGATACCACTTGTAATATACTAGATATAAAAAGTATGCAAAATAGAAATAAAATGTTAGAAATGGAAGAATAAAAATAATATAACCAGCATAATCTCCATAATAACACATAAATGATATAAGAACAACAATAGAAATAACACTTTGATTCAGAAAGCAATGTTCACGGGCCTCTTCAAGGGGGCAACCTCCAGTCAAGCAGAGCTCTGTTACAATAATCTCCAAGCTAGGGTTTTCATACCCTCGACCCTTATTTATACTAAATATTTCTATCAAGAGAAGCATCTAGAGGACTATCCTTCTAGAAGCGGAAGCTTCTATTAGGTCTTCTTACATCCGCCTTATTCTATTTTATTGAAAGGCCTTATTAATATTAACCTTTATTACATCTGAATATATTGCTCTACCTATGTGCGGGTTAGGACCCTAACAATATGTGTTTAACATGTTTTGAGGATCAATCAATTGGATGAGAAAAAGACAGTTTGTAGTGGCACTCTCAACTACAAAAGTTGAATACATGGAAACTACTCATGCAAGCAAGGAAGAGGTATGGTTATATAGATTGTGTTTAGGTATTGGGTTAGCAAGCTATTAGGATAGATTGTGACAGTCAGAGTGCAATATTCTCGGCGAATAACCTGACTTATCATTCAAATACAAAGCATATTGATGTTCAGTAACACTTTGTGAGAGACACGGTTGAAGAAAATAAGGTTTTTTTGAAGAATTTGGACACTTTGAAGAATTTTGCAGATTCATTAACAAAATTTGTGAGCACTGAGAATTTCTCTTGGTGTAGAGGATCTATGGGCATTGTTGCCCTAGATTGCTGACTATGTAACCCTATAATCCCTTATATGCAAAGAAAACAATGAGTGGGATAATGTTGCGTATGTTTTATATTCTTTGCAAGATTGGTCCCATGTATTGTACACTGATATGAGATAAAGGGCCTCCCATTTTGTTTCGGGTTTGGGGGCGAAGCACATGAAATTTTATCTTTGACAATTTTTTGCATTTATTTTTCCTAGTTTTTTGGCACATGGTTTTCACCGATTTTTATTAAGGAATTAGGGTTTTAAACTAATATGGGTCAATGAATTAGAGTTTTGGATGTTGTGGGATCCTATATATATTGTATTGTAAATAATCAAGAATATGATGAATAAAATATTAGAGGTGTGACTCTAAACATGTTGTTGGTTTTCCCAGTTTGGGTTTCCAGGGCAAAATCTTTGTGTAATGTATGTGTACCATTGTATTTTTTTTTTATTAAGAAATTTTTTGTAGTAATTAATTGTACAATGTTAAAATCTACACTTTGATTGTCACAATAGATTTTAGTCAAGGTATGAAAAGGAAATACAAGTTCACCCAAAAGTTAGTGGATCCAGACTGCCTCTATACCTGCATGAACAACATCACGATATTCTTCTTCTATAGTCGACAAGGAGACTACCTTGTAAATCTTGCATGACCAAACCAAAAGTCCAATGTTGAAGCGAAACATATAGCTAGAAGTGGACTTCTGATCATCATTGTTTCCATCCCAGTCGAAGTCGGTGAAGTCGACCAACGAATCTGAACTTCAACAATACTTGATACAAAAATGAGTGGTACCCTTGAGATAGCTGACAGTTCATTTGAATTATTTCCAGTGGATTTCTCTGGGATCCTGCATAAACTGAGAAACCACACTAACAACAAAGGAAATGTTAGGTCAACTATGAGTAAGATAAATAATATTTTTGATTAGTTGTTAAAGCGTAGCATTGACGTTGGGAATTTGAAAAGTTTTAGTCATCTTAACTCTAGATTTAAAAGGAGTAGCACTAGGATTATAATCTACCATATGAAAGCGAGTCAAAATATACATTACATATTTATATTGAGAAATGAAAAAACCATCACATAGTGGTAATACTTGAAGACACGAAAAATAATGTAGAGTACCAAGATCTGCCATGTCAAAGGAGTAAACAAGTTGCTTCTTCAATCTAAGAATGAGATCAATTTTATTGTCAATAGTAACAAAGTCACCGACATATACCAAAAAAATCAAGGTGTTTCCAATGGTATGGAGTACATTCAAGTTGTGATTAGATTCACAATGTTTGAAACCAATTTGAAGGAAGAAACTCTCGATCTTAGCATACCAAGATTTGGGAGCTTGATTCAAATCATAAAGTAACTCCTTGAGTCAAAAAACTAGGTTAGAATTTGTCATAAAACCAAGAGGATGTTCCATAAAAATTTATTTAGATATGTCTCCCTGAAGAAAATCACTCTTCTCATCCATATGATGGGTATACCATCCAAAATGAGCAGTAAGGGAAAGAATCATTCGAACAAAGTTCATCTTTGAAATAGGGGAAAATGTCTTAGTGTATTCGATGCCTTCTTGTTGAGAAAATACTTTTGCAACCAAGTGAGCTTTATGATGCTCAACAATACCTTCAGAGGTAAATTTGGTCCTGTAGACCCATTGACACTTCACAAAATTCTTTCCTTGTGGTTGGGGAAACAATTCTTAAGTGTGATTCTTCGAAAAAGAATCAATTTCTATCTGCATAGACTGTTCCCATTCAAGTCATCCTTGGACATCCAAGTAAGAAATAAAATCAGAAGTTTCAAGAACATGAATCATCAATGCAAGTTTGGCATGTTTCTTTTGACTTTGATTTTGTCTTCTAAAGGAAATATCATTGACATCAGGTCCCACAACTTCAATTGTCTTTGTTGCCCATCTAGGTAGACAAGAAAGGGGTGAATTATTGTTCATTGCAATAGGTCAATCAAAATTTGGAACAATTTCAATCGATGGATATGGAGGACCAATCAAAACAAATATTGATGGACTAATTGACTCAAAGGTCGACGATCTAGTCAAAACTGGAAAAGAGTTTGATTGTCTAGTTGAAGAACTGAAAAATGGAATAGGAGAACCATTTTAAAAAACAACATCAAAGTGATCATCCTGTAATAATCCAAAAAATACAATCAACAACTTGATGCCATAATACTTCTCATCGAACATACATTTCATATGATAATTATTTTCCATTTGACATGATCAAACAATCGATAGGCTTTCAAATCTTCAGATTATCCCATCATGATGCAAGCATGAATATTTTTATCAAAATTTCTACAATCATCAGAAATATGAGCCCATGAAACACATCCAAACACATGGAGGTGGTATATTGAAGGATTCTTTCCACACCATCATTCGATTTGAGTCACCAAAGGAACAATTCGAGTCGATATGCGCTTCAGTATATATTTTTCACAATATACAACTTCAATCCAGAATCAAGGAGGAAAATATTTCATCTGTAAAAGACATCTAACAATTTATACTAAAATTCGTTTCTTATGCTCTGCAATGAGATTCTGCTGAGGTGTGTGAGAAATCAACTATTGTAAGTCAATACTAGACCAAACAAGGTATTCTTCAAAATTTCTATTTACATACTCAAAACCATTATCTAATCCCAGGCACTTGATGGGTCAACCACATTGATTTTCAGTAAAGGATCTAAATTCTTTGAAATTTTCAAAGACAAGATTCTTATTCTTCAAAAAATAAACCCAAGTGAAATGAGAGAGATCATCAATGAAAGTCAAGATGTACCTTGCACCTACTAGGGAAGGTAGATTGATGCAACAAACATCACTGTGAACCTACTCCAGGAGGTCCCGTGCTTGCCACACTTTACTAGAGTCAAAAGGTGCTTGATGATGCTTGCTAAGCACACATCCTTTACAAAATTTGTTAGGCGGAAAACTTTAGGTAAAATAACAACCATTTTTTGTGTTTCCATCAACAACAAACTTTGAAAATTTAGGTGTCTAAGTCATTCATGCCAATTTTTATTTCACTCATCAGTGTGAGCAACAAGAATATTCGGTTCGGTGTTGGGTCGAGTCATGTCATTGAATTTATACATAATGTCCTTCAGGTTGAGAAACCCTCTAGCGAAAATCGACTAACTTTTCTTCAAATCTTGAAAAAAGAACTGATCTAGCCAAAAATCCACAATATCATATGTCTATGTTAGTTGAGAAACAAAAAATAAATTTCCACTGAGGTTTGGGACATGATAAACATGAAAAATTCTTCGATGTTGACAGGAAACATCACCCTGATTCGAAATATCGAGAGAAAAATCATCAGCAATATTAATATTCCTTTTTCTCAACTTCATTCAAGGAGTTGAATAAGGAAGCATCCTTAGCCATATGATGAGTGCACCTAGAGTGGAATATCCATTCATTCTGTGCAGAATGAGACAACATGGCTTGAGAAGTTCCAACTTGGAAGGTGAAATTATCGGCAAGTTGGTGAACACCAAACATGTCTCCTTCAACGCATTTAATCTTCTCCTCTAAATCATCTCTCTTCTTATAAATTTCTTTCTCCAAAATTTGAGTCTTTCCATAGTAATGACATGTATTTTTCTTTCGAATTTGATGGGGTGCATATATTTTCCCTTTAGGTTTCTAATCGAGGCATCCAAGTCTTTGTATAAGGGTATCAAATCGTCCTCTTTCCCTGTGATTCAAATTTCTCTTTCCCTTGAGCAAGTGGGCTTGATGTTTAACACCAAGCTTTCATTCTTTAAGCAATATGTGTTGATCAGTAATCAAAATACCACATAAATATTCAAAGGTGTAATCCTTACCTCTTTCTTGTGTTCCTACCAGTTGATGTGGAAAGTAGAAACAAACATGTCAAATGGTGTTCTCAAGTTCATTAGGACCAACTTGATGATTTGTCTGTCTTTATTATGGTAATTATTTTCATATTCTCCCAATTTCAACTGTAGTTCCTTCACATGCACCAAATAGTCCTTTATTCTGTCAAAACAATGAGGATCAAGAGAGATTGAATATTTCTCCAACTACATGACGTGGATTTCATCGACTCTATAGAACAACGACTTTATATTATTCCAGAATTGATGAGGGTAGTCAATTCCACTGATATACAAATGAATATCCCGTGAGATGTAGGTAATTATGACCCCTACAACCCCATCCTTCTTTCCATCAAAAATAAACTTTGATTGATCATTTGTTGGATCTGGAATCACATGTTAGAATTTGGTAGCTCAAAGGTACTTCTTTATTGGCGACGCCCAACATGTGGAAGTGAATGAGCACACTTTCTCCCTAGTGACTTTATAATTCTTTTTTATAAAGTGATTTTATAAAGTTGGGTCTTTTAATTTTTAAATGTAAAAGTGACTTTATGATGTTATGGGTCACTTTAGTGACTTAAGTGACCTCAATGAATTATTAAGTCGTGACTGTTGATCTCATGAGGGAAACATATAATCTTGACCGTCAATCTCATTGGAAGACCAAGGGTTAGGGAAGTTACATTTAAAAATTTCTTAAAGGAAGCTCTTGAGGGAGGAAGAGGGTGAACTTTTGAGTAGAGTGAGAGGGAAGTTGAAGAGGCACATTTCCCAAGGGAGAGTTCTTGCTTGGAGAAAGATATACAAAAAAGGGGGTTCGACACACATCCCTAGGAGAGAGATTAGCACTCAACCCAAGAGCATTTGTAGCATTTACTATAGTCTATACCACAACTATAGAAGGGTATGTACAACTGTGTAAGATCACCATACAACAAAGAAGGGGCATTTAAATCGAGGTTACGAGTCGACAACAGCTTGGCACGATTTCCTATGCAAATTTTCTAAATTTTTTTGCTTTGTTCCATACAGTTTCTTTTGGCATGAATTTCTGTGCAGATTGGCGACTGTTTGTGGAGGATTGTTGGATTTCCTGGGCCATACAGGCTGTACAGTCATGGCCTTCTGCCCTAGATACATTCTACGATTGTTAGTATAGAGAAGTAACTTTCTAAAAGAAGAGACAGTTTGTATTTTATGCTGATGTTATTTTTTGTTGTAAAAGTTATGATTTTTTTGAGCTAAATAAAGTATTGTTTCTCCTCAAATCTATCCTCTTTTACTATGTTATTCTTCATGGGGCTTTGCCCATATTTTTTATGGTGCCAAATGTGTATTTTTTCTACTATTTGTAAATGATTCTACTGCTAATTTAGTTCTAGATCTATATTATTTAGTGTTTCTACTCATTAAGTGCAATTAGTATTAGATTTTCATGCTTGACTATTGAGACTTAATTGGAGACTGAAATCTGAGTATGATATAGTGAGTTTCAGAATTATTTTTAACATGATATCAGAGAAGGTTCTCTGAATTTCAGTGAAAATCTTTGTTACTTGGGACAACAAGTGATTTGTTGGGGCATTTGCATGAACAAGGGATGAGAGGTTATTTGTCAGGTGATCAAAGATGAATTCCAACATTAGGTTTGAAGATAGGTTAGAGGGGATATCCAACTACCTGCAGTGGAAGGTTAGAATCACCAGTGTTCTCAAGGAGAATAATTTGTGATCGTTTGCGAACACCATCATGCATGTACCTGCATCAGATCCCATAGCTCTTGATGTTCATGAGGTGAAGGAAGCCAAGAATTAGAGAATCATCTTGGACAGGGTCGAAGACCACCTTATTCCGCACTTGGATGAGAAGAATATATCGAAAGAGATTTGGGATGCACTGAAAAGTTTGTATAAGAAAAAGAACTATAAAATGGCTCTCCGATACAAGATCCATAGTGCTAGGATGGCCAAAGGAGAGAGTGTGGCCACCTACCTCACCCAGGTTGCACAGGTGAAGGATGAGTTGGCATCTATTGGAGAAGTTATTCTTGACTCGGAGTTGGTGTGGATAGATCTCAAAGGCTTCACCAAGGAGTGGGAGGTTTTCGTGAAGTGTGTGGTGGGGAGAGAGGAGCTCCGTAATTGGAGAATATTTTGGGATGAATTTACGTAGGAGGAGATCCAGGAGGGGTCTCAGGAAAAGGAAACAAATGGTGAAAATGACAAGAACATTGCTCTTGTGGGAAAGAGCAATGAGAAGAAGAAGGACATGAGAAAGCTGATATGCTTTGTATGTCACAGACTAGCCACTACACTAGTCAGTGTCCGAACAAGAAGAAGAAGAAACTAGAACCAGAGGTGTCAACATCATCATAGATTGTAGAGTTTGTTGAGAGATATGAGAGGGAGTTATATCTCATGACTGGTCCTGTGGGCAGTGGGTGCCTAGCATTCAAGGAAATTGAGTCATGGTTTATGGACAATGGAGCTTCTCGGCATATGACAGGGTTGAAGTCAGTTTTCCTCAATCTTACAGAGATAGACTCAGACTGCAATGTGAATTGTGGACCCAGCCCACAACTTGCAATAAAGGGAGTTGGAAAGGTTAGATTCCAACTAGAATCAGGAGATCTTCTAGAGGTTTTCAAGGTATTGTATATTCCAGAGTTGATTGTTAACTTGCTATTAGTTTTAGCTTTGGATGAGAGTGGATTTGGAGTTGTCATCTACGGTGGAAATGTGTTTTTATATCCTATGGGATAAACTACAGGCACAACAATGATGCTTGGTGTCAAGTATGAGGGCATGTATAGGTTGTTAGGATGACCTATGTTGGGGTCCACTAGATTTATGGATTCATATTATGTATTGGATAGTGGAGAGAGAGAGAGAGTTGATATCATGGACTTAGTCCTCTTCCAGGACTCGCAAAGGACTCAATAGGCATGAGTCGACATAGATGAATTCTCAGGAGAGTGTGAAATCTCCTAGGAGAATGTCTTCAGTTCGTGGACCAATAGAGGTAGCAACATAGGCTTCCATTGCAGTGGGAGTAGTGGCTTCATGTTTAGAGTGAGGAGAGACTTCTAGTATAGGGGGAGAAGATATGGAAGCTGATAATTTGGAGATGGATTTTGGTGGTGATACCATAAGTACCTCTCTTGCTAAGAGGGAGTGTTATAATGTGGTAGCTTAGAGGTACTTTTGGATTGGAGATGCCTAACATGTGGAAGTGACTGAGCACACTTTCTCCCTAGTGACTTTATAATGCGTTTTTATAAAGTAACTTTATAAAGAGATTTTATAAAGTTGGGTATTTTAATTTTTAAATGTAAAAGTGACTTCATGATGTTATAAGTCATTTTAGTGACTTAAGTGACCTCAAATAATGATTAAGTCATGACTGTTGATCTCATGAGAGCAAGATCTAATATTGACCTTCAATCTCATTGGAAGACCAAGGGTTAGGGCACTTACATTTCAAAATTGCGTAAAAGAAGCTCATGAGGGAGGAAGAGGGTGCACTTTTGAGGAGAGTGAGAGGGAAGGTGAAGAGGCATGTTTCCCAAGAGAGAGTGCTTGCTTAGAGGAAGAGATAAAAAAAAGGGGGTTTGGCATGCATCCCTAGGAGAGGGATTGGCATGCAACCCAAGAGCATTTGCAACATTTATTACAGTCTGTACCACAACTACAAAAGGGCACGTACAGTTGTGTAATTTGGTCGTACAACAAAGAAGGGGCATTGAAATCAAGGTTGTGAGTCTACAATAGGTTGGCATGATTTCCTATGCAAATTTACTAAGTTTTTTTGTTATGTTCTGTATAATTTATTTTGGCATGAATTTGTGTGCAGATTGGTGATTGTTTGTGGAGGATTGTTGGTTGTCATGACTCGTACAGGCCGTACATTCATGGAATTCTGCCCTAGATATAGTCTGGTATTTTTTCTATAGATAAGTAACTTGCTAAAAGAAGAGATAGACCGTGTTTTACGTTGATGTCATTTGCTGTTGTAAAAGTTCTGATTTTTCTAAGCTGAATAAAGTACTCTTCCTCCTCAAATATGTCCTCTTTTCCCGTGTTATTCTTCATGGAGTTTTCCCTAGATTTTTTATGGTGCCAAATGTGTATTTTTTCTACTGTTCGTAAATGATTTCGTTGTTGATTTAGTTCCAGATCTATATTATGTTGGAAGATTGTTTGTTGTCATTGATGTCAACCCTAGTCATGGGTTTTGGACTGCAAGATTGATGGAGGTATTTGGACATGAAGGAAAATGCACATGTAGATACAAGACCCATGGATGGATAGTATACATCATGTTGTTTATGGTGGTATGTGGCATGTCACGTGGATCCTCATGGTTGAGGAGAAATGATTTTTTGAAGATGACAAAGTGAATTGAAGGAGGAAGTACATGTAGGCCCTGAAGATAATTAAAGAAAAGAATTACAAAATAAGAAATTGTCAGGTCGGCCCTAATGTTAAAAGGAAGTGACATAAATGGTATAAATAAATATCATTATACATTCATTTGATATACAAGTCGAATTTCAGAGGAAATCATAAGTAAAGAAGGCCGGATTTCAAGGGAGGATGAAGTCTTTTGGTGATGTGTTCTAAGGTATGTTATTTTCAAGTCATCTTACCATTTTTGCTATAATTTGTTTTCTAGAACGATTAAGATGGTGAAATTGATATGGTATTGAGAATACATATCAAGGTACCTGTGATAAAAATTTCATCTCTTGATTCGCTATAATTATGGAGATACACTTTGTGGAAGATAGGGTTTGTGACCCATCCTGAAGCTAGTCAATAAATAGGTGTTCTAGGTAAAATATTAATAACTTCTTCATAGAGAATCCAAATGACGTGGGACAAATTTCATTGGAAATATTACAGACTGTATTTTCTTGTGTGCGAGTTTCAGAATCTGATGTTAAATATTGAGCGCAGGGCATTCGGTAAAAGTTTGGTGTCCTGAATAAACTAGAATTGAACAAGGTCTAGCATTCTCTTTATAACTTCTTTTTGGGGAGGATTCAAGGAGTGAAACTTGGAGGAGTTTCAGAGAATACATTGAGTAATATTATCTACAAGATCAGAGTACTCCAAGAATTGAAGAATTGCATAAATTGAATAAGTCTCAGGAAGAATTATCAGGTTCTATGTGATGATTGGTTGATGGTGATGATTTAATGTAAAGTTTTATTATCTCTCACATATTATTGGGTGGAAGGAAGGGGCAAGAATGGAGAGTTCAACTCTCTCTTGATATTGGAGGATTGTATCTTCCTCTTGGAGGTTTATCCCTCCCTTTACATTTGGAAGTTGTAGCTACCTTTGGAAGTCATTACTTCCCTTGAACAATAACTATTGATTATTTCTCATATATTGTGCATGGTGTATTGTGGTGTATTTGTGTAACTCTTATAATATAGTTCATTGCTCATTGGATATAATTGAATGGTTTAAGTAAGTTGAAAAAGGTTTTAAAGTGTACTTGATACTGATTCACCCCCCTCTCAGTATCACCATATTATTTATCGTTTATGCTCATTAAGTGCAGTTAGTATTGGGTTTTCATGCGTGAATGTTGAGACTTAATTGGATACTAAAGTTTGAGTATGATATAGTGAGTTTCTGAACTATTTTTAACATCATAGTCTTCGTATACTGCCATAGTCCTTTACTATTCAGTAGGGTTTCCATTTCTGGTACCCTTACTACAAAATTTAATCCATTAAGAATTATAGGATTGATCTTCGAAGCCATATTTAATATCTAGAAAGAACATATCTGTTTCAACATGTTACAAACTACAAACCATTGGCCCAGAGTTAATCACACAATAGATCAGACTCAACAAGGTTTGTGGATAACATGTGAGGTTTCAAGCAATCGACTCTGATACCATGTTGGGGATTATGTGTAACCTGATGCAAAAAAAACAAACAATACTATAGTTAATCAATGAGGAAATACGATTTTGAAGATCAAAATGAAATTTCTAAAGACATTGTTTGTTGGCGCACAGTTGTAAGACCCTAGGTTCAAGTTATCTAACCAACAAAACCCTTTAGATACCAACCCTTTCAACATCATATGCATGCAAGTGAATTCTCACCTGAGGTATATACTAGGACTGTAGGAACCAAGTTTTTGCAAGGATGAGGGGATGTGAGGCCATTAGAATGTGCATTCCTACTTATCTACCTTGTGCACAGTATTATGTGTCTCTTTGCCCTTGATTAATTGGTAAACTTTATTTGTGCAACACCATTGTGACATAGATTGCAACATAAACTATTCACTGTAACATTCATCATTAATGTGCATCAATCATCTAATAAAAATATCTAGATGTAGCTATGCATAAATAGAACATCTATGAACAACGCATAAAAAGACATCCAGAGAAAAAATTTAGCTTGGTTCTCCCAATTCTTTGGCTATGTCCACAAAAAATAGCTTCTTTATTATTCTTTGTGAAATAATCTCAAGCTTCCACATTGTTCTTACTTGCTACTGAGGTCGTAATGATTATTTCTCTTTCTACCTTTTCCTTTGGTGGTGTCCCTGGTGTGGTGTGCGATTCCAAGTCTTCAATCCTAGTTTGGAAGCCTTTAATGACTTCCTTTATTTTTGTGACTTGTTCTTCAAGTGTGGCTTCTACCACCATCGATATTTCTGGAATATCCTTATATAGTTTCTGGATGACCTATTGTATTTCCTCTGCCTCTTACTAGCGACAACTGCTTCATCTCTGGGGATTTTCTCGACTTTGCAATATGGTTCTTGACTTTCTTGTACTTGCATGTAACTCTAAGTAACAATGACCAATGCATGTCGACCCTCCACGACTTTTGTGCCCCTTCTCCAGTTTTCCATGTCCTTTCGCTCCTGAATTAACTGTCTCATCCTCCAATGGTGTGCTGAATGCTTGATTTAATGTTGCCTTATTACCATATCTTTTGTTGGATTTGTACCTTGTACTTTCAGTCTGTCATGATTTTGGGTGGTTGTTTCCATTTATGGCTATGCGTCATCTTTATGACTTGTCATTAACGCTCTTTAACCATCGTTTCTTCCATTTTAATGCCTTTAATAGTTGTGACGGTCCTATTCTGCCCATTGCAATGTGCGTACCTAATTGTCTCTTCTTTGTTTCTTTTATCTATGCAACACTCACTTTTTTTTGTATGGGTCCTATTGTAGTATCTCCCTTACTTCTTACTGTCTTACCTTTGGGTTTATTTTTATTTTTCCATTTATTTTTCTTTGTTTTAGTTCCCTACTATGATACAACTACTATGGTACATGTTTTCTTGCATAGCTCAGATTAATGCTCAGACGATCGACCATCTCTATAGATTCTCGGTCGAATTCCATTCACCATTCCTCCCATGATTTCTCCCTTCAATGTTTCCAACTGTGAAACACCTGCCTTTGTCACATGCTTAATCATATATTTTCCTAAACAATGAATTCAAAACTTTCTTGGATGATCCATAAAATTATTGTCGTATTGTTGGCATAGGGGCAGACCTGGGGTTCACTCCAAGAGTGCAACAACAAGCCCTAGCTATTGGCCCTTTCGGCAACACCTATGAAGCAGTTGCAGTCTCACCCGAAGCAGCTAAGAGGGGGGTTGCAGGACAAAGATGTCTACAACCAGTGGAATATCAAGTGGAACTAATACAACAATAATGCAACATTCATATATCTCTTATTAGCTAGATCTACTCTGCACAACTATACATTTGATCTAACACAATAATGAAAATAACAGTATAACAATGACAAAGATCCAGGCATCAATCACACATACAACACAAAATATACGTGGTTCACACTCCCTCTAGGGCTACATCCACAAAATTGTGCTTATGATATATTAAGGTAAAGCTTATAGTTCTGATATGTTTTCTTAATCATCAGATCTTCTCTCCTCTTCTCTCTGTCTCCCACCTTCCTGCGCACCCAGCTGGAGGACTTGATCTTCGCACCCAGTTGAAGATCTTACAATACCAGAAGGCTCTCACTCTAAGCACTCCTCTCTCTCATAGTACAATAATCTCTCAAACAACAATCAATATCAATACCCAACACTAGTACTGACCCGATCGAGGTCCTCTCAACCTTTATTTATACATTATAGTACCTCACCAATAGCCTTAGGTCGAAATCTAGGTGTCAAAACCCTAATTATCGAAAACCCTAGATGTCTAAAACCCTAGCTCAACTTGACCCACCTTTTTAGGGCTTCGCCAACCTGTCTTTCCTCCCTTCTTGTGTGGTTCTCCAAAGCATCCAATGGTGGATTTATCTGCTTGTTGAGTTGTTTACGATTCTTTTCTCTTGTTGATCTGTCATCCCTGATCTCCTCATTCAATGGCTTGATTTTCTGTACTTCGCTCCATCTTTTCTGCTCTTTTGCTTACTTCGACCCAATGACAGTCACTGTGTCTCCCGCGTAGTTCGCATTTGACCTTTTCTTCCTTGATCTTCGCTTTCTTCCATAACCAAGGGCCAACAGGCCCCCAACACTTACCTATGACTCATCCCAAGGCACTTCAGTTTTGATCTTTCCATGTCAGTTTGACTTTGGACTGTGGAGTACAGCCTTTGCTTTCTGCTCCATGTCTCCTTCCCATTCTTGTGCAGACTGTCTTTTCTGTGTCTGGTACCCATTTTCAACTGCACCTAGTACCTAGACCCATTTCTCCTTTTCTTTTAGTAAGAGTTGCGAGGCAGCTGGTTGTCCTAGTACAACTTCAACCGATTCCCATTTACTATTCCCTTTTTCCATTCTCCCTTCAATGTCTTCAGTGGCGTAGCTCCTCCTTCTATAACATAGGTGATCTCATATGGTCCAAGCCAATGAGTTCTGAACTTCCCTAGATGTCTTATAAATTTACTGTCATACACCAGTACTAAATCACCTTCTTCTTGATGTGTCTATCATGATAGGCCTTCTCTCTTTCCTTTTGTACCTGCTGATGGAATCCTTCCATAAATCTATCTTCTTCTAGTTCAAACATCTGGGCAAGCCTCTCACTAACAACGCTAGTATCATCCATGTTTGTAAATGCAACAATTCTTAAGCTTGGTACCAAGTACTCCATCAGCACAACAATTTTGAGACCATAAACCAACTTCAAATGGGTCTGCATTGTTAATTTCTTACAAGTGGTTCTATACGCCCAGAGTATTGTTGGTACTCTTCAATCCCAGTCATCCCTATTCACACTGCAAATCTTTGTCAATGTTGTCTCCAAGATTTTGTTAAATGATTCAACTGTTCCATTTGCTTGTGGATGGTAAGGTGTACTCTTCTGATGGTGGACTGGAAATTCTTCAATTAAGGCTTCAACTATCTTGTTGATGAAATGAGTACCTTGATCGCTTATAAGGGTCTTAGGGCATCCAAACCTGGTTATTATGTCATCAAATATAAAATGTGTGGTTGTAGTTGCACTACAATCCTTGAATGCTCTTGCTTCATCTCATCTAGTAAGGTATTATGTTGCATTGATAATATACCTTGGTCCTGTGAGCTTTCCTGGTGGGTTTATAGGTCCCACGAAGTCAATGGCCCATTTTTCAAATGCTTGTAGGGTCATCTGCGGTGCTAGTAGAATTTCTTCTCTTCTGGATGGTTTTCCAACTCTCTGGCATACATCACAGGCTCTGGTATACTCTTTAGCATCTTTGTGTAAAGTAGGCCACCAAAGGCCAGCTTGTAGAACCTTCTGCGTAATGTCCTCCTGTGAGGCCTTCATGAGCTTCTTCCAGGATCAATGGGTGCTCTGCCTCCATCACACATCTTCTTAGTATCTCATCAGGTCCCATCTTATATAGTTGACCAACTATTAGTGAAAAGTCTGCAACACGCACTACTAGTTGTTTCTTTTGGGAAATTTTATACTCACTTGGAGCCATTCCTACTGACAGGAATTGGACTATGTCTATGAAGTGGTCATCCATCTTCCTGATGGTGAGAATTTGTGCATTCGATAGTGTATCCTCCACACTGGTGGGTTCTTCACCATGTTCCAACCTCGACAGGTGGTCAGGTCCCTTGTTCATTTTTCCTGGCTTAACTATGATCTTAAAATCATATTCTTGAAATAGGAGAAGCCATTTGCATATTTGGTCCCCAACACTGGCTTGTTGACCAAATAATTCAATGCAGAGTGATCAATAAAAAATTTAAAGTGTCCCCCTAGTAAGTAATGGCAGAATTTTTGCAGTGCGTACACCATGGCTAATCCTTCTCTCTCTGTAGTAGTGTAATTTCTTTCAGCTGTAGATAGATTTCTGCTGGCAAATGCTAATGGATGATCAATGTCCCCTTCTCCAGGTTGTGCTAGTACTACTCCTAATGCAATGGAAGATGCATCAACATGCACATGAAATTTCTACCTCCAATCTAGAAAGACCAGAATAAGCACAATCACCATCTTTTGTTTCAGTGTGTTGAAGTTCTGCTCGCATTCTTCTGTCCAACCAAACTGACAGTCTTTCTTTAATAAATTCTCCATTGGCGCAGTAATCTGAGCATATCCTTTAATAAATTTCCTGTAATATCCAGTATGTCCTAGCGCAGTGCGCAGTTGTTTAATTGAGGTAGGAGGTGGAAAATCAACTATAATTGCAATTTTGGATGGGTCCACCAACAATCCTTGCTTGCATACAATATGACCTAATAATACTCCAAATGGTGAGAAGAAGATGCACTTATTCAAATTCAAAGCAATTTGACATTGCCTGCATTTATCCAACATTAGCCTTAGACATTCAACATGAATTTTCAGCAAACTAAAAACAATCAAGTCATCAAAATAGGCTTCTAAAAACTTATGCAAAAATTCTTTGAACACTTTGACCACCACCCTAGAAAATATGGTTGGGGCATTCTTTAGTCCAAATGGCATCACTATGTATTGGTAGGATCCCCATTCTGTGGAAAATGTGGTCTTGTGCTGGTCCTCCTTGTCAATCCGGATCTGATGGTATCCTGAAAACTCGTCTGTAAAAGAATATACCTCATGGCCTCCCACATTGTCTAATACTTCATCTGTGAATGGTGTAGGGAAGGGTTCATGTAAACAAGCATCGTTCAGCTTTCTAAGGTCCACACATATTTTGATCTTGCTCGTCTTATTGTCTTGTACTACTATAGGGTTGATCCACTCTAACTCTTCGACAGGTTCAATAATCCCTACTTCCATCATTCTATCGAGCTCAATCTTCACTATTTCCTTATATTTTGGGTTCAATCTATAGGGTCTTTGCTTGACTAGCTTCACACCTGGTTTCAAAGGTATTCTCATTTCTCCCATAGGTCCTTTGATACCCTTCATATCAGTGAAATTGGTTGGAAATAAGTCATGATACTCGTGCAATAATTCTGTAATTTTGTCGATGGTAGCAGCATCCCAGTAATCTCTGACATTGGCAAGATTCAGTGTCTCCTCTGTCCCAATATTAACTTTATTTATCTTGATCATTTGTCCAATGAATGGTAGTTCAACTCTTGGTCCTTCCACATCCTTGTGGCCTTCTGTCTCAACAATGTTTACCTTCCTCGGATCATCATCTTCATCGGCATTAATGTTGTAACATCCTTGTAATTTTTGGAATGGCGTAGTCCATTCTTCCTCTTCTTTCTCCAAAGGGAGGCTAGATGACTCTTTAAATACTTTCTACCTCACAATATTTAATGCTTGATCTACTGAGGGAAATTCACTTTCAAATTAAAAGGTGTTTACAAAGTTCTGAAGCATACCTTCCTAATCGGTGGTGATAAGGCGCAATTCTGCTTGAAGGTACCAGTTAATAGGGGTCATGTCTAGCATGTTAATGAATTTGTGTGCCCATTGTTCTCGAGGAATGTCACTCCATGCCTCTTCTCAGCTTCGTACATGGTCCTTTGGGCAACTTCAACCTGTGTACCTCACTTCGCAACTTCCTACTTGTGCTGAAAATCGCGTTGTCATCAAGGTTCGACATTGTGTCTAGTGTGTGACATTTCTTTTATGTGTTTCCCACCATCTTGCTGGTGTAGCATTCAGAGCCTCATACATATCCAACAACCTCTGTTGTGCTGGTACAATTGTTTCAAATTCCATCAAAGAGGATTCTAAAGGATTCAGACCATCAAAGGTAGGTAAGTTACTTGTTGTTGTACCAATCCAGCGAACTTCTCTAGTCAGTTGAGCACATCTCCTTGTGGATCCTTCATACATCTGGTTCTACCAGTTCTCTAGTGCTTCTTATGAATATGATGAACACACGTTGTCACTTCGACATCTTAGATTTCCATCGGCAGTAGTGTTAATGTAATCCTATTGTCTAGCTGGTAATTTATAGATGTTTTCCAACTCATATGCGTAGTCTTCTTCTCTGATGGGCTCTATATGCTGTGGACCTTCATCTGGATCTAAGGGTGCAATGAACCTAAGGCCATCTCCTTCAAATGTCATGCGTATTTTCTTTAAATCAACCACAGTAGAATTGTTGAAGGCCCAATCAATTTTTAGTAATGCAAGGTAAGGGCAGTTAATATCAACAATTTCAATTACCTCAAAGTCTACAAAGGTTCTAAATCTGTTGATGTCTATGGGGACATGCTCCAATCGTCCAAATGGGCTGACAGCTTGTTGATTAGCCATGTGAAGCCTGATAGGAGAAGATATCAGCTTGGTTTTTCCCATCAGAGCCCAAGTTTGCTTCGTCACGACGTTGACCTCCAACCCTAAATCGAGGACCACATAGTCTATATCGTACTCGCCTATTTGAGAATTCAAATGTAATTCTTTATTTGTTCTTCTCTTCTTACCAATCTGGTGTACTGCCCTATTCAGCAAGGGGTCTACATTTCCTAGCTTATACTTCCCGATTAGGTTTTGTAACTCTTGTACAACTTTCTCATCTTGAATTAATTTAAGACAAGTGTACAAAAAGTCGATGAGCATACTTTCTTCTTTTCCTTCTTTATGCACAGTCTATTGATCAATGCCTTAGGCATTCCATACTCTTTTACTTCTGGTTGCATTCTATATGAGGATCCTTGGTTCCTCTTGAAATCCTGTCTTGAATCCTCAAAGATTCGTCTTTCTTTATTTGCATCAAAATCCTGAGTCTTCTCCTCAGCTTTCCTGATACCGTACTCTTCTGCGATCTTTCTTTGGGTTGTTTTATACTCTCCTGTAGTAGTGCCTCCTCGAGTAATGACAACGACTCTAGGTTCAGTTCTGCAAGGCTCAACATATATCAGTTGTACTTGTGGGTTCTGTTGGGGTCCTCGTCTTTCCTTAACCTTAGCCAGTAGCACAGGGCATTCATCTATGGCATGCTCAACAGACTTACAATAACTGTAGGTTGCATAAGGGTTATTACAATCCCTTGCTAAGTGTCCTGGTTGTGCACAGTTATAAAACATTATTTATCCTCGACCTCGGCCCATACCTCCTCCTTGTCCTCATCCTCTGTATCCACCACGAGGAGTGAATTTTCCTCTCCCTGGAGAGTTGTACTGCGAAGTATTTCCTTCTTGTTGTACTTCACCCTGAATCTTGTATATGTCTCTTGACCTCTCATGCATGAGATCGTAAGATCTACAATCTCGATCATCGTGCCCTATTGATTTACAGAATGTGTAGTACACATTTGTGGGTGTCTGAACATACTTCTTCATGTAATAGCACTCACCTGGGCGATGTCTATTTCTACACACATCACACCAGGGCAGGTTAACTTGCTTCAAGGGGCTCGGCGCTCCTAAGGCCAAATACTCATGGAATAAGGGATAGTGTTTCTTATCATGACCTTCTGATCTTCATCTCACACACCAGACATCTTCCCTTTTGTATTTTCCCTTATCTTTCTTCATATCCTCAACCTGTAAAGACAAACTGGTTAGCTAACTCAAGATTTGTCTCATACCTGAGCTCGATTATCCCATAGGTGTTGATTCAAGCTTCATGGTGATTTCCAAAGCTTCTGCCTGCAATGCAATATTCTGCTGCATTAGAGGGACTCTAATGAGTGGTAACAGTGCAGCAATGAACCATTCTTTGTTATGTTCATCAGGGATCTGAAAAGTTAATCAGCCTGTTAGGGTCTTGAATCTCTAGTTGAACTCCCAAATAGGTTATGCTACCTTTTGTTTGATCTCTTTTAGCTCTATAATACATTGTGACTCTGAATTAATTTTCTTAAACTCTACAATCAGTGCATTCTTGATCTTGTTTAGTGGCTTAGGCTGCGCCAGTCCTTGGACAAGTTTCATGTACCATCTCAGTGCACGGTCCCTTAGCGT
Organism: Picea engelmannii; assembly: GCA_009831015.1. Taxonomy (NCBI): domain Eukaryota; kingdom Viridiplantae; phylum Streptophyta; class Pinopsida; order Pinales; family Pinaceae; genus Picea; species Picea engelmannii. The sequence continues at coordinate 179,290 of ML801670.1, forward strand.
AGTGTTGAACTGGGTTCTCTTGATGGCTTCGTCGGTGATACTTTTAATATTCTATACGGCTTCACACAGAAACCAATGTTGATATGGATCTTTAGATCCATCTCCTCTAAAGATAGGGAGCCTCATTTCATCTACCATAGAGCTGACTAGGCTTCTTGTCTGAGTAGATGCTAAGCTACCAGTAACAGTGCTATGAGGACTCTGGTGGTCCTGACTATTCTGAGCGCTAAGTACTGTTGAGACAATAGGAAGATTAATGTTACTTACTTCAGTAGTCTATGCAGTTCCTGAGGTTTCTAGCTCACTTTGGTGAAGTTCTTCAACTTCCCTTTCTTTTGTTCTAGTGAGCTCTTAATGTTCTTTGTCGGTTAGATCTACCTCTTCTCCACTGTCGAAACCCTCTTCTCCGTATTTTTTCTTAAACAAGTTCTCAAGGTGAACCCCTCAGAATACTTTCCCACTGTGCGTATGTCCTGCTTCTATGTCACTGTTGCTATCCAAGATCTTGAACATTAGCCTTTTTAGGTCCGACCAATCTACTATATCTCAAGATGTGGTTTTCATGCAAGAGCATATTGATTCTCAGCTTTAGAAAGTGAAAAAAATTCCTCTAGGTCCTTTGAAAAAGTATCTCTTGGCTTGGCTATACGATTATGTTCTGTCAACAACAAACTTGGTGATATAACCTTCAATGGTACTATCAAACCAATGATCTACTGCTCTGGATACAGCGTTGTCAACTCTCTTGACCTTCTGGATCAGTGCCGACGTCCAAACCACAAGAGTTCTAGATCTAATTTCGAACTGGGTATCGGCTAACCTAGCCAACCATTCAAATAACTCCTGGTGGATTCCCCTAAATAAGATATCGTGAATGTTGGTGAAGATGTATCTTTGTAGCCAATCTTCAGTACTCAGTTTAGGGTTCTTGTTTTGAGCTTCAGTGAAGTCCCTCTCTTGATCCTCTATCCACTTTTGAATCTCAGTCTTTGATGGGAACCACCTTGACATTCCCTTAAATAGATTCCCATCCCGGAAATGGAACCATTTGTTGGAACAGGGGAAGACCTAGGGTTCACTCCAAGAGCGCACCAACAAGCCCTAGCTACTGGCCCTTTCGGCAACACCTGTGAAGCAGATGCAGTCTCACCCAAAGAAGCTAAGAGGGGGGTTGCAGGACAAAGATGTCTACAACCAGGGGAATATCAAGTGGAACTAATACAACAATAATGCAGCATTCATATATCTCTTATCAGCTAGATCTACTATGCGCAGCTATACATCTGATCTAACACAATAATGCAAATAATAGTATAACAATGACAAAGATCCAGGCATCAATCACACATACAACACAAAATATACTTGGTTCACCCTCCCTCTAGGGCTACGCCCACATAACTGTTCTTATGATATATTAAGGTAAAGCTTACAATTCTGATCTACGCTCTTAGTCAGTAGATCTTCTCTCCTCTTCTCTCTGTCTCCCACCTTCTTGTGCACCCAACTGGTGGACTTGATCTTTGCACCCAGCTGAAGATCTTACAATACCAGAAGGCTCTCACTCTTAGCACTCCTCTCTCTCACAGTACAATAATCTCTCAAACAATAATCAATATCAATACCCAACACTAGTACCGACCCGACCTAGGTCCTCTTGACCTCTATTTATACATTATAGTCCCTCACCGACAGCCTTAGGTTGAAACCAAGGTGTCAAAACCCTAATTACCTAAAACCCTAGGTGTCTAAAACCCTAGGTCAACTTGACTTGCCTTTTTAGGGCTTCAAAAGCCTGTCTTTCCTCCCTTCTCACGCAGTTCTCCAAAGCATCCAATGGTGGCTTTCTCTTCTTGTTGAGTTGTCTACGATTATTTTCTCTTATTGATCTGTCATTCCAAATCTCCTCATTCAACGGCTTGATTTTTCGTAATTCGCTCCATCTTTTCTGCTCTTTTTCTTACTTTGACCCAGTGACAATCACTATGTCTCCCGTACAGTTCACGTTTGACCTTTTCTTCCTTGATCTTTGCTTTCTTCCATAACCAAGGGCCAACACATATAGTAATACTAAGTCCCCCACTTGAAAATTTTTATGTTTAATATGTCTATCATGCCATGCCTTTTCCCTTTCCTTATGAACTTGTTGTTGGAACCCTGCGATAAATCGATCTTCCTTAATATGTAACAACTGTGACAATCTCTCCTCTACTGTGCCAAAGTTTGAAATATCAATAATCATTGCAATGCGTAGGATAGGCACAATAAACTCCATCGGCATTATTGCTTTTGACCCATAGACCAACCTAAAAGGTGTCTGTCCGGTCAAATTTTTCTTGTAGTCTTATATGCCCATAACACTACAGGAACCCTTAAGTCCCAATCATAACTTCTTACGTTGCATATATTTGTTAGAGCATTCTCCAAAATTTTATTAAAATCTTCTACTATCCCATTGGCCTGAGGGTGATACGGTGTACTCTTATGATGATGAATTTGAAATTATTCAGTCAATGTTGCAATTGTCCTATCAAGAAGTGTGTCCCCTAATCAGTTTATAGAATGCATGAGCATCCAAATGATGTAACTACATTCTCAAAAAGAAACCTCTCAACAATCTCCACAGTGTAGTCTATGACTAGTGTTGCTTCTTCCCATCTGGTCAAATACTTTGTCGCGGTAATTATACACCTAGCTCTTGATCTTCTTACTGATGGGTTGATTGGTCCAACAAAGTCTATTTCCGATTTATCAAACTCCTGTAGTGTAACCCGTGGGTGCAAAGGCATCTCCTCCCTTCTGGATGGATTTCCCACCCTTTGAAAAACATCACATCCCTGAAAGTATTCTTTGTAATCCTTATGAAGTGTGGGCCACCAGAGCCCTATGCAAAAAGTATTATGCATTGTCATTTTACCTCCGTAGTGTCCTCCTACAATTCCTTCGTACGCTTCTAATGATATCATTGGCCTTTCTTTCTCTAACAAACATATTCTTAATATCCCATATGCACCTAACTTATATAATTTCTCTGCAATTAGCTGGTACTCCACTGATTTGACCACTAATTGTTTCTTCTGCACCACTATCATGTCTAAAGAGGCCATTCCTATAATTAAAAACTCCACAATGTCTGTGAAGTAGTCATCCACCATTTTAACTGCAAATAACTATGCATCTAACAATCTGTCATTTATATTCCCTACATCTTATCCTGATAGTATGTGTGATAAGTGATCTAGTCCTGCATTCAACTTCCCTAGTTTCACAACAACCTCAAAATCATATTCCTGGAACAAAAATAACCAT
>ML801670.1:200894-212289 GCA_009831015.1 Picea engelmannii
TATAAAAGACTAGTCTTGCTAACTGGATTGGATGCATACATAAATTACTAAAGGATGACAGTTTTGATTATTAGTACATGCACAAGATTTGCATGTACTAGCTACACATGCATTTCTTGTACATATACACTAGTATGTATGAGCTTTCTTGACTTACTTACCGATAATGTCAGCTACTTGTTATGAATGTGTGAACCATGTTTCTTTTCCTTTGTACCATAAGATACCTTAACTTCGGGACGAAGTTTCCTGAAGGGTGGTTGTATGTAACAACCCTAGTTGAATAAATGTTTAAGGTTTCTTAAGTAAAAAATTATTTGGGGGGATTAATTGTCTTAACAAGGTATTAATTAAACAAAGATTGATCTAATGATATTAATTAAGTAGTTATTAATTAATTAAAGGTTATAATTGTGATTAATTAATTAATTAATTAACTACCTATTACATTTAATAACATGAGTATTAAATTTAATAGATTAATAAGTTATATTATTTAAATTAAAAGGTTGCGTACACGGAAAGGGATAACATATTAATCACGAGAGGATAAAATATTAAAGGAAAGGATGAGGGGCATTAACGAGGGGTAGGTAAGGGAGTAAATGCATGAGGCAGTGAAGGAAGGATATGGAGGCGGAGGAGGTTTACGAAGGAATTACCATTCTACGGGATTTTGGGGGAGGAAAAGGTTTCTCTTAGATTTGCAGGAGTTGAGTTTTGGAGTGGGGATTGGATCAGTACAGGCATCGGTTTGCTGGAGGTTTTGGGCACGGGGGCCAGGATATCCATATGATATCCTGGAGCTAGGAAGTTACCTAGTTGGCATGGTGGAACTAGGTTTTGGGCAGTGTTTACACAGTGCAATAGCAGTCAAGAAGGCAAGCGGACAAACGGAGGGTTATTAGCATCAGACCCAGGTATTTAAAATTTTGTAATTGTTTTTATTATGTTAGAAAATATTAATATTTGTTGTTAAATCTATATGCGAATGTGCTCAATTAAAGGAATATGATAAATTTTACTATTTTGCTCAATATAAAGAAATTTTTGAATTTTACAGCTATGTTGTAGAAATAAATGGTTGTTTAATTTATTTGGTTACTACACTTCCGATAGCAACTTTCAACTGTTCTTAAAAACATTTTAGTGAATTTGTCTCTGTTGTTTATGTATATTGGTCGTATGATGTATATCTAAAGCAAGCATGAACCTGTGGGTCATGCTTCTCTAGAATAACTCAGTATTAGGAAATTCATACTTCTACATTTGTAATGCTAAGAAAATTAGGTTTCGATCAAAATAACGATTTCTTCATCGGGTCTTTTTTTATTGTTCTAAGATATATGGAAACTGTACTTGGTAGTACTGCAAACATGTTTTATTAGAAGTAATGCATTTGTTTGGAACGATATTTAGGTTAATAAATTACCCTAGTTCATTATCAATTAGTGGCCTTATCAACAACAAATCGATAGGTCTATGAAGGAAGATATGAAAAGACAAAAGTTCCCTGTTACAATTCAGCAAACGAATAGACCTCTTGTAGTTATAACTGGATAATGGTGATTCTTTCTGCAATGTAGTCTGATTTCTAGAGACCATATTGCTAACCTTTCTCCTCACTGAATCAGAGAAGCTAGGAGAAAAACTGCATCCTCCACTACCCCTATGTTTTGGAGTTCTAGACCAATAACAAGAGCATAGCAACCAATCTTGACTCTCTTCGCTTTGGCTTCTACTACTTCCAATAAACCTAACATCCAGTTCCAGCATCCAGATGGTTCATCAATCTATGAATCTCCAGTGCTACTGCTTGATTTATTGAGATTATACATAACATTTTGTCAATCTAAATCGCAACAACAGATGAATGACCTGATGCAATTGCCAAAGATAATTTCAATGCACCATTAAACTATCCAAATTAATGGAAATGGAAACGGTCGGCTCTGCAATGTTGTGCAAGTACTTGGAGTTGGCTCCCATTCCATGTAAATGAGAAAAGTGAAGTTTTACATTAACATAACAGAATCAACTTCAACTTTCAACTGATTGGACTAGCTCTACTCAGAAGATTAGCCTTATCCTAGTTACACCCTTTGTCTGTCTGAAGCAACAGCCTTGACCTTTACTTGGGGCTTGTCAACACTTTACTTTATGTTCAATAATGGTAGCAGATCAAGCCATCCCATGACCCAATAACACTAGGATTACGATCGTCATTTCTGTTGTAAGAGCATGTTGATGAAGGTGTGTATGAGTCTTCCTTTTGTCTAATTGTATCTCTTGAAAGGTTCAAACAATGAGACCTTTTGTTATCCTTGTCATTCTGCTGACGAAATCTCCATGCATCTCTAGTCAGTAGCGGTGATCCTGAACGAGAATTGCAGTCTAAGCTTGATGTCCGTCTATTCGCCCTGGAAGAGCTCACATCATCTTCATTACATATATCTAGTTCATTGAAGGTCTCCTCCTCCTCTAGTAAAAGTTGTGATAGTGCATGTACAGAAGTATGGATTTGATGATTCTCTTTGGCACTTTGCTTTGTTACAGAGGACTCTCCAATCCCTCGATGTCTTCTTAAGTACCCTATCCCTTCTACCATGTTTAAACATCAATGATCATCATCTTCTCATCTCCACAAGTTTCTGCATATCTGCAGTCTTCTCCGTCGGGAGTTTCCAAATAATTGCTAGCCCCTCTCGATGTCTCTACATTCCCATCATTTCCCATTCTAGTGAGATTCATATGTACATTAAGCATTAGTTCTTCATGTGTGTCCCAACTTTGATTTCTCCAATTATGAAGTAACCCCCTTTCTCCATTATTGATATCACCTCCTCTCAAGGAAGTAGGAAGATTCTCAGAACTAGCATCCTTTTCAAAACCATTTCTCCCTTCTACAGACTCTCTCACAATTCCCATTACCATAATTCCAATCAGAATTAGCAACAGACTTACCAGTTATTGAAGATTTCCAGGAAGAAGAAGTCGTTGGATCCCGCAAACACCGAGCTCTTTTAAGCGCAATGAGCTCCTTTCGAATGTGGAGTTCCCCTGTCGGATGATGATGCCCTACAACTTTGAACATCATTATCCTGCTATTCTCCTACACAAGAGAATAGAAACCAATCTTGACTGTCTTCGCTTTGGCTTCTGCTACTTCCAATAAACCTAACATCTAGTTCCAGCATCTAGATGGGTCATCAATCTGTGAATCTCCAGTGATACTACTTGATTTATTGAGATTATACATAACATTTTGTCAATCTAAATCACAACAACAGATGAATGACCTGATCCATTTGCCAAAGATAATTTCAAGAGGTCTCATTGATCAGACTAATGGCTCAAGAGGTCTCATTGATGTCCTTGTTGAGACTGGCCACTACAATATCAGTGTTTGTGCCCCTGATTCAGAAACGTTAGTTGTTGGTTATTCCACTACTGCACTTGATACTATTGTTGTTAAGATCAAAGAAACAACAACCTTTGAATTATCTGGAACTCCTGCCAATTGTGTTTCTTTAAGTCTCTTTGGGACATTATAAACAAAGGAAGCCAAGATAGGCCTATGTGTATTTGTGACAAATAATTTACTCTGCTAGAAAAATTGACTCTTTAAGATATACAACTAAAAGAATAAATGGTACCTTAAAAACATGCAAATAATTGACCAGTAAAGACTGGTAAAATTCTAAGTGAACAGAGTAACAACATCTTTTCGATAACCATGAACCATATATTTTCGATAGCCTTATCCTAGTTACACCCTCTGTCTATTTGAAGCAACAGCTTTGACCTTTACTTGGGGCTTGTCAACACTTTACTAAGCAAAGAGGGCCATAGCAGATCTTAACATAGAATTTTTGAGGACTGAAATTGCTAGTATTTAGGCTCTGATTTCTCAAGTAAACCCTGAGATTACACAACTCAAAGAGAAGTTTATTTTGTACAAGAGAAATCTAATTTAGACTGAAACAACTTTGTCTCTAGAACTGTGAAATGAAATTCATATGTCCATCAAGCATCGCTAGAGGACTAGGAGACCTAGCACTCTCCTAGCTAGGTGAAAACACTTTTGGAGTAACCCCAACGGCTAACATGATCAGTATAAAGGTGCCCTTTTGATTTCAGAACACTATGTTGAATGCTCTAGCTCTGGTTGAATGAGTTCTTTCTCACTTTTTTAATTGAAATCTTTAATACAATTCAGTGACAATGATCTTATTGCATAGCTTGAGAGTATAAGGGATACCTCCTTTAGCTATTAGATTATTCCAATTTAACCTAGAGAGGGGAGGTTTTCAACCTCCAGTGGATACTTGGCACGATTCTCTTCCTAGGAGAATCTCAGAATACAACATACTTGCCAACTTCTGTTGCTCTATCAAATCCATTAAAACCTAGTCCTTTTCTTCTAATGTTTCCTTGTTAGGAACTGAACTTATTTTTGGTCTTGTGAAATGTCATTATCATAGTCTAATGAGCACTGATCCCATGGGTTAGTCTAATTACAAACTTGCATATATGGCATGAAATGAGATACCATAAGATGGAAAAAATTCTTGTGATCTATTTTGATTGATCATCCCTTTTCAAACGCCTTTACATCCAGAACAGGTTTTCAGATAGTGCAACTACTAAAGATATTCAACAACTAACCTTATCTGAAATAAACTAATCCTTGTTAGATTATTGATGTTAAACCTATAGAGTGTCCTATAATAGTTGCTTCCATGTCTTAGCATTGTACCATATGAATTTGATATACAGAGTACACATTGTTAACAGATTACACAAATTATGCCCACTTCAGCCATAATAATAGAAATGTAGAAACTGAAGCAAAACCTAGGAGGATGTCAATAACCGAAAGAAATTCAGATAACCCCCTTAAACAATCCTATTTCAACATCTTGGTGATGGGTAGGCAAAATACAATGCCCAACAAAGGCTGGATAGGCAAGCAATTTGCATACACCCATTACCTTGTTTCATGCATAATCTTTTCTCCTACCTTTGATTCCCTGCAGAGCCTACACTTACGAAATACAATCTTCTTTGCATGTTTCTCCTTGAAAAATATGCTTCAACAAGCTGGATTGGAAGAATTACATGTGGCCCCAAATGTGAGGGGAAAACGGCCAATAGGGGGTGTACCACATAGTTGGCTATTTGTGTAGGAAAAATGGCCCACAAGGTGCAATGCATAAGCACATGCCATCGGGGAGATTGTGACCCTGGTGGGTGGCTTGAAAAGTCACCAACCCACCATTGAACCACAACCACATTGGTGATATAGAAATTTGGAAGTCAGAACACAATTAAACCAATACACCCACTACCATACCTCGGGGTTCCAGATATGCTTGATACACCATCATAGATCTATCTTAACCAGTGTTACCAACATCTTGATAATATCTCGATGTTGGCGATATTATCTTCAAAATCAGGATCGACGATATTTTCCGATATTTTCATTCTTACAACATTGTTTTTCATTCTTACGACATTTTCCGATATTTTTCAATATTTTCCCCGATGTTGCCGATATTTTCGTTTTCAGACCCTTGGCGATTTTTTGCCGATGTCGATATTTGCAACACTGATCTTAACTCCAAATGTGTTAAGCACCGAGATGGATCAAAAATAAATTGAAATGTGAATCTCTAGGTGCTTAAAAAATCTTGAATTAAGATGGATATATGCTAGTGTGCATGTGTGTGTGTGCACATATTAATTAATGTTTGTTTTTCTTTTCTTCAATTTTCTTTCTCGTATTATTGATTTTTATATACATTTTGAAGTCCAGCTACTAAAGGCCAAAATTCCGGTCACTCTAATCTATTACCCATCACATTAAAGAGATTAATTGTGACTCTCAGTACCACCACAACCTTAATTTCGATCTACACTAATGTGTATGACTACAATGTTTAAAGGCAATACAACTAGAGTTTTAATCCTTCAGAATTTACCTTTATTTGACATATTCTTTAGGGTAGTTGTCAAACTAAGGTGGTTGTGTCTTGACTCTTTCTGTAATCGCTCAACTATTTATTATTTATCCTTTTTGTGCTTGAGACTAGATGATTCTTCTATTGGCAACATAACATTAACACTTCCTGCTCTTCTTTCCAGTTTCTAGGTCTACATTTTTGGTTTCTAATTCTACAGCAGTGTCTACTGTGGACACTTAAAATTTTCATCATGTCTCACAGATAAAATTATTATACTGTCTTGTAGAGTGATCCAATCTTTAGTGGAATTTCTCGGAGAGTGATGAATGTCCGACCAACAGCTTTCTTCTACATCAAATGTAGTTTAAGTTCATCAGATATCTTGAGACTCTATTCAAAAGTAAGGGATGGTTTTGAGTCAACACAACTATGCATAGTTCCTAAGGTAAACCCTGAGATTACACAACTCAAAGAGAAGTTTATTTTGTACAAGAGAAAACTAATTTAGACTGAAACAGCTTTGTCTCTAGAACTGTGAAATGAATCCATCAACAAAACTTGAAAAGCAACCTTGACATAGCTTGTATGGAAGCATATATTCAATGCGATTCACAAATTTCAAAGTTGAAGGATCAGCTATAGCAATAAGGAAAGAACCAACGTTCATATCAGCCCAATAAGCCAAATCTATGATTATTGTTTTCTATGTTTTTACGTCCAGATTTGGAAGTGCCTTTCCATCAGGATATTGCTCCATTAATTCTACCTGGAAGATGTTTATTCTGAAGAGTTGGTTACTAAATAAGCCACATTTGAAGGCAAGTGCTCAAGCAAAACAAGACAAATTACAGCTGTAGCAGAGAAGGGTGTTTCCTGTATGGAGTATCTGATCTAGAAATGGTCAAATTTGGTAAAGATGCCTTGAAGCAGCAAAACAAAAAAGGGTACATCTGTCATAAAGGATGCATGTAGCAGATTCTTCAGTAGACAAATCACCCAAAGTCCTGTAGTGACAAGGTATGTTTCAGGCATATTGATCAAATGAGGATGAAACAAGATAATGGTAGAATGGTTTTCTTTTCTTTTCATCATCAATAGCAAGTGGATGAGTATGTTGATCATCAATAGCAAGTGGAAAACATGTCGAGGCTATAGAAAATGGGGATGGTTACATTCCCTACAGGGAAAGTAAACTCACCATGCTTCTCCAGGTATTTCTTCCTTTTAGACCTATGCATTTATTCATCTACAATAGGAGGGTTTTTGTAAACTTCTCTTATTTTCCAGGATTCTTTCGAAGATGACGAATCTAGGATATTGATGATTCTATGTGCAAGCAATGACCCAAAAGACATTCAGAAAACAAGTATCACCTTGGAGTATGGAGACAAAGCCAAAGGTATTGTAAAGTTACCTAAATCCCATCTTAAAGAGAAGATCAATACTACTGACCAAGTAGTTTTGGAGACCAGGATCAAAGTCATGAATGCCTTAATCGCAAAGCTTCAAGCAGATAATAGGTTAAAAGATGAGTGCAGAGATGAGATTGCAAAAGAGTTGAATGGGAAAACACAGCAACTGGAGAACCTGAAAAACAGTGCAACACATGTAGATGGGGAGAAACGCCAGTTTAGGGAGGAAATGCTGAAAATAGATGAAAAATTGTGTAACTTGATTAACAAAATTGAAAACAGCAGAAAGAAGATATCGGAAACAGAAACCGGGAGGTATACAGAAATGCAGGAACATCAAATGAAGATATGTGAGCTTCTTGATAAGGTGCAAGGAATAGAAGTTGAGCTGATATTCAAGATGAGAGACCACCAGGGAGGGCTCTCTGAAATTTCTGTCGAATCAAGTTTAGCTCACTATCTGTATCATCCAATGGACAAATCCTGTGCAATTCCACCTTGCCACCCTACAGATACTAATGGAGCAGACATTATGTTTTCCTACATAAATGGAGATGTAGCGTTAGGGGCTTCCCATGGGTTGCATGTCTGGGTAGAATCTGATCTTTTAGAAGATCCCAACAGTGTCTTCAATGAGAGTCGAGTCCTGGACTGTAACGCTTTAAGGGAAATGAGTAACCTTCAAATTCCTTGTAAATATGGTCCTAGTTCAATTACTATGTCTGGTGAAGATCATCAAACATCTAAAAAGATTACTAGGGAAGAAGAGGGCAATAAAATGCACAACTTGAGGGACTGGGACGAGGAAGTCCAATTTACTATTGTACACAATGACTCAGAACACCAGGCTTTCATTTGTAGATCTTGTGATCAAACTGATGAGTTACCTAACAACAAACATGAGTAAGGCAAGTTAGAGTTTTTGGGAAGTCAAACCTAGCAAGGAGTTAGAACTTGAGGGAATTGAAATTAGGATTTTTTCCCATGGTAGATTTAGAACCTCTTAATCATGGAAACCCTCCAACTAGCTGGCATGTATCACACTGGGAGAAAAATCCACCTGCTGAACATTGCACTTGACTCATCATCCTTCACCTATCGGAACCTAGAACCATTCCACCACTACACACTTGGAACCATGACATCGCACCTTGTGCCTACCACAAATAGAAACTGCTAAATATAGACATGCCCAAAAAAGAAGAAAGAGAAAAAAAGACTGAAAAAGAAGGTAACCACAATGAGACTACTATGGTCTACCAATCATAGCACATCTAAAAATAGACATTGGTAAAAATAACATCTTGCATGTTGATGAAAGTAATCTCATTAGACTTGCTTTTCTACAAGGAACCCAAATCTGTGTTCAGAAACATGTAAGCCCTGAAAAGTAAACTGCTAAAAGTAGTAGTTTTTGTGAAACTGCTTGCATGTCATTCATAATAGGCTCATTGACATTCTGAGCTTGCGAGGACCAGGAATATATAAACATATCTACCATGTGGGCCCCAGAACTCTTGCTCTTGGAAAAAAGCAAACTGCTAAAAATAACAGTTTCTCAGAATTGGGTGAAATTAACTCTATAGCAATCTCTGATCATTGTGAAAACTTGGATGAAGTTGTAATGGAACCAACATGATAGAGTTTGGTTGGAACTTAACCCTCTAGTTGTTCAAGCAAATTTGGGACCTTGTAGAGTTGATTTGTCTCCTGGTCTTGTGTTTTCTATCCCAAGGTATGGAGTCAAATCTTCTTAGAAGTCTAGAGGAAGTCAGTCAACCCATCATTTGGGGGGGGTTGAGAAGTAATCCTAGGGCTCACTAATTTGATATCCAAAATGGTATTGGCCTCTGCTAGTATTCCCTACACAAACTAGAAGAAAAGAAAGAAAGAGGTTATTTTCTTGGTCAACTCTGTCCAAGGTAGTCCTTGTAAGGAGTGAAATCTAACCCTAAAAGTCTCCCTCGTGAGTAGAACTAGGCATCATTGGTCTAGAATATAGATAAAGAAAGAAAGTGGAGAGGAAGCCACTCGAGTCCCAGTAAAGGTAGTAAAATTTCCCTTTAATATCATAATAGAGAGGACGTCTAAATATGAGATGTTCCTCCGACTTGGTCTTCTGCAAGTGGATTAGATGTAAATCCTATTAGGGTATGGGATGTGGTGACTATCCTTAACAAGAAGTCAATGAGAGGCTACCTGAAATTATCCAAGAGGGATCCTAAGGGTGTGCACCTAGTGTTTGCGCATATACACAGGTTTGCCAATAAGGTTGTCTCTTAGTTGCTTGAGTGCTTAGACTAAAAATCCATCTTGGGACTAAGACCCTCATGAGGTGCTATCCAAGTGAATTGGATGTATTGCTTGTAAATATCCTCTCTAATCACTTGGTTTGGATCCTACTTAGACATCAGGAGGTGACATGCAGTGTTTAGAGTGCTTGAAAGGGGGAAGGCGACCAAGGGAGATGGCTATCGACTGAAGTAACTTGTAAACCTTTGAATGCAACAATATATCCATGGACCATCATCATAACAATAAGAAGGATATAAACCCTGAATTTCTTCACAACTTTGACATAAATATCAACAGTAGAACATATAAAGGAAGGCTTTAAGCAAATAAAAAATTAGTAAGCACCTCTTTGAAGTCGCCGCTACACCAACCAGATATGTGAGTTTGCAATCAGATATGTGAGTTTGCAAATTGCCACTGTGGTCGAGCCTTAGCGCGGAGCCACGAGTGGGGTCCTCCTCTGCGAGCGGGGTCCTCCTCTGCCAGTCCTCCTCTGCGAGCGGGGTCTTGGACTAAAAAAATATGGTCACTGCCAACTGATGCCTGGGCCAAACCTGGGAGTAACCCGTTACCAACCAGAAGAAAGTCCAAGAGTAAAATACTAAACCCATAAACCTCAAGGCCCAAAGGGGAAATAAGAGGTAACAGAAGAAGAGTAAAACCATAATTTGTAAACCTCCGTTGCATCAAACCCCAAAGGGGAAATTCAAATAAGAACGAAGATGTAAACTGGGGAACGCATTTCAGATCCCATATAATTTATACCATGTGGGAGGGCCAAAAATCTGCATTTTCTTTGGAAATTGGGCAAAGGGAAGATTGAAATCGGGCAAAGGGAAGATTGTAGGCTGTAGCTACCCAGTGTTGAGTGCCCACTACCCATACCACAAAATCGGGGCGAAATTAAACCATAAATCCTGATTTTACCAAATGGCAGGGCGAAGAAGCTATCATAAATTCCCATATTTCTAGAAATTTGGCTAATGGAATCTTGTTCCTCCAAATTTTAGGGGATAAATATAATTTGTTTTCCTCTATCCCTCCTAAAAACATGGTCTAACCCTGTACACGATTTTTACCTTAAAATAAATTACGGGCTAATAAAATAAGTTTAAAAAAATCACTCTAATACAAAAAATTCGCCCAATAAAAAATTAGAGGCCCCTTAATTTCGCCCATGAGCGAAATTTCGCCCCTAAAATCATCTATTCCATTGAGAAAACATATCCAAGTATCTCTAGTAAAAAATTTAGCTTGTGGGTCATTGTATTTTTGGAGTTACACTCCGTGGAAAATAGGGTTTGTGGCTAGTCCTAAAACTAGTCAAAAACAGGTGTTTCAGGTAAACATGTCATAAATTCTTCATAACAGATCCAAATTCAGTGAAACAAATTGTTTTGGTTAGGGTAAAGTATGTAGTATGTTGTGTAACAATTTCATATCAATTCATCAAATATTCTGTGCGGGGCATTCTCTACAAGGTTGCTCTCTAGAATAAGCCAGAATTCAGCAAGGTATGCATTTTTGCTATAACTCCTTTTTTGGGAGGTTCCAAGTAGTGACACCTAGAGAAATCGTATAAAACACACTAAAGAACATTGTGTATCAGTTTCATATCTTTATACATTACAGGTACAAAGTTATGATTACTTCAAGTTAGGGTTGTTGACTAATCCAAAACTAGGCATGTGAGACTAAAGAAAAGTTTGATGAAAATGC
>ML801670.1:219618-236920 GCA_009831015.1 Picea engelmannii
AACAATTACCAAGAATGAGGAAGAAAGAACTAACATATGCATATTTTTCCTTACCAATTCCAAGAAAAGAGATATCAAACCATAGTTCACCATGCAAATTACCATCCAAGAGAAAAAGAACAAGTCTTGAAGAGGTGCACATCACCTCACTTCATCCATTCACCAAGAGATAAAACCAAAAAGACATTTGCAAGAGAGAGAGAGAGAGATAAAAAAAATTCACAAGAGGGAGTAAATTTCATCCAAGTACTTCTCACAATGGGAGAGTTATGTTATGAAGTGAGATTCACATGATATCTATTTATACAAAAATTTTAAAACATATTTTTTCCACTTGGTTAGGGTAAAACATAATATAAGGGGTAAACAACCCTTATATTACCCCTTTACACAAATAATAATATTTAATTTAAACTTTTGCACACTAGAAACCCTAAAATAAGATGGCGTCACCCCTTTAAGGAGAAGTTTTGACACTTTTCCAAGTCGTTGGAGAAAAAGGTGGAGGTTGTTGGGGCTCCTAGAGCCTCCTCTTCATGCGCCAAGTTCAATCCATGCATCCTTCAATAAAATCATGCCAAGTTTCAATGAGAAACAACTCCATCACCACTAACCCTAGCCGTAGGTGACGTCAAGCCCCAAAGAGTGACGTTTTTCCTCTCCTAGGGAATTTGTTTGGCATGTCAGGGCTAGGAAAGTTCCTCCAAGGTGTCTTCTAGGATTCCAAATCCAAGTCATCATGATCTAGCATGTGGACCCTTGGCATCCAACTTGTGGGTTTCAATCCCCATGGAAGCTCAATCTAGGCTTGTTCCTTCAAAATTGTCCACCAAACAAGGTCCTACAAAACAAATGGGCACACCCTCCAAGGATCTCAAGTCAAAATATCATGGAAAGTGAAAACCACATCTAATAAACAAGGAACCTAAATATGTGCTCAAAGACCCTATACAATTGACCAAGTTTAGTTATGGGAGGGGTGTCATAAAATTCCTATTGGATAGACCAAAACCCTCAAGTAGGGGATGCTCCCAATGATTCCCCTTCAAGGTCATGTAGTGGATGAGAAGGTGGATAGGGGGTTAGAATTCATAGGTCAATGGGTTTCATGACATACAAGGGCTTGTATTATCTCATTTATGGGTGCCTTTGTAGAGGGTGTGTTGCACCTTCGTCTTTAATGCAACCTTTTTCAAGCCCATTTATTTTCATTTATTAATTAATTAATGATCCAAACACATGTGCACTTCCAATAGTGAATCTATTATCTGGGGGGTAGTAACACAATGTCACTTGAAATAAGAGGTCCACAAAGTTCCATAGGGGTAACCATCAAAGCGTTATAATGCACTAGTGTTAGTATTTCATTCAAGTGGGATATTTATTATGTGTTTGATCTTTTGCAAGCCTTCAATTCTTTTGAGAGAAGAAATTCATCATTCTCAAGACCTATATGAGAGAGCATCTAGAAGGTTTATATTTCAAGATTTTATCTTTTTCCAGCCACAATCCCCCTGGACCTTCATCCCCTTCTTCCCATGAAATGAGGTACATGCCCTTCTTGGGTCACTAAAGTCAAAGGGACTAGAAGAGGGCAATGTGATGGGAACACAATGAGCAAAAAGTGATAAGTATGGTTGGGAATGGTATGATGACCCTTCAAGGGACCCCAGTTGCACCCCTTCCCCAAAATTTGGCCACTTAATAGGAAATTGATGACACTCACCAAGGTGAAACAGGGTCAAAAGAATAATGTCCAAGCAAGCATTCTATAATAAAAAGCAACTTCAATACGACATGCTTAAATGCCTAAAATATTAGGGTGATTACCTGCCACAATACCTAAGGTGTACCGCATTGAGAAAGACCCATGTGCCTTCCAGAAGCTAGAAGGTGTGGTGGATGCGCTAACGATGGATCCAAATTGTGGTGATAGAGCAGGCTTCCATATGTGTAAGTGGACACTACTAGTCATGTGGTCTCTCGACACTCCATATATGCAACATGAGGGCCTCGAGACATCATCTCCTTAGTTTTCCCACAAAATGGGGATAATGGTCCCAATATTTACCTTATGTGTCCTTAATGGTTGTGGATATGCAACAGATTCAAGCTTTGGTCCTTCTATTGTGTCTTCCCCCTTAGTTGCAGGTACTTGTATATTCCTTGGATGTTCCTCGTCTTGCTCTTCCTTAGCAACATTACAACATTCCAATAATTCATGAACAATCACAGAATCTTTGTGCACACTACACACAAATTCTACCTCCATCGGCCCTTCTTCTGAAAAAATATTGTTTCTAATGACCTACAACGCTACATCTAGTAATGGATACCCATGTTAAAACATAAATGTTAGCTTAAACCTTTGAATCAGTTGGTCCTAGTTTGTTGTTTATTTACACATTTCTAGTTCCAAGTACCACTTATTGGGGATCGTATCTAGTGTATGTATGAACCTGTGTGTCCATTCCTTCTTCAAGATCGAACTCCATATGTTTTTGCACTTCTCAAAATGATCTATTGGATCACCTACTCCTATATACTTTTGTGCAGTATACTCAACCTCGATACCAAATCTAACTTGCAACAATGTTCTACAATGCTTCCAGTCTTCTATTCCTTCTTTGTGTGCATCCCACCATCTAGCTGGAGTGGCCTTCAAGAAAACATCTAATGCCAACAACCTTTGTTGTTCAGGTACTTGAAATTCAAACACCTTTACAAAATATTATATGTCAATCAAACCATCATACTTGGGTGGATCACATAGTTATGTTCCAATCCAACGCAATGATCGAGTAATGCAAGCACATCGTCTAGTTGATACTTCATGCATCCTCTGTTTCCAATGTTCCATACCTTCCTTTGAATATAATGCACATGAGCTAATGCTTCACCAATTTAGTGAACCATATGTAGTGGGATTAACATAATCATTCATTCACGCAGTCATGTTATACAAATTGTCAATTTCATTCCCTTTTTTTAGCTCTATGTACCTATTTTCTTCTGTCGGATCCAATGGCGCAGTAACCTTCAAGTACCCTACTTCGAAGATCATTTGCCTCTTCTTTTGATTAGTGATCGCATGATGTAAAAAGGTCCATTCAAGTCCTATCAGTGTTGGATATGGATTATTATCATCCATGATCTCAATGACTTAAAAATCAGTTGTATTGTGCACGCCATCTATATTTACAGGTACTCCTGTCAATCATCCAATTGGTACTATTTTACGTTGGTTTTCCAATCTTAACTGGATAGGATACCAAACCAACTTGGGTTTCCCCATAATTTCCCATGTTTTCTTTAGTAATACATTCACATCAAAACCCAAGTCTAAAATAACACTATCCACATCATATTCCCCAATCTGCGCACTTAATCTGAACTCTTCGTTGGTCCTCTTTTTGCGCAGTACTTGATTCACTACCCTTTGTGTAATAATAATTTCCCTTATGCGCAATGATAAATCATTTCACATAATTCATTCATCGCAGTTTCATCTTTCATCAATTCTACATAACTTCTCATAAACTCTCTTAGAGTACTTACCTTCTCAAGTGGTTTTTCTGGTATAGGATGATCACAGACAAGAGGCGCAGATGATGTTGATGCTACACAATCTGGTCCTAGTATCTCTTTTCTTTCCCTCTGATATGTCTCATTTTCTTGTTGAGAGTCAAATGGTGACATAGGCCCTTTTCATTTCCTCACCCATTGCTCAACCTTCATCCCCCCATTCATCGCATCAGACCATGTTCTAGCTCCTCCTACATGTGACAACTTCTATTTTAGGCCCTTCATTGCATTTCTCAACTGATATCTTTTGTACGTTCTAATTTGGGTTATGGTTATAATTCCCTCCTGTTTTCCATTTAATAAGTAGTTGAGTATAATATCATGTCGCATGATCCAGTGCTTTACAATATGTGTAGGCTGTACAAGGATTTGAGTAGTCATGAGCTGAGTGTCCTGGTTGATTACAATTGTAGCAGATTAATGGGCCTATACCTCCTCTGCCAAAATTTTCTCTACCTTGGCCTATACCAAATCCTCCTCAGTTTCCTGGATTAAAGCTTCTTTGATTGTTATATTGTGTACCAACTCCTTTTGTCACAGTATTCTCCTCTCGAATCTTATACATATCTTAAGTGCAGTCTCACATCAGCTTGATGCACAACAATCCTTCTCTTCGTGTCTAACTGACTTGTAAAAGTTACAAAATAGATTCCTTGGCGTACTATGGTATTTCTGTAGTAATAGGCAGTCATGCAGATGATGTCCTTATTTATTACGTATTTCACAGTATCCCCCTCATGGTAATGGATTTGATGCTCCAGTCACCAAATATTGCACAAAAGTGGGGCATTCATCCTTATGGTGGCTTTCAGTCCTACACTTGGTACACCAGACTTGTTCCAACTTCTCCTTCCCTTTTGTAAGCTCTGCTAATTGAATTGTTAAGGCAGTGTTAAGAACCAAAGACTGAATACAAAAGCATCACAACAAATATACAAGAACAATATGCAAAATCTCTTTTATTATTATCAAACCCTTGAGGTAGGGCAACACCATACAATGGATTCTATTATGGAAGGGATCCTCTTTTATTCACTTTCCTCTTCAAGGGGGCATCCTCCTAATGAGCTTCAGCTTCAAATACAATAATTTTCTTCATATCCCATTACATTGTTTGAACCTATTTATATAGTGCTACCATCACCTAAGAACATTCTAGAGGAGGAATCTTTTAGAAGTAGAACCTTCTAAGAAATCCTCTTACATTTATTATATCTAACTACCATAGTGGGCCTTATTTAATAATATAGTGGACATAGTCCACCTTACATTGAATGGCCTCCACTATTATCACTCTGGGCCCTTTGGGCCCCCACTACTATCTCTCTAGCTACCTAACATTCCATTCCCCTTATGAAAGTATTGTCCTCAATGTTTGATGTACAACCATATTCCAGGGTCCCATGGATAATTGTGGACCATAATGCTGAAGAAGACTGTAGAACCAAGGTCCCATGTAGAAAGGAAAGCCACCATGTTGAAGTAGTCCAACCACCATTGTAATCCCGGGTCCCATGTCCAAGTGCTCATGTGAACACCCTGTGGAAGATTTTGGAACCCAATAACCAACTCAAAATGATGCTCCAAAGATTGAAACTTGTCATGTGGATCCAAATACGAAGACCCATCCACATAGTGGAAAAGGGTTGTAGTAGAATCTAGAAGGAATAATACCACTATAGAATATGCAGGATGGACACTGATAATAATCAGTGGCTCTTGATTTGTCACATTGATGCTCTCTATAGAAGGTGAATCAGAGTCATCAAATAAAATATGAAAGTGGTTGTCATCCCAAAAATGACAACTATCCATATACCAATCATCACAATCGGCCTCAAAATCATACCAAGCATATATTTCTTGATTATATCCATCCCTGATGTCCTCCATAAGAAATCTTTCCTGCATGATATCCAATGAATCTTGAATATTACGAAAAATATCATTGAGACCACCTGCAAGGACATGCAATCTAGCATCCAATGTGTCATACAATTGGATTTGAATTATTCAATAATCTGTAGAATTTCTTTGAGGGTTTGAGAAGAAATAGCCATATTAGCACCCTATGAAAATTTATGAACTCTATAGTCCTGTCGCCGTCACAAAAAAACCCAAAAAATAGAATAATAAATTATTGCAGAAAATCGCGACGTTTTCCTGAAAAACCTTGAACAAATGTTGAATTTAAAATGATCATAACATCACTTTCTGGACTCCGTTTCGGATTATTTGTTTTTTAAATTGGGTGAAATTGTGAGAGGAACTCAGATCTGTAATTTTGGGGGGAAAATTCGGCCTCCAAATGCTACATAAATAAATAAAAAATCGTGCCCTTGTCCGAAGAAAAAACCTTGAAAATTTGCAGATTTTAAAACTTCAATATCTTGACTTCCCTGACTCCATTTTGGACGATTTGTTTTTTCAAATTGGGTGTTTTTCTAAGAGGAACTCATATATACAACTTGTTTCTACAAATTTGGCACAAAAATATACCTAAAATTTATGGAATGTCGCGACCCTGTTTTTTTCTGCTCCGAAAAAAAAATATGCAAAAATAAAAAATATTTGTCCACAGTGTCTGCCAAGGAAAGTGCTCTGGTACCACTTGTTAAGAACCTATACTAGATCTGCAAATATACTTCAGAAATAACCAAGAATAAACCAAACCATTCACCATAACATGAACACAAGAATATAGAGAAAACCCTTGAGGTAGGGAAACACCATACAATGGATCCTATTATGGAAGGGATCATCTCTTGTTCACTTGCCTCTTCGAGGGGGCATCCTCCTATTGAGCTACAACTCACAATAAAATAATTTTCTTCATGTCCCATTACATTGTTTGAACCCCTTTATATAGTTCTATCATCACCTAAGAACATTCTAGAGGAGGAATCCTCTAGAAGTGGAACCTTCTAAGAAGTCATCTTACATTTATTATATCTAACTACCCATTTATTATATCTAACTATCATATTGGACCTTATTTAATAATATAGTGGATCTAGTCCACCTTACATTGAATGGCCTCCACTATTATCACTATGGTCCCTCTGGGCCCCCCCCACTACCTTACATTCCATCCCCTTATGAAAGAGTTGTCCTCAACGCTTGATGTACAAACATATACCAGGGTCCCATGGATAAGTGTGGACCATAGTGTTGAAGTAGACTAGATAACTAGGGTCTCATTGATAAATGGTAGCCACCATGATGAAGTAATCCAACTGCCATTGTAAAACAGGGTCCCATGTCTAATTTCTCATGTTAATCCCACATGGAAGATATCGACACTCAATAACCAACTAAAAATGATGCTCCCAATACTGACATCTATCATGTGGATCCAAATAAGAATATCCATCCACATAGTGGAAGATGATCACAGATGAATCTGGAAGGAACAATACCATTGTAGAATATGCAAGATGGATGATGGTAACTAGCTCTTGATGTGAGACATTGATGTTCTCTACAGAAGGTGGAGTAGAGTCATCAAATAAAATCTGGAAGTTGTTGTCATCCCATAAACGACAACTATTCATATACCAATCATCACAATCGGCCTCAAAATCATAACAAACATATATTTATTGATTATATTCATCCCTTATGTCTGCCATAATAAATCTCTCGTGCATGTTATCCAATGAATCTTGAATACTACAAAAACTATCATTGAGGTAGTTTGTGAGGCCATCCAATTTGACATCCAATGTGTCATACAATTAAGATTTGAATGCTTCAGTAATTTGTAGAATTTATTTGAGGGTTTGAGAGAAAATAGCCATCTGAGCACCCTATGAACTCTTCAGTCCCACAGTCATCATGAAAGATCCCAAAAAATAGAACAATAAATTACTACAGAAAATCGCGGTGGAAAAACCCTAAAAAACTGTTGAATTTAAAATGCTCATAACTTCACTTTCCGGACTCAGTTTCGACTGATTTGTTTTTGAAATGGGGTGAAATTGTGAGAGGAACTCAGATATGTAATTTGTTTGGGTAAATTCGGCCTCCATATTCTACAGAAATAATAAAAACAAAAAATCACGCCGCCGTCCGCGGAAAAAACACTGAAAAATTACTGATTTTAAAATTTCAAAATCTTTACTTCCCGGACTCCGTTTCGGACATTTGTTTTTTCAAATTGGGTGTTTTTATAAGAGGAAATCAGATATATAATATGTTTATGCAAATTTTTCACATAAATATACCAAAAAATTCTGGATTTTCACGGCCCTCTTTTTTCTTCTCTGAAAAAAAAAATCTGCAAAAATAAAAAATATTTGTCCATAATGTCTGCCAAAGAAAGTGACATGATACCATTTGTTAAGAACCAAATACTGAATACAAAATCACCACAAAAGATATACAATAACAATATGCAAAATCTCATTTATTACTATCAAACCCTTGAGGTAGGGAAACACCATGCAATGGATCCTATTATGGAAGGGATCCTCTCCTGTTCACTTGCCTCTTCGAGGGGGCATCCTCCTTACAGGCAACTAACTACATCTGGACTTGTGCCATCCCCCCCCATCTCTTATAGGGGATGCTTCCATCTTCATTGCAATATCCAAAGCTTCGAGATGAGATGAAACTTTCTGTTGAATCAACGACCAACGAATGTGTGGTAGTAGTCATGTAATAAACCATTCTTGGTGTTCTTGATCAGGAATTTGAAATGTCAGTAAACCTATAAAATATTTAAACCTTTGATCATAGTCCCAGGTGGATTCAATTTGCACTTGTCTGATTTCTTTCAACTCTATAATGTAATGTGACTCATATTTTGGCTTCTTGAACTCTTTCAACAATGCTTGTCTAATTTATGCTAAAGTCCTTGCTTGACCTGTAGGCATAGTACTCTACAGTTTCATATACCAGACTAACGCGTGACCTCTGAACATTGTTTCCAGATGTGCAATCTTTACAGCCTCATCCTAGACATTCTTCGAATCTCAAATTGTTTCACATACAAATATTGTTGTTATGGGTCCTCTGACCTAACTCCCTAGAACTCAGGAAATCTCAATGTGTTTTCTAACCCTGCCATGTTGTTTTTTGTAGTACCTCCCCTTGGCATTGTTGGTTGACTCTACCTCTGTGCACTATTTCCACTACTCTGACTACTGCTACTTTTACTTCCCTTGCTAACTATAAGTGCTTTTGAAAAATCCTCAAATGTTACTTTTGATTTAGGTGACACACACATGGTTGTGGAATCAACATAGGATCCAGTCTGAGTAGGATTCAATGACTCCTCTATTATAGGAATGAAATGAGAAGTATGTTTATGTCCTTCTAGGTGCGGTTTTTCTACGATCTAGACTATTGCGTAGGGTTCTATCCTCTCAAACTCACTACATGACTCTCCCTTACCAGCCCCAGTCTTCAATCACTTGTATCTTCCTCCACTACGCAGTACTAAAAAATCACATTCTTCTTCTAATACACCTTTGTTTCTCTGCATCATCAATCCCTCCCTTCCTTATTCATTCCTTTCTTCATTCTTTCCTACCTTCAGAATATCCTCCGGCCATCCCCAAATTCTTCTATGTGTGTGAATCCCCTTAGCAACAAGACTCCATTGTCCTCACACACTTATCGCACAACAACATTTTTATCTAGGTACCTAATGCTTTCATAAACCTTATGCGTGGACCCTTGAAGAAATCCTTGTTTGCAACATTGTACGACAAGGTACAATCTATTGCAAATTCTGTAATATAACCCCCCAATATGTTGTTCAACCAGAAATCAACAACACGAGAAGTCTTATTACTTACATAATTCAATTGTCTTACCAACTCAAGAGTCAAGTTCCTCGACATTGTAGTACAATATCTTCCAATAGTCTCCACTAATATTTCTAACCACTCAGTTAATATAATTGGAAATTCACCAAAGAATATCTCATGTAGCTTTGTGTACACATACCTTTGCATCCATTGCTCATCGCTCATATGAGGGTTTCTATTCTCTTTCCTAGAAAATTATCATTCCTTCCTTTCTAGCCATTCGGTGATCTCTTTCTTAGTCAGCCTCCAAAACATTCCTTCAATCACAGATTTCGGGTCCCGACAATGGAACTATTTGTTGGCACACATTTGTAAGACCCTAGGTTCAAGTTATCTAACAAACAAAACCCTTTGGATATCGTCCCTTTCGACATCACTTGCATAAAAGTGAAGTCTCACCTGAGGTATCTATTGGGACTGCAGGAACCAAGTTTCTGTAGGGGTGAGGGACTGTGAGGCCATTAGCATGTTCATTCCTTCTTATTTACCTTGTGCACAATATTCTATGTCTCTTTTCCCTTGATTAATCAGTAAAATTGATTTATGCAGCACCATTGTGACGGAGATTGCAACATAAACTATTCATTGTAACATTCATCATTATTGTGCATCAATCATCTAATAAACATATCTAGATATAGTTATTCATAAATAGAAAATCCATGAACAATCACATAAAAAGACATTCAGACACATAATTTAACATGGTTCACCCAATTCTTGGGCTACGTCCAGAATGAATGGCTTCTATATTATTCTTTTTGCAATCATCTCAGGCTTACACATTGCGCTTACAATAGATATATCATGATATATTTCCCCATCCTTCCTAGCCACTCTGCGGTGCAAGCCTCTCTCTGCAAAAATCTCCCTAAACCTTCAAACATAGACTCTCTCTCATTCTCAGTATATTCTCTTAATAGTAACAACAACAACCTATTCTTCCTGATCCATTACATATTATACATAGAATTTAGGGCTCAAAACCCTACTCGCTTATCCTTAAACCCTGTGACAACTCATGATTACAACTCATGACAACTCATTGTTCAAGCATGCTTTTCGTACCTTTGTGCTTGCATGATGCTTTTACATTCCCGACTATTTTTCTTCCCTTTTTTTGTGTCTATCTACTTTTTCATGCCTAATTGTTGTCCTTCCCACTTTTGTGTGCTCCCTCATTCTTCATTCTTCAAACTGTATGTCCAACACTATTACAACACTTAAGCACAACACATTGTGATAAAAAAAATCACAATGAATATTGGACATCTTGTACACAACAATGATATCGCCATAATGATAATGACCTATGGGGTCTAGTATTTATAACTTCAATATCTAACCAAATTCCTTGAAACTAGGAGGATCTTGTCCACATATAATCGTCGTTTGTTATATTTGACTCCATCAAATCCACTTTGTCTAGCGATCTCGATAATGATGCTTGACCCGACCATCCATGTGTCCAACTTGTATTCAATTTATTGGATGGTCGATCCACTGACCGATCATATTCAATTGTTTGTTGATGATTGCAACATCGTTTGACATTCTCTAGGATACGTTCTCCTTTGTGACTAAGTTAATTCAACCTGTGAGAGAGCCCAGTGTTGGGTCTGCCCATGTGATAGGGTGTATCATTCTCCTTTAGACTGAGTTGAGTCGTTCCCTAGTGTTGGGTGTGCCCATGTGATGGGTGTATCGTTCTCCTCTATGTGAGAGTTGAGTCGATGTGGTCTCCTACCTTTGTACTCCTCATGACTCATTTGAGTCAGGCTTGAGATGGTACTCCAGATGATTCTCTTGTCGACTCAGTTGAGATAGAGATTTATTGAGTATGATGTCCATGTGTTTGAGCACAGGTGGACGTGTCCCTAGTGGCTGAGCACTATTGGACATGTGGATCCCTTTCTATATTGTTTAAGTATAATATTTACTTATAACCCTAATTAGATGTAAAGGGTACAAGTTGGCCCCACCATATGTGAAAGATAATTAAGGTTTATTGTAATAATTAATTATATTTTTGAGTTATTGAGGTTGGCCCTATTGTTCCAATAGACACACCTATTGTTGTTTCTGGTCTAGTATAAATAGAAGTGATTTCCCCATTGAGGAAACACACACTCACACATGTAATTTCAGAATTTCAACAAGTGCATTTAAGGTTGAAGTGCACACCTCTCTTGGGCACTAGTTTCAAGGTTGTAGAGCACCCTCTTGTGTGCATTAGGGTTTTATGGTTGGGGGATATTCTCCTGAGAATATAGAAAAGGATTGTTGGGTTTTCTTCCCTTGAGTAGAAGGGTTTCTTGAGATAAATCTTGTGTATCTTGTGCATGGTAATTCTCCTTGTGATCTTGGTTATTGCAGCACTTGTGTATGGTGTAGTTCCATTTGTTTATGGTTCAAGTACATGATAAATGAAATAAACCTCATGGTTGAGCCTAGCATAGTGAAAATTCAACATGGTATCAGAGCATAGGTCTTGAAGAATCCATTGCACAAGCCTTTAAGCAAGTTGTCCTCTCTTCTACAGAACCATATGACCCTCCTAGGGTTTCCAAAAAAAGGTACGACCCTCTCCTTTTTAGTTGTTTCAAAACCTTCCACTGAAACAATGGGGCTAAAAATTGCATAGGAGTGTATGGCCTCTTTCATCACACCTCCAACAACTCTCATATTGCAATTACAATAATTTTGGATTTTTGGCCCTAGGGTTTCTAGGGTTCCGCAAATTTTCTACAGAATTTTGGTTTTAGGGTGTCTGTAGCCCATTGAAGGAGTTTTCAATCTTACCAGTGTTCTTCTGACCTTCAAGGCTTATTTTTTGTAGTCATAAGTCCAAAGAAACCTAAGTTTGCTAGCCTATCCTAGTCATTAGGTTTCCTAGCCTAGTTGTTAAGGGTTTGTGGAAGAATCTACAAACCATGAGGAACAGAACCTTGGTGGATCAAGCAACTTCAGTTCTTGGAAGTCAAGACTACAGATCACCCTAGAAGAGGATGACCTATTGAGTGTGATACAAAAGGCTTTACCAAAGACATCTATCGATGAAGAGAAATAAGAATGGAAGGAAGATGACGTCAAGGAAAGGAAGATAATCATCTACTCAGTGAGAGATCATATCCTACCTCATATTGCCAACTTGAACACAAATCATGATATGTATGAAGCATATAAGAATATGTTTGAGAGTAACAACACCCTCAGAGCTCTTACATTGAAGTTCCAACTTCAAAATATCAAGATGACAAAATATGACAATGTTGTTACCTTCTTCATGAAGATTTCAGATATCAACTAGGTGCCATTGGAGAAATCATATCAGAGAGAGAACTTGTCTTGACCACTCTCAATGCTCTTCCAAGACATTGGGAACCATTTCTTCAAAGTATCAGTGGTAGAGAAAAACTACCTACTTTTGATTGTCTATGGATAGATTGTGCCCAGGAAGAAATAAGACTTATAGCTAGAGGAGTGCAAGACTCCCCTCATGATGACAATCATGCTATTGCCTTTCATACAAAGAAAGGAAGAAGAAATATAAGAAGATTTAGTCAAGCATTCAAAGGCGAGAAGACTTCATCAGCTTCAGGGTGTGATCATAGAAAAGACAAATCAAAGATCCAGTGTTTCAGATGTGACAAGCATGGACACTTTGTGATAAATTGTCCTACCAGGAAGAGAGGATGAAAACATGCCTCCACTGCTAACATTGATCCATACCCACCTCAGAAAGATGAAGACATGAAAGATGACACTTTCTTCTTATGAGTTTTCACAAGAGGACCAAAAGCAAGATTGAGCATGAATGTAGACTAAGGTAATGTTTGTACTACATTCCTTATTTGATTTCATTATTACCCTATAGTTGCTTGCATTTTGATAATGAAAGGTATTATCCCTGGTATGGGAGCCCTCTTGACTTGGACCATTATCCCTGGTACGAGAGTCTGTTAGGGTCCTAACCCACACATAGGTAGAACAATATATTCAAATGTAATAAAGGTCAATATTAATAAGGCCTTGCAATAAAATAGAATAAGTCGAATGTAAGAAGACCTAATAGAAGCTTCTGCTTCTAGAAGGATCTTCCTCTAGATGCTTCTTTTGATAGATATATTTAGTATAAATAGGAGTCAAGGGTATGAGAACCCTAGCTTGGATATTATTGTAATAGAGCTCTGCTCGACTAGAGGTTGACCCCTCGAAGAGGCTCGTGAACATTGCTCAGAATCAAAGTTTTATTTCTGTTGTTATTCTTATATCATTTTAGTGTTATTCTGGTGATTATTATGGTTATATTGTTGTTATTCTGCCATTTCTAGCATTTTATTTATGTTCTGCATACTTTTTATATCTGGTATATTACAAGTGGTATCAGAGCACTTTCCTTGGCAGAAATTGTGGGTAAAATTTTTTAAGGGTAGAGACATATTCCGACGTCTTTAATCCACAGAGATCTATCATTACATGAATAAACCCGCAGTTGAGGGATTCATACATGTATGAAATACAAGTGGTTCTTAAGCGCACATCTGTTGGCCACCCTTGTAACCCTTGTTGGTACCCCTTTGAGTGGTAGCGCATCAGACAGAACCTGTGTACGGATCGGCTTAGATTTACTGAAGCCCTCTTTAGATAAACCAATCAGTTGTATGACTGCTATAGTTCCACTGAGAACAGCACTCAAGAAGATACTCTCTAGTACTTGGGTAGTCGGGTAGTACGGCTAAGGGTATGGTCTATCCTCCTTAGTTAGTGCCCTAAGATATTGGGCTGAGTACTATTGTTGGACCCTATACGTATATCAGAGAGTTATAGCACAGGGAAGACCATTGTCTATAGAACCCTTGAATACCTAACCCTTGGGGACAGAAACATAAAAAAATTAAAACAGACAAGATCTATTTCCATGCAATTGTGTTCGGGCTGCCAAGTAAATATACATTTATTTCTGGTTAAGCATTTGGGCATTTCCTCTCTGTAGTATTCTTCAAACCGAAGTATAACTCAGTAGGTTTATTTGAGACCTATTCCATTAGATTCATCTCTTCTCCCTTATCACATTCATCCATATCATTTTTCGGCAAAATTTTTTACCCCGCCCACCCCTTTTCAGCTCCCCCATCCTCATGTCCCATACCTGTAGCCAAGACTTGGAAGCTCACTTCAACACCTTGCAATCTGGTCTCATCGAGACCCAACAAGAAGTGAAACAACTCAATGCCAATGTTTCCGCCATCAATAAAACCATGCAGTCATCAATGGAGGAAATCAAACAAGACCTCACCATCCAACTTGAATCTGTCTTTTCGGCACTCTGCACCAAACTGCATATCCCTACAGATAACCCTTCCTCTTCCTCACATCCACATACTGAATGTAGTGTCCCCAAGATCAAGATTGAGCCCTTTGTAAGTCTGATGTATGAAATGAATTGTAAATATGTGTTATAGGCTGGTGAGCCAAGTTTGTATAAGTCGATGGGCTTATGTGATTGTTAGGCCAGAGAGCCTAAGGGTTAGAGGCCAAGGGCCTGATTTTTGTACCTATATGTATGCAGCACATTAATAAAATATAAACATTTCCGTGTGCAGACCGACCATGATGAATGAGTGATGGGGGACTAAGCATCCATAGAGAGGGCAAGGGATTAGGGGTTGGAAGGTAGGAAAATTTGCTAAGTGTTAAGCCTAGGGGGCTTAAGCCTTGGGAATAATAATTTAATATTATTCCAAACGACATGTGAATAATATGTCTTATCCTAAGTTTTTTTGGAAGGACAAGCAACTTCCAAAAGGAAGGAACGCATGCAGTTGCATGGGTGACAAATGTCAACCCTGACCCATGCAAATAAAGGGCTGAGATGAGCCATGATGGGGGTTCCTCCTCCATTCTACCTGACCGTCTGAGCGTGAACCGATCGGACCTCTGCATGAGACCTCGTGCAATTCTGAAACCGGGGGAAAAGTCTATGTTGATTCAAGAGAAAGCCTGTGTTAATTTCTGGAAAGCCGAGACATCCTCTGTCTGGGCATCGAGCCTATGCGTGGAGTCTTGTCTGAAGCCATATCTGTGAGACCATCCGCCATTGTTGAACCTATTGGAAAGCCCATGCCTTTTTTCCCCATTGGTTGTTGTGGCCATGCAGTGTTGGACTACGTGGGGCTTGTTGGCTAGTTGTACAACACTCTCTCCAGGTGAGAGAGGTGATTGAGGTTGGAAGAACATGTTGTTGGCCTGTGAGTGATTCTCTCCAGGTGAGAGAGTGCATAGAGGAAGGAGAGAACTCCTGGAAGGAATCTTGTAGCTGCCACAGAGCTCGAAGACTTCTGGTCCAATCTGTTGCTGTAACCCAAGGCAAGGGAGGTTAGCAGCCGAAGGACTATCTAGGTGACAAAGAAGGTGTATACTCCTGGGGTGGAACAGACATGTGGGGAAGGAGATTCTGTGGGCAGTGGTCATAAGCAGTTCCTGGGAGAAAATTCCTTCCTTGTGTCTATATGTTTTCCCTATAACCTCAGCCTAGCCTAGGATTCCTTGCCTTGGGGTGGAGTTTAGTCCCAGCTCAGGGATGACCGACTATTGAGCTAATGAGTAGTGTGGTCTAAGGCTAGGAGGTTCGTGGAAGGCCTATACCTGGTTGGTGGAACTACTATTGTTTCCAAGATAAGTACCAGATGATGTTTTAATTTATGTTTATGCATGTTTGTGTACTTATAATTATCATGTATTATGATGTGCATATGAATTAATATGAATTCCATGTTGAAAATTATGATAGCAGTAATTCTTATGCTTACTCTGAGCTCTAAATGTGTTTCATTGCTTAAATGCATGTTGTTTTATAATCTAAGAGTGAGTGTTATATTTCCGCGAAGTATGGTAGCAGAATGGTTGCTACAATTTGGTATCAAAGCCAAGGTTTCGACACTGAGCCTAGATGGGCCATTCGAGTGGTCTTTGGACCGAGGGGGTGAGGAGAATTGTGTCTGGAGGATGGATTTCAGACCCTAGAATGCTCTATATGTGTCAAGGAGTTACTTGATGTGCTTACAAGCTCAGGAAGTATAGCAGTGTGGTGAAACTGCAACCGGTGTGGTATATGGCCATAGGGAGAGAGGACTCCACACCAGAAGTGTTGGAGCCATAGGATCTGTTCGGAGGGGAAGGCGAACCCTCATGACCATCAGATCTGGAAAGTGTGCGCAGGGGTTAAAAACCCTTTTGAGTTGAACAAGAGCGTGGGAATCGCGATACGTGAACTTCTGAAAACCTGAGAAGATCTATGTTGTAGATCTGGGAGGAAGGCTCGACCGTTAGATCTAGCGGAGTCATGCTCGAGTTAGTCGTGAAAACCTTTCATATTTCGCAAAGTCGGGAGATGGGAAGTGAGGGAGGTGAACACCTCCAAAACCCAAAACCCAAAATCCCGAAACAATCCACACCGTAGATCATAGGAAGGGAGTTGATCGTCGGGTCAAGTTGACAAGTAAACCGTAATTTTGGGATTTTGACAAACGGAAGTTCAAGATGTGGGATACACGGACTCTTGATGCCCAAAACGCTGAAAAGATATGCATCGTAGATCTGAGAGGGGACCTAACCGTTGGATTTTTCTTAGAATGGACGTTGGTGCATGAATGTGTACCACGTGCCAGTTAGTCGAGAAGATAGGCAAGAGTGGTGGGACCCGATGATGTCATCGAAGGTGACGTGGACCCTCCTGAACGTACCACGTGCTAGTTAGTTGCAAGATACCAGATATATAAAATATGCAGAACAGAAACGAAATGCTAGAAATAACAGAATAACAGTGAAATATCCAGCATAATCTTCACAATACACAGAAATGATATACGAATTAGCAACAGAAATAGCACTTGAACAGA
>ML801670.1:242403-262444 GCA_009831015.1 Picea engelmannii
GATCCTTCTAGAAGCGGAAGCTTCTATTAGGTCTTCTTACATCCGCCTTATTCTATTTTATTGAAAGGTCTTATTAATATTGACCTTTATTACATCCGAATACATTAATCTACCTATGTGCGGGTTAGGACCTTAACATTAGTCGAGAAGACAGGCAAGAGTGGTGGGACCCGATGATGTCATCGAAGGTGACGTGGACCCTCCTGAACGTACCACGTGCCACTATGGTTAATGGCGACAACTATGTTGTGGGCCCAGAGAATAAAGTAAATTGGAATTTCAGATGTCGGGGATTGTAGTGACAAGGAGTTGGAAGTCACTGCATAGTGAACTCCCGAGTAACGAAAACCTAAAGTCCCGAAACCCGAAGTCCCGAAGTCCCGAAGCCATCGGAGACTGAAGAGCGGTAACATGTTTTAAGGGTGATAACTGTGTTGTGGGCCTAGAGAGCAAGAAACCAAAATTTTTGATTTTGAAGATTGTAGCGACAAGAAGTTAGGAGTCACTGCATAGTGAACTCCCGGGTACCAGAAACCCAAAGTTCCGAAAATTGCAGAGCCGACAAAGCTCAGAAAACCTTGTGAAGTCAAAACGTCTATCTTGTTCGCGTTGGATTATAAATGGTGTAACTTTTCTTGAAGGTTTAAGGGCCTGACAAACTTCAGATTGATTTCACATTGTGTGTGCAGAGTTCAACGAGTGTCAGGACAGCCAAGAATAGACGCCGAATAGGGAAATGGAAGAGGTGCGGAGTGCTCCATTTCAGAGGACGAAAGAGAAGGAAAGGATGTCAACTTGGGAGTCGAAGGAACAAACTTTAATGGGCATGGAAAAGAGATGGATAAAGAAGGACACATGATGAAACTCATTGAAAAATTGCAGAAAGATGCCTAGGCTCGCCGAGCCAATAGCCGAAAGCTTATGAAAATCAAGGATCGGCAGGGTGAATTCAACTTAAAAATGTTGAAGAGCCTAGAAAGAATAGAAAAGAAATTGGAAAAAGAGAGCGACACAAGCAGATCAAGAAGTGTCAAAACCCCTGAGAGGAGAAGAAGATTGAGGAGTGGTAGTAGACATTACCGTCTCTCCCCGAAGCATTCTGGCAGGAAAACACACATTAGTTCAAGCCCGTCCCCTACCAGAAAACACTGAAAATATGGAAAGGATGAATTGAAAGGGGAGATGAACAAGATCAAGCCTCCAACGTTTGATGGAGAACATAAGAAGGAGGAATATGTCGAGACATGGTTGCTTGGAATGAAGAAATATTTCCAACTGTAGAACTACTCCGCTCATGCAGAAGGAAGAATTGTGATGTACCAACTAAAAGGAAAAGCATCCATGTGGTGGGATCAGTTTGTGCAAGTGTAGCACATCAGAGAGAAATATATCACTTAGAAGGAGTTTAAGAGGTATTTTGAGAAGAAATACCTGACCAAAAGATATTATGATAGAAAGATGAAGGAGTTCTTCGAACTCAAGCTAGGCAGCATGACCATTGATGAGTATGAATGAAGTTTCTTGGAACTGGTGAAGTATGTTCCATTCATCAAAGATGAGACTGTCAAGATTAAGAGGTATCTGAGTGGACTGCCACCTTCCATCGGTGATAAGATTTAGTATGATGATCCTAATACTATGGAAGAAACAATAAGAAGGGTGAAATGCTTGTATGAACAACAAAGAGAAAAGCCTACCTTTCGGAAGGCTTGGGATGACCAAAAGAGGTTTAAGAAGGAACAGAGGCAGAAGGGAAACAAGCCTCCCTTTTTCAGAAACAATCCTCAGGGGCAGTCATCTTTTAGAGAGCCCAGGAAGGCAGAAGTGAGTGAGCAAATGCCCAGACCGTCACCTATGGAGTGTTGGGGCTATAAAGGGAACCATAGGTACAGAGATTGCCCCCACAGAAAAGATAAAGTGAGAACCGTTCACAATGTTTAGCAAGCTGAGACAATGGAGGATATGGGTAGTAGAATGCAAGAATTTATGTAGCCCTGGACAACAAGCAAGCAGAATTTCAATCGCACATGATTGAAGTGGAAGGTATGATTAACAACTGACCACTAATTATTTTAATTGATTCAAGGGCTAGCCATAGTTATGTAGATCCTAGGGTGGTGGAAAGTTTGTGTTTATCAAGAAGAAAACATGAAAAGTCTTGGTCAGTGCAGTTGGCTACAGGAACCAAGAGGAAGGTCACTGAATTGGTTAAATCTTGTTCGATAGACATGAATGGATTGAGCACGAAGGCTTAATTGAATGTTCTTCCTTTAGGCTCTTATGACTGCTTATTTGGGATGGACTGGTTGGACCAGCACCATGCCCTCCTGGACTATCGCAACAAGAGGTTTACATGCCTGAACGAAGAGGGAAATCAGAAAACAATCCAAGGAATTCCCAGAGCGGTGGCTATCAGAGAAATCTCAGCCATGCAGTTGAAGAAGTGCTACATGAATGGTTGTCAATTATTTGCAGCTCGTGTGGAAGAAGCATCCAGAGATGCAGTCTCAAATATTGGAGACCATGAGGTACTCATAGAGTTCAAAGACATATTTCAGGAGGTACCTGGACTACCTCTGAAAAGGGACATTGTTTTTTATATAAATTTGATGCCTGGAGCAGCTCCAGTTTTGAAGGCTCCTTATAGAATGAGTACGCTGAAGCTGAAAGAGTTGCAATTGCATCTTGAAAAGATTTTGAAGAAGGGGTACATTCGCCCAAGTGTATCACCTTGGGGTGCCCCGGTCCTATTCGTGAAGAAGAAAGATGGGACGTTGAGGTTGTGCATTGATTTTCGGCAGTTGAATAAGGTAATTGCCGAGAACAAGTATCCTCTGCCAAGGATTGATGATCTTTTTGATTAGTTGAAGGGTGCGAGGATGTTTTCAAAGATAGATCTCAGATCAAGATATCACCAGGTAAGAATAAAGGACGAGGACATCAACAAGACCACCTTTAGAAATAGGTATGATCATTATGAATTTACAGTGGTGTCATTTGGACTGACAAACGCACCTGTTGTTTTCATGTGCTTAATTAATGGTGTATTCAGGGACTATTTAGACAAGTTTGTCATAGTCTTCCTGGATGACATCTTGGTGTATTCCAAATCAGAGTAAAAGCATGAACAACACTTGAGAGTGGTTCTGCAAGTGTTGAGAGAACACCAGTTGTATGAAAAGCTAAGCAAATGCTCATTTATCAAAGGCAGATCCATTACTTGGGACATATTATTTCAGAAGAAGGGATCGTTGTGGATCCTGAAAAGGTTGATGCCGTCCGAGAATGGTCAGCGCCAAGGAATGTGGCGGAAGTTAGATCTTTTATGGATCTGGCAGGCTATTAAAAAAGGTTTATAGTAGGGTTCTCAAAGTTAGCTCACCCTATTACTTCCTTGCAAAGGAAGGAGAAGAAGTTTCAGTGGACTGAAGAGTGTGAGAGCAGTTTCCAGCGATTTAAGCAGTTGTTAACCAGTGCTCCAATACTGAAGATTGCATATCCAAATATGGATTTCATGGTGTGCATAGATGCATGTAAGGAGGGACTAGGAGGAGTTCTCAGCCAAGAGGGATTTGTAATCTGTTATGAATCCTGGAAGCTAAAAGAGCATGAAAGGAATTATGCCACTCACGATTTGGAGCTAGCAGCAATCATCCACACTCTGAGGAAATGGAGACATTACCTCATGGGAAGGAGATTCGAATTGAGAAAAGACCACAACGGTTTGAAGTATTTATTTGATCAACCGACTTTAAATGCCAAGAAAACCATATGGTTGGAGTTTTTGTGTGGATATGACTTTGATATCAATCATATCAAAGGGAAAGAAAATAAGGTGGTTGATGCACTCAGCAGAAAAGTGCACGAATTACATGCTACAGCCATTAGCATGTGCAGGACTGAGTTTAAGGATAGAATTTTGGAAGCTGCAAATGTTGATTTGCAGTACAGAGGTTTGGTAGAAAAGCTACAACAGTGTGAGAGACCACAGACCCAGGGAAGTTACACCTTGGGAACTGATGGATTACTTTTGTATAAAAATACAGTGTATGTACCCAATGTCCAAGAATTGAAGCTGACAATTCTAAACGAAATGCATAACATGACTTATGCTGGACATCTTAGATATCAGAAGACTATGGCAGCAGTCAAAAGCCATTACTTTTGGTCCGGTCTGAAGAAATAAATCACTGAATACATTGCCAGATGTATGAAGTGCCAAAAAGTTAAGGCGGAGCATAGGCACCCAGCAGGGTTGTTGCAGCCTTTACCCATTCTTAAGTGGAAATGGGAAGTGGTGACAATGGATTTTATCACAGGATTGCCCAGAACAAGCAAGTAGCATGATTCAATCATGGTGGTGGTGGAAAAGCTTACAAAAGCTGCCCATTTTATTCCACTGAAAACCACTCAGAAGGCAGCAGATGTTGTCGATATCTTCTTAAAAGAAGTGGCATGCTTGCACATACTTCCTAAGACAATTGTGTCTGATAGGGATCCGAAATTCAACTCGAATTTCTAGAAAGAATTGTTCAAAGGATTCAGAACGAATCTGAACTTTAGTACAACGTATCATCCTGAGTCTGACAGATAGAGAGAGAGGGTGAATAGAGTAATAGAAGACATGTTGAGAATGTATGTGATGGATAAACCATCAAGGTGGAAAGACTACCTGCATTTGGTAGAATTCGCCTACAATAATGGGTATCATACATCGTTGAAGATGAGCCCATTTGAAGCACTTTATGGAAGAAAGTGCAACACTCCAGTGAGCTGGGATAATCCAACTAACAGAGCAGTAGTTGGGCCTGAGCTGCTCAAAGAGATGGAAGACCAAATGATAAGAATTAAACAGAATCTAAAAGTTGCCCAGGACAGGCAGAAAAGTTATGCTGATAGTAACAGAACCCACAAAGAATTCAAAGTGGGTGACCATATTTTCCTGAAAGTGAAAACTAACAGGGGTTCCCTGAAGATGGGAAGTTGCACCAAGTTAGCAGCGAGATTTTGTGGGCCGTTTGAAATCCTAGAAAGGATTGGGCCAGTTGCATACATGCTTGCATTACCTGCATCTATGACTGTACATAATGTGTTTCATGTTTCAATTCTTAAGAAATATATACCTGATGCTAATCATGTTATCGATTGGAATGTGATTCAAGTGGAACTAGAAGGTGTCCTGCAAGTGCATCTTGTGCGCATATTGGACAGGAAAATAAAATAGCTTCGGAATCAAGCTATAGATCTTGTAAAGGACAAGTGAACCTGGTACGATCTTGAGGACATGACATGGGAGCATGCAGATGCTATGTGGGCAGAGTACCCACATCTTTTTAAAAAAATTGAAAATATTGCAGAGACAGTGTAGGGTTGCACTGAGGACAGTGCAGAAATAAGGGAGGGGGATTGTAGTGTCCCCAAGATCGAGCCCTTTGTAAGTCTAATGTATGAAATGAATTGTAAATATTTGTTATAATCTGGTGAGCCAAGTTTGTATAAGTCGATGGGCTTATGTGATTGTTAGGCCAGAGAACCTAAGGGTTAGAGGCCAAGGGCCTGATTTTTGTACCTGTATGTATGTAGCACATTAATAAAATATAAACACCACCGCATGCAGACCGACCACGATGAATGAGTGATGGGGGACTAAGCATCCATAGAGAGTGCAAGGGATTAGGGGCTGGAAGTTGGGAAAAAGGGGCTAAGTGTTAAGCCTAGGGGGCTTAAGCCTTGGGAATAATAATTTAATATTATTCGAAACGACATGTGAATAATACGTCTTATCCTAAGTTCTTTTGGAAGGACAAGAAACTTCCAAATGGAAAGAACGCATGCAGTTGCATGGGTGAAAAATGTCAACCCTGGCCCATGCAAATAAAGGGCTGAGATGAGCCGTGAAGGGGGTTCCTCCTCAATTCTACCCGACCGTATGAGCGTGAATCGATCGGACCTCTGCATGAGACCTCGTGCAATTCTGAAACCAGGGGAAAAGTCTGTGTTGATTCGGGAGAGAGCCTACGTTAATTTATGGAAAGTCGAGACATTCTCTGTCTAAGCATCGAGCCTATGCATGGAGTCTTTTCTGAAGCCATATCTGTGAGACCATTCACCATTGTTGAACCTATTGGAAAGCCCATGTTTATTTTCCCCGTTGGTTGTTGTGGCCACGCAATGCTAGACTACATGGGGCTTGTTGGCCAGTTGTACAACACTCTCTCTAGGTGAGAGAGGTGATTGAGGTTGGAAGAACAGGTTGTTGTCCTATGAGCGATTCTCTCCAGGTGAGAGAGTGCGCAGAGGAAGGAGAGAACTCCTGGAAGGAATCCTATAGCTTCCACAGAGTTCGGAGACTTCTGGTCCGGTCTGTTGTTGTAACCCAAGGCAAGGGAGGTTAGCAGTCGAAGGACTGTCTAGGTGATAGAGAAGGTGTATACTCCTGGGGTGGAACAGACATGTGGGGAAGGAGAGTATGTGGGTAGTGGGCATAAATAGTTCCTGGGAGAGAATTCCTTCCCTGTGTCTGTATGTTTTCCCTGTAACCTCAGCCTAGCCTAGGATTCCTTGCCTTGGGGTGGAGCTTAGTCATAGCTCGGGGGTGAACCACTGTTGAGCTGATGAGCAATGTGGTCTAAGGTTGGGAGGTTCGTGGAAGGCCTGCACCTGGTTGGTGGAACTACTATTGTTTCCAAGATAAGTACCAGATGATGTTTTAATTTATGTTTCTGCATGTTTGTGTACTTATAATTATCATGTATCATATTGTGCATATGAATTAATACTAATGCCATGTTTAAAATTATGATAGCAGTAATTCTTATGCTTACTCTGAGCTCTAAATGTGTTTCATTGCTTAAATGCATGTTGTTTTATAATCTGAGAGTGAGTGTTATATTTCCATGAAGTATGGTAGCAGAATGGTTGCTACACTGAAGGTGACCATTCCTCTCATTCCCATAACTTTTAGAACCATCACTTTCAACGTGACCTACGCCTTCCGTGGGTGGATGTGACCAAATTTGATGGCTCAGACCCCACTGGTTGGGTAACCCAAATGGAACTTTATTTCTCTTTATACGGCATTACAGATGACTTGGCCAAACTCTGGTATGGTGTTCTCCATCTATATCAAGAACGTTGGAAATGGTGGCAATGGAGAAAAACTTCTCATCAAGGGTATATTGCTTGGACACACTTTGTGGTAGAGCTTTATGAACGCTTTGACACTGAAACCAACCATTTGGGTCATTTGACAAAGTTGAAACAATTAGGAACAGTGGAAGACTTTATAGTTTCCTTTGAGCGCCTGGATTTTTGGACAGAGGGCATG
The DNA here is from genome assembly GCA_009831015.1 of Picea engelmannii. NCBI lineage: Eukaryota > Viridiplantae > Streptophyta > Pinopsida > Pinales > Pinaceae > Picea > Picea engelmannii. Next base: position 249,731 of record ML801670.1, read on the forward strand.
TCTGATGCCTTTTTCTGAGAATGTTTTATCAGTAGCCTCAAGGATGAGATTCAGGCCCATGTCCTCATGGATCTTTCTCAGAGTTGGGTGCAGGCTAATAAAAGATCTAAAGAAGCACAATAGGTTGTATCTTATCAAAACCAGAAACCCTCCTTTGTCCCTCGCCCTAAACCAGTAAATCCCACTACTCCCTCCGCTCAACTAAAAATCCAAAAATTGACCAGAGCTGAAATGGTTGAACGCCAACTCAAAGGCCTTTGTTATAATTGTGATGACAAATATTTCTCAGGCCACAAGTGTAAGGAACAAAATTTATTTATGGCCATCTCTAAATATATCTCGAAAGAGGATATTGAAACTCCCCTTGTGTCTGAGTCACCTGAAACCCCCGACATAACCCCTCCCTCAAACCCTCCCGAAGTAGAACCAGTCATTTCCCTCAATGCTCTCACTGGCTTCTCCACTCCCCAAACCCTCAAGCTAATTGATTGCATCAAGCATTGAAAGGTCATCATTATGGTTGATAGTGGAAGCACCCATAATTTTATTCATCGCCACATTTCTCAAGAAACTCATTGCTACATCCATGCCGTCAATAATTTCCAAATCATGATTGCCAATGGTGGCTCCATGAAATGTGGAGGGCGTTGTGAAAATGTGTGTCTCCAAATTGGTGACTACCACTTGAAATATCATATGTTTTCTATAGACATGGGCGGGTGTGACATTGTGTTGGGTGCAGACTAGCTAAGGACTTTGTGTCCCATTCTCATGGATTTTAAGGAATTAACCATGCAATTTGACCAGGAGGGCCACCAATATAAGTTCCAAGGCATCACCGTCGGTTCACCTAAGATTATTAGTTCCCATTGCATGGAAAAGATGCTCAAAAAGGGTCATTCTGGTGTTATTTCTCAACTCCATGCCATCCAAGCAACAGAAACAACCTCGGTGTCGCAAGACCTCCAAGCCATTCTTTCTAAACATCAAGTGGTATTTTCCACTCCCCAAGGACTCCCTCCTTCACGTGGTTTTCATGATCATTCCATTCCCCTTGTACCCAAAATCCTTCCTCCCAATATTCGTCTGTATCGTCACCCCTTTTCCCAAAAAAATGAAATTGAGAAAATGGTCTAGGAACTCCTTAATGTAGGTGTTATCTTCCCTAGTACAAGCCCCTACTCTTCTCCTATGGTCATGGTCCTGAAGAAATAAGGTTCTTGGCGAATGTGTCCTGACTTCTATGCCCTCAACAAACTTACCATTAAAGACAAATTTCCCATTCCTGTCATTGATGACCTCCTAGATGAACTGAGTGGCGCCCAATTATTTACTAAACTTGATCTCCATTCAGGCTACCACCAGATACGTATGAAAGAGGAAGACATTCCCAAGACTACCTTTAGAACTCATGAGGGCCACTATGAGTTTTTGGTCATGCCCTTTGGTTTATGTAATGCCCCCTCCACCTACCAAAGCCTCATGAAATATATCTTCCGTTCTTTTCTCTGTCATTTTGTCTTAGTTTTGTTTGATGATATCCTCATCTATAGCAAGACCTGGACAAAACATCTTCCTCATGTGGATCAAGTTCTCCATCTACTCTCTCAGAACCAACTTTTCCTGAAACAGTCTAAATGTTCTTTTGGCACCTCAAAAGTAGAGTACTTGGGTCATCTGGTTGGCAAGGACGACGTCAGGGTGGATCCTAAAAAGATTGAAGCTATGCAAGACTGGCCTCACCTAAAGACTCTCAAAAGATTGTGTGGATTTCTGGGCTTAACGGGTTATTATTGCAAGTTTGTTAAGAATTACGGAAAGATTGCAGCACCTCTCACTGCTCTCCTAAAAAACAACTCTTTCACTTGGACTCTAGCTATTGCTCAAGATTTTCAAACCTTGAAGATGGCCATGTGCACCACTCCATTCATGGCCCTTCCTGATTTCACAAAGAACTTTGTCTTGGAATGTGATGCTTCAGGGAAAGGAATCGGTGTTGTCCTTATGCAAGAGGGTCGGCCTTTGGCCTTTACCAGCAAGAAACTATCTGAAAGAAATCTGGGCAAATCTATCTATGAAAAGGAAATGTTGGCTACTCTGCATGTCATTGATTTGTGGCGCCCCTATCTATTAGGGCAATGCTTCCAAATTAAGACAAACCATCAAAGCCTCAAGTATTTTTTGGAACAATGCATTTCCTCCCTGGAGCAACAAAAATGGGTAACTAAGATATTTGGATCTGATTATGAGATCATTTACATGAAAGGCAAAGAAAATGTGGTTGCGGATGCACTTTCCCGCAAATATGAAGATGAAGGATACCTTTTTTCTCTTTCCTTCATTGTACCAGATTGGCTCCAAGTTGTTCATCAGGAATGGCTCCAGCTCCCCCTAAGTACTCTTGGCTCCATGATGAGCTTTGATACAAAGGTCATTTGTATTTAAGTAAACAATCAAAGCTTAAATCCACGGTACTTTCTGAGCTTCATGCTACACCGACAGCGGGGCACTCCGAGTTCACCAAAACCTATGACAGGGTCAAATGTTCTTTTTTATGGGATGGTATGAAACCAGACATTCATAATTTTGTCACCGAATGTGATGTGTGTCAACGCAACAAGGGAGAAATAGTCAAATCTCTGAGCACAGTACAACCACTCCCGATCCCACCTGCTATTTGGAAGGAAATCTCTATGGATTTTATTATAGGCTTACCTAAATTAGGAAATAAATCAGTCATCATGGTGGTTGTTGATCGCTTTTTCAAGTATGCTCATTTCTGCGCTCTTCAACACCTATTTACAGCATCCACGGTGGCTCAAATTTTCATGGATCAGGTCTTCAAGCTCCATGGCATGCCACACTCTATTGTTTTTTATCGCGACCCCACTTTCACAAGAAATTTTTGGAAAGACCTGTTCAAGCTACAAGGCACCCAATTTCATCTCAGTACAGCTTATCATCCCCAGACTGATGGTCAAACAGAAAATGTCAACAAGTGCTTGGAAACATATTTGAGGTGTTTTGCCTCAGAAAAGAAAAATCAGTGGGCTCAATGGTTACCCCTAGCTGAATGGTGGTACAACACTTCATACCATATAGCTACATGCATGAATCCTTTTGAAGCGATATATGGATAGAAGCCACCTTCAGTTCTCTCATACTTACCTGGTGTCTCGAAGGTCCAGGCAGTTGACCAAACACTTACAGTTCGAGAGGCTATTCTCCGTACCCTCAAAGAGAATTTGGTTATGGCACAGAATGGCATGAAGTAACAAGCAAATCAAGGTCACTCTGAACGTCAATTTGAAGAAGGGGATCATGTGTTTCTTCGCCTGCAACCTTACAAGCAGAATTCCCTCAAGGTCGAGCATTGTCAAAAGATAACACCCAAATTTTATGGTCCTTATACAGTTCTCAAGAGTGTGGGATAGGTGGCCTATCAGTTAGCTTTTCCCAGTCATTCGAAGCTACATCGTATTTTTCATGTTTCCTGCTTAAAGAAGGTGATCGGAACTAAGTACCAAATTCAAACCAACCTTCCCGAGTTAGTCGAAGAAGGATCCATTTGGCTACAACCACAAGCAGTTTTGGACCATCGTGAGTGTTGTCTGTGGTAGATAACCATCAAGGAAGTGTTAATCCAGTGGAAAGATACAACTCCAGCAGATGCCACTTGGGAACTAGGTACCATTCTCCAGCAATTTCCACATCTCAATCCTTGAGGACAAGGTTGTTTTTAAGGGGGAGGACATGTTAGGGTCCTAACCCGCACATAGGTAGAATATATATTCGGATGTAATAAAGGTCAATATTAATAAGGACTTGCAATAAAATAGAATAAGTCGAATGTAAGAAGACCTAATAGAAGCTTCCACTTCTAGAAGGATCTTCCTCTAGATGCTTCTTTTGATAGACATATTTAGTATAAATAGGAGTCGAGGGTATGAGAACCCTAGCTTGGATATTGTTGTAATAGAGCCCGTGAACATTGCTCTCAAAATCAAAGTGTTATTTATGTTGTTAATATTATATCATTTCAATGTTATTGTGGTGATTATTCTGGTTATATTGCTATTATTCTGCCATTTCTATCATTTTATTTCTATTCTGCATACTTTTTATCCCTGGTATATTACAGAGTCCAAATTTTCTTGGTTGGTTATTATCCTAGCACAGGAGGCCATTGTCGTTGTTATCCCTATGGGAGGCCATCTTGGTTATTATCCTAGTACGGGAGGCCAACAAAGTACTGTAGAGTCAATAGAGGACCTGAGAAGACATGGGATGTCTCCAGGTTAGCAACATAAGAAAAGGAAGATGTTTATACTTCAGACTTCAGAGGGAGTCAAACTATTTGAGAAAAAGTAAGAGAAAGTACCTTCTCCCCCTTCAGTAGTTCATAGGGAGACAGCCATTGATCCAGTCGATCCAATTGATCCAGTTTATCCAGTTGATATTCCCAGAGACATTGCAGTAGGCCATAAAAGGCCTACTTGGGCTCGACAAACTCTGTGGGAGGCAGAGGGAAATACAGCTCCTCAAGACACATTCTGAGAGATCAAGAGACCCCAGATATTTTCGAGCTATGTTTCATCCATGAGCCACATCATTGATACTAATCCTTCTTGTCATGGAGAAGCAACAGGTTAGTAGGTATGGCAAGATGTCATGACATAAGAGTATCAGTCCATCATGAAGAATGGTGTGTGGGATATTGTTTTGATACCAGAAGGGAAGTCTATAGTGACTTCCAAGTGGATCTATAATATCAAGCATGCAATTGATGGAAGTGTCAAGAAATAAAAAGCAAGATTTGTGGCTAGTGGATTTTCATAGGTGGAGGGAATTGATTATGAGGAGACATTTTCTCTTGTAACCTGATATACTTCCATCAGTACTATCATTGCACTAGCTGCATCCATGGGTTGGAAACTACATCAGATGGATGTAAAGACAACATTTCTCAATGGTGATATTGAGGAAGAGGTTTACATCGAGCATCCAAATGGATTTGTGATACATGAGCAGAAATCTCATGTGTGCAGGTTGAAGAAAGCCTTGTATGGACTAAAACAGGCACCTAGTGCTTGGTACGAGAAGATGGATGGATTCCTGATGAGTTTGGGCTTCAACAAGAATGTTTTTGATCCAAACCTATATTATCACATTGTTGGAGATGAGTTCCTGATCTTGGTCTTGTACGTTGATGACTTGTTCCTCATTGGTTCAAAAAGACTTATTGTTGAATGCAAGCGTGCATTGACTTCTGAATTCGAGATGAAGGATCTGGGTATGATGCACTAATTCTTGGGACTAGAATTATGGCAGAGGACTGATGAGATTTTCTTGAGTCAAGGAAAATATATAGTGGATATATTGAAGAAATTCGGTATGACAGATTGCAAATCCATGCCTACACCGATGGTGATGGATCTGAAGAAAATGAACAAGGCTTCTACTGATTCAGGCAAGATTGATCCACATCTATACCGACAGTTGATTGGGTCATTGATGTATCTGGTTAACACCAGACCTGATATATGCTATGCAGTGAATGTACTCAGTCAGTCGAGATAGACTCACTGGATAGGAGCGAAGCATGTATTGAGATATCTACAAGGTACAGTAGGATATGGCCTAAGATATGCCTCTGGTGTAGACATGAGATTGCAGGGATATGCTGATGCAGATTAGGTAGGGAGCACAGTGGATTGGAAGAGAACATATGGTTGTTGTTTTACCTTGGGGTCTGCCATGGTTTCCTAGTGCAGTAGGAAACATAGATATGTGGCTTTGAGTACCGCAGAAGCAGAGTATATAACATTGAGTGTGGCAGTTCGTGAAGCAGTGTGGTTTCACAATATCCTTATAGATTTATTTGATCATGAGATGGATTCTACCATTATTCATTGTGATAACCAGATCTATGCAAAGTTGTCTGAGAATCATGTGTTTCATGATAAATCTAAACACATTGAGATCAAATACCATTATATCAGAGACAAGGTGTAGAGGAAAGCAGTACATGTGCAGTACCTTCCTACACATGAGCAGATTGCATATATCTTCACCAAACTGCTTGCCAAGAAGAAGTTCGAGTACTTCCGTGAGAGACTTGGCCTGGTAGAGAATGCATCCCTAGCTAAGAGGGAGTGTTGATGATTGCAGCATTGTGTGACATTCTCCAAGCTACATTCTCCTATGTGACTGATTTGAGTCGACCTGTGAGAGAGCCCAGTGTTGGGTGTGCCCATGTGATAGGGTGTATTGTTCTCCTCTTGACTGAGTTGAGTCATGCCCCAATGTTGGGTGTGACCATGTGATGGGTGTATCATTCACCCCTATGTGAGAGTTGAGTCGATGTGGTCTCATGCCTTTGTACTCTTGTGGACTCAGTTGTGTCAGGCTTGAGACAGTACTCCAAATGATTCTCTTGTGGACTCAATTGAGATAGAGATCTATTGAGTATGGCATCCCTTTGGATGAGCACAGGTGAACGTGTCCCTAGTGGATGAGCACTAGTGGACGTGTGGATCCCTTGCTATATTGTCTAAGTTTAAGATTTACTTGTAACCCTAATTATGATGTAAAGGGTACAAGTTGACCCCACCATATGTGAAAGATAATTAAGGTTTATTGTAATAATTAATTATATTTTTGAGTTATTGAGGTTGGCCCTGTTGTGCCAATAGACACACCTATTGTAGTGTTTGGTCTAGTATAAATAGAAGTGATTTCCCCATTGAGGAAACACACACTCACACATGTAATTTCAGAATTTCAGCAAGTGCATTTAAGGTTGAAGTGTGCACCTCTCTTGGGTGCTAGTTTCAAGGTTGTAGAGCACCCTCTTGTGTGCATTAAGGTTTTATGGTTGGGGGATCTTCTCTTGAGAATATAGCAAAGAATTGTTGGGTTTTATTCCCTTGAGTAGAAGGGTTTACCAGGATAAATCTTGTGTATCTTGTGCATGGTAATTCTTCTTGTGATCTTGGTTATTGCAGCACTGTGTATGGTGTAGTTGCATTTGTTTATGGTTCAAGTACATGCTAAATGAAATAAACCCCGTGCTTGAGCCTAGAATAGTGAAAATTAAACACTGTCCAACCAACAGACTTGTCGACTACTTGACCGACCGATGTGTTGATATTATGGTAGTCGTGGGAGGTATTAACCTCTACGTGTAAACTTTGACGAGTCTAGAATATTTTGGGAAGCAAGAGAAGCCCTAGAAGGTTAGGAAATAACCTTAGAAGACAAGTCATCCCAAGATAATAATTTAAATTAAATTATTATCCTCTAGAAGTAGAAGTCGGCCCAGTTAGGTCACTTGGAGGACTATAAATAAGAGGGCGCTAGAGCTCATTTGTCACACTCACTCTCACAACTGCATAAGGAAAAGTGGTGTGCATGACTAGAGGAGAGCTACATCTGTCGCAATGGTGTCTTGGTATTTGGTTATGATTGGACTTTCTTCTTGGTTATGGTTTGGACTCTCTACTCGGTACACTAGCTTTGGAGAGAATTATGCTACCTTGGTTGGTTAGTGGTTCTAGGGTTTGCTTGCAGAATTATTCTATCTGTCATGTTTAAGGTGCTCGGGGGTGGCCTTTGTGCCTATGGTTGGGTGACAATATTGCTATAGTTTCTATGGTGAAATGAGCACACCTATTATTCTAACAAGTTATGGGCCCACACTATCTTCGAATAGTGTAACCACTGGAAGGTAGATTGGGAGGATTTGCTCAGTTGCAATTGCAGTCAAAGTTTTTGTTGCAGCAACAAAATCCTAACCCTCGTGTTGAGGCACCTTAAGTGAAGTGCCTGACCTAATTATTGGATAACCTAGTGTGCCCTATCCTAGCGCACCTCTTAGTACTCTCAGCAAACCAAGGTGCCAAGTTTGAGTTTTTGGTCAAAGTCAAAGGTTGACCAAGTCAAAGGAATCATGACCTACTCTATGAAGTCAAAAAACAAGTTAGAAGGGGCTTCTAACTTCAGAGCATGGAAGACAAGGATTGACCTCATCCTTGCCAAGAATAAAGTATTGGATATCATGAAAGGCAAGATCATGGAACCATAGTTTGAAGCGGGAAAAGAGAAAGAACCTCAAAACGTTGTAGTTATGGAGAAATTCAAGGACAATGACATCAATGCTATGAGCATCATAGTGGACTCTGTAAAGGACCATTTGATGCCCTACATTTCTCATCTTGACTCATCTAAGAAGATGTACGATGCCATAACCAACCTCTTCTCAGTCATAAATATTGGACAAGTGATGATCCTGAAGAATGAGCTTTGTGACAAGAAAATGAATAACGATGATAGCATAAAATCATACTTTGTAAGAATCTCTTAGTTAAGAGATCAACTACAAGCTATTGAGGAAATCATTTCAGAAAAGGAACTAGTAAACATAGTACTTAATGGTCTTCCCAAGACATGGAATGCATTTTCCACTAGCATGAATACAAGAACTGAGTATCCTACATTCGAATAACTTTGGACCTGTTGTGCACGAGAAGAATCAAGGATTAGCACAAAAAATAAATCCCAAAAGAAAGATGATGATCAAACCTACACAACAAAGTTCAAGAAATTCAAGAATAAGAAGAAGTTTAGCTCAAGGAAGAAACCAAATCAAGAAAATGATATGTCAAAAATAAATGCTTCAACAGTCGAAAATATGGTCACTATAAGAACCAATGTCCCGAGTTAAAGAAAAGGAAGGAAACACATGAAGCAACAGTTTCCAAAGAAAAGGAACCTGTTATCCCCTAGCCTAGGGATAACTAAGTAGATCATGTCTCGAGGCCCACAAGTCCTAGACATGGAATACCGAGAGCTAGATGACTTGAGCATGGTCCCAAAGGGCCCCTCTTTTCTTCAGTGCAGTCCACTTATCACCAGTAGCAGTATCCACCACCAACCTTGTCCTGAAGTAGTGGTGAGTCTTTCTCCATGAGGTAATGAGTCTGGGTACCATGGTATGTATCACTCTGATTGTTGAAGCACTTGAATATATTGTATTGAAACCTTCTTCATTTCATGATGCTTTGTTGGAAATTATTCTCTTTGCCTCGTTCATACCTGGAAGGGTGAAATGGTGCCCTATTAAGTTGATTTCCCTTTAGGATGGGTTGCTACTGGGTGGATCTGTGAAAATTCATCGTATGTTCCCTCCATACTTACCATTTTCCATCTATATTCCTTTCATCTCCCTTATCCTTGTTTGGGCATTGGGATTGGCTACACTAGGAAGGGTTGTACCTTACCTTGTGGGAAGAAGGGGCTAAAGGCCCAGAGGGTAAAAGTATCTAGCAAGAGTTAAAATCCAATGTTGAAACATTTGAGATGATTCACCCATGGATCCTCGAGAAAGCAGTGAAAAGCTTCTCAGTAAGAAAAGGGGAAACTTAAGATAACATAAACACTCAAGGTATTAGTTGATGGATAGGAAGTATCATCACGAGCCGACCTATTATGACCATGGGCATGTAGTCGTATGACACTACCACATGTCTGATCACCAAGCCAGGGTAGTGGCTTTTGGTGGCATAGCTGAGAGAAAGGGGGTCCCATCACGAACCGACCTTCTCATCATGAGTTGACCTTCTCATTTTCATGAAATTTTTGTGGATAATGTTGCTACCTATGGTCATCAAGCCAAGACAATTCCCCTCATCTATTCCCTTGAAGCACAAGAGAAAAATATCAAAAGAAATAAAGCTAAGAGTAAAAGGAAATGAATGAGCTAGGAAATAATTGCATTTATGACAAGGTGCAGCTCGCCCTCTACAAAGGAACCCACAGGTAAGAATTTACATTTCCCTATTATTACATGAACCCCATGCCCAAATACTTACCCCATGCCACCTTATACACTTACATGACTTGAACTAGATCCCATCTGAGAAACACCCCAAACTTAAGAGAGGTTATCCCAATACGACACCCTAAGACCTTCCCCAATCCTAAATTGTCAAATTGCATAACGTCTTTGATCATTTGTCTGGGTTAAGGGGGGTTCAATTCACATGTTTGGGTAATTTAATTATTGGATGTGATTTACATGCTATGATCCCTATGACTTATGAGCCCATGGAGGGTGTACTTGTTGTTGTTGCATGACCTTGTCTGGTGGACAGGTACACATGAGGTAATGATTAGCTCAGACCTTCATAGTGTTGATATTATGGTAGCTTGGGGAGGTATTTACCTCCACGTGTAAACATGACGAGGATAGAATACTCCAGAAAGCAAGAAGAAACCCTAATGAGTTGGCTAATAACCCTAGAAGAATTGTCGACTCAAGAAGATAATTTATATTAGGTTATTAGCCTCCAAGAGAAGAAGTCGGCCAGAAATAAATATATATACTGAACAGACAGATACACAGAATGAGAAGTTGACCCGGGCAGTTAGCCAGAATTAGTATAAATACAGGAGGCCAGTTCTCATTCTCGCAGGCAGTCTCAGAATTGTAGAGCAACAACTTATGTGCATTGCAGTGCCCAGTCTTGTGCGCGGGTTTGAGGAGAGATGCCATTGCAATTGTTGCAGCTAGCAGATCACGTTTGGCTTGGAATATCTCTTGGTTAGGGTTTGGACTATCTAATCAGCTCTTGTTGGTGCGTTATCCTTGGGGAAAGTTGCGCTACCCTTTGTTTGGTTATCTAGCCTAGGGTTTTCTTCTGGAGTGATTCTCTATCAAGGTTAAGGTGCTCGGAGGGTGGCTTTGACCTATGGTTGGGTGACAATGGAGATATCCTCAATGGTAAAATGAGCACATCCATTATATTCTAATAGGTTATGGGCCCACACCTCCTTTATTCAGTCTAACCGCTGGAAGGAAACATAGCCAGAAGGATATTAAGCTCATTGAAGAATTGTCGCTAGGGTTTCTAGCAGGAGCAGTCACCAAAGCACAGTCGCTAGGGTTACTAGCAGGTGCAGTTGCAGAAACCCTAATCCTCTCGTTGAGACACCTTAAGTGAAGAGATTGACCTAATCTATAGACAGATCAGTGTGCCCTAGCCTAGTGCATCTCCTGGTACTCTCAGCAAGCAAAGACGTCAAGTTTGAGTTTGTGGTCAAATATAGGGTTTGACCAATTCAAAGCAGCCATGACTTATTCTATGAAGTCAAAGAACAAGTTATATGGAGCCTCTAACTTCAGAGCGTGGAAGACAAGGATTGACCTCATCCTTGCCAAGAATAAAGTGTTGGATATCGTGAAAGGAAAGATCGTGGAACCAGAGTTTGAAGAAGGAAAAGAGAAGGAACCACAGAACGTTGCAGTTATGGAGAAGTTCAAATATGGTGACATCAATTCCATGAGTATCATAGTGGAATCTATAAAATACCACTTGATACCCTACTTCTCCCATATTGACTCATTGAAGAAGATGTATGATGCCCTAACAAATCTCTTCTCGGTCAGAAACATTGGACAAGTTATGAGTATGAAGAATGAGCTCCGTGACATGAAGATGAATGATGAGGAAAGAATAACATCATGCTTTGTGAGGATCTCCCAGTTAAGATCTCAACTACAAGCTATTGAAGAGATCATTTCAGAGAAGGAATTGGTAAACATAGTACTCAATGGTCTTCCCAAGACGTGGGATTCATTTGCCGCAAGCATGAACACAAGAAAGGAGTATCCTACATTTGAAGAACTTTGGACTTGTTGTGCTCAAGAAGAATCCAGGATCAGTGCAAAAGAGAAACCCAAAAAGAAGTACGATGATCAAGGCTTCACAGAAAGATTTAAGAATTTCAGGAACAAAAGGAAGTTTGGCTCAAGGAGGAAGCCAAATCAAGAGAAAGAAATTTCAAAAATACAATGCTTCAACTGTCGAAAGTATGGTCACTACAAGAATCATTGTCTCAAGCTAAAGAAAAGGAATGAGAAACACGAAGCATCAGTTGCCGAAGAAAAGGAACCTACAAAGAAGACTAAGCAGGATGAAAGAGACTTCTTCTTCTGAAGGTAACAATACCCTTCTTATTTCTTGTACATATCTTGTTTGCATCATCTTTGTACATATCTTGTATATCTATCTCCTAGAAGATAATGTATTCCAAGAAGAACTATACCTATGGAAGAACAACAAGATAAGGAATGATATCATTAGATAATACACATGAAAGGATGAAATACACTTAATCAATCATGAATAGACTTAGAAGAAGAAAAGACAGAAAGAAGTCAGAGAAATCCTTATAACGTTTTGTAGAAGACAACAAGACGAAAGCGTGGACTCTGTTAGACAGAGAGAGCCAATTATATATTGCAGAAGACAATAAGGATGCAGATGGAAGCATGGACTCTGTTAGATGGAGGGAGCCGATTATATGCACTCATACATTAAGCAAGGATTAGGAGGGAGCTAATCCTATGATCCATTAAAAATGATGAAGTATGGTAGCAGCCATGAAAGACAATACATGTTCAGCTCAACTTCAGAAGAAGACCTCTTCGAAAAAAAAAAAATCCTTAAAGCATCCCTGGTTGTCCATCCAAATCTGTGATCCTATGATAAAAGAAAGAAGTGAAATATTTAGGGAATGGAATCTATAAGAAACTCCATGGACCCAAGAGCTAAAGGAAAAACATGAGGAAGAACATGAAGATTCCAAGAAACAAGAGAAGCCAGAACAACCAGTCATTATATCACAAGATCACCAGCCTGACATGAACTC
>ML801671.1:0-11350 GCA_009831015.1 Picea engelmannii
ACCTTCATCATTTCACTTTTTCTTATGAGGACATTTGTTACAAAATTACCAATACCATCACAATTAAAAAAAATCAAAGGAAGCTTACCTCTATACCTGTCGTTGGTTTCGTTGTTCAATCTTTTGACAAAGTTGGCCACTTCTTCATCATCTTCCGAGACATCATTGTTGTTGCTAAGTTATTTTTATTTTTTCTTTGACTTTTTGGATGCTTTTAAGGCGGCTTCTTTTGTATCTGGATTTTCCTATTCAGTTCTCATTTCATATGTTGTGAAGATTCTATGTAATCCGTCCATGCTTATTGAGTTCATATCTGCTCTTTCTTCTAGTGTTGATATCTTAAGGTCAAATCTCATAGGAAGATATCTTAGTACCTTTTGAACAATTACAGATTCTTCGATTTATTATCCCAATCCTATGACTGCATTTACTATTTCATCAAATCGTAAAAAGTAAGTTGCAATATTCTCATCTTCCTTCATCTTAATTTGTTTGAACTGACCTCTGTAAGTTTGAAGCTTTGTTGCTTTGACTTTTGAATCTCCTTCATAAATATTTCAAAGTTTGTCCCGAATCTCTTTAGCGGATTTACAATGTGCAACTTTGGTGAATACCGTTTCACTAAGGCCATTAAGAAGTGCATTTTTGGCTTTGGAATTATTCTGACTGAGTTTCATTGTGTTGTCATTTGTTGGCGGAACTGCTCGTACTGTGTATCCATCTACAATTGATTGCCAAATTTCAAATCCATGTGCTTGTATATATGTCTTCATCCTTATGCTCCAAAATGCATACTTGTGTCCATCAAACTGTGGCATTCCATTTTTATACAAGTTGTTGCTCTCCATTATCTTCCTTTTAGTGGTTAAACTGATTTCTGAAGGAAACTGCTCTGATACCAATTGTTGGATTATTGGGAGGGGGGTTGAATCAGTAATATAGCAATATAATCCTTTTTAACCATATAATGCAAGTATTAATCAGTGTAGCATTATCATCCAATAATTGCAGAGTAAATAAACAATGAACAAATGAACAATCATACACATACATATTACATTAGTGTTTTTACGTAGAAACCCAAAGTGGTAGAAAACCACGGAATTATTTTTCTTATATGTCTTGAAGAACAACATTCATTAGAAGCACCAACTTCCTTTGTTTTCCAGCTACAACTGGAAGGAGGCTCCAACCCCCTAGTTTCTCAGGATACAACCTGAGGGAAGATCCAACTCCCAAATTCTCTTGCTACAACCAGAAGGAGGCTACAACCCCCTAAGTTCTTCGACTACAACCAGAAGGTGGCTACAACCACCTGTCCTTGCTCCATCCAATCACCCTGAAATATAAATGCCAAATGTAGACAACCTGTCACTGTCACTTAATCAACCATTATCACTGTCAACCTGTCACTCTCAACCTGTACCAATAACCTGTAACAACCTGTACCAATCAACCTACACCAAATATCCTATACCAATAACCTGAACCAACATGTTCTATGCATCAACTTTGACTCATCAAGATGTACCAACATCATCAACTATACACCTCATGTATGTGCCAACTCATCAACTATACACCTCATGTATGTGCCAAATCATCAACTATACACCTCATGTATGTGTCAACTCATCAACTACTTGTATCAACCATGTACCTAACATGTACCTCAACCATATACCAAAGACATACACCAATATAACCATCAAAAGTTATCTAATAATTCATCACTCTATCCATAAACCAAACACCATAAACCCTTACATCAAACCATGTGCCACAACCTCACTGTTATGTAGCCTCAAGCTAAACCAACAACTTCAGCAACACATCACAACCAAAAGACCAATGCCCATATGCCAAATACCAACAACAAAATACCAACTGTATCCCTCAACAAATCTGATATATGTAGCAATACTAAACATCCAATACCATCTCAAGATCTAAACCCTAGCTCACTAAACATACCTCAAACAAGATGTGCCATATCTCTCATCAATAGACCCCAACCATGTTGTTGCCACGATTTTTCTGCCACACTTTTTCTATCGCAATTTTTCTGCCGCACTTTTTCTACCACGATTTTTCTGCCGCACTTTTTCTACCGTGATTTTTCTGCCACTTTTTTTCTGTCACACTTTTTCTACCGCATTTTTCCTACTGCACTTTTTATGCCACACTTTTTTTGCTACAAATTTTCTCTATCGATAATACCTTCCCAAATAACCTTTCACAAAAAATAAATATTCAATGATATTCAAGTGTGATTAAAATGAGAGAGCCTTGCCTCTTATTTATACTTTCATGTAGCATCCCACTTTCCTTATTTTATGGAGTTCTCCATTCACTTTATCATTTAAACAATTTCTTTTGCAAAAACTTTGATTTTTGGGGGCTTCTAGATGACTCATGAGGGTCCTCCAACTTCACATGGCCATAACTCTCTAACCGTGAGGAGTTATGTGACGTTACACATACCACCGGAAATGGACTGACAATAAATATCCATATAGGATAGTTTCACTGACAAATTCATTGACCTTCATCTCATTAGTCCACAATTAAGCATGGGTTCTCTAACCATACTTCTAGGATAAATCAATCTGCAAAGTGCCTTCCCGTGAGGGCTTTCACCATAATGGGACCACTTTGGATTTCATCCATTTGTACTTATTATCAACCATGAAAAGAAAATAATGAGTCATATTTACATCAAACAAACTTGGGTCCATTACCTAAACCTTTGTGCTACCAGAATTTTCTACCGGAATTTCTTCAAGGGTTGACATCAATGACAACCAACTTTAATCAACACAAAATTCCACTCATCGACTCCTTTCAC
This sequence comes from Picea engelmannii, assembly GCA_009831015.1. Lineage (NCBI taxonomy): Eukaryota > Viridiplantae > Streptophyta > Pinopsida > Pinales > Pinaceae > Picea > Picea engelmannii. Next base: position 2,849 of record ML801671.1, read on the forward strand.
ATTGGCGTTCACCACCATAATACTTCACGTTGTGACCACATGCTCGCGCTATCGGGGCTTAACTCTCTGTGAGCCTTTCAAAACTTTCTATGCATTATGTTTTCCATTGTTGATCATTACAGACCACTCTTTTCGAGGTGGATCGATACCCAAATCCTTCAGTACTCCGAACACACAAATATAAATGCTTGCACTCACCCTTTCAGATCTCGATCACTTGTGCAATATCTGATGTTGATCTGTCAAGTTCTAAGGGTCATGGATCATTATCCCTTGTTTAACAGCACCAAGTATTCATCTACATACTTATGTGTGGATGCCACGTGTTTGTTTCCTACTCATTCACCTCACCACCACATGTCTCTCACTTACTCATCCACGTCACTGCCACGTGTTCACTCCTCATTCATTGATGCCATTTCCAAGATCTGTTAGTTGCCATGTGTCACTATGGTGACCTACCACATGTCCCTTCCTGATTCATTGATCTATCTGACTCCAAATTGATCTCCATTATCTATCAGTGTTACTCTGTTGGACTTAACTTCATTGTAGAAACCTAATGGTCCCACTCCGACACCCAATAGAAATTTATCATGTGTCTCTCCCTCAACACCAATCTGTATGATCATGAATGGATCTCCAACATTTATCGTTGTCCTTATATCAGACTTACTCCAGTTTCTTGACTCCAATGGCCCTAATTTGACAACAAATGGGATATCGCCATACGTCCTCTCATTAACCCTTTACCAGGGTCACTCCAAATCCATCCTAACCATATGTCGGATATCCCTTCATCAATCTGGATCGTTGATAAAAACAAGTCAAAGTTGTTGGTTCGTACAAACACTGTCATGTGTCATTCCTATATCTATCCACCAAGATAATTTTGAAATCATTTGGGTCATCAGTAGCATTGCCTTCATCGAATTTTGTTGGCCCTCGACCAATTTTTGAGGAAACGTTGGTCGTGTTTGACCATTTTTGGGACTTCGACAGGTTGGTTGAAGATCGTGGGATCTCACCCATTTTTGCAGGATTTTTGGGATTTTAGGGTTTATGTAACGAGTATGGGATGTTGGCCCTTTGGGTTTACCCATGTTTAGGCCTTTTTGTAATGTATAAATAAAGTAGATAGGACTTAGAGCAAAGTCAGTCTAAGTTAGCTTTGTGCAAGAATATGTAAAGGTTTCTAAGTGCAAAGAACAGTTGTTGGATTTTGTGCATATTGTGTGTTGAGACTTGCAAAGCTAAGTGCAAGTAATTGTAAGAGGCTTTGTGCCTTGACCTAATTCGGGGAAGGAGGATCTGGCGAGGTGCGTGCAGATCTCCTGTCCTTTGCCTAGTAGGATCTGTGGCTTTTTGCATAGAAGCAGAAGGATGTAGAAATATTGAAGATCAATAAATAACAAGAAGAAGAAGAAGTTGGTGGATGTAGCCCCACACTGGGGTGAACCATGTATATCTTGTGTTGTTGTGCTTTGTGCAATGTTCATGATGTTTATGTATCTATTTTCTTAGTGCATTGTTCTTGATGTGTGATAGGTAGATCCATTGATGCTTAGTGCTTTATATATGAATAAATTCTAGATCTTCTCTGATGCTTAGTGCTTTATATATGAATAAATGCTAGATATGCTCTGATGCTATGTGTTAAATGATTAGATGCGCTTAATCTTGATTACTATTGTGTTGTTCTGTATCTAGGGTTAATTTGCGATGTGAATAAGAATCATAACTTAATGCATAATGTTGTCTAAGTGTTATGTTAAGTGTTGTAATCACATATATGTGTCCTAGCTAGGTTGTAAACACTTGAGTCTTGCAACCCCCCTGCCTCTACCTCAGGTGAGACTTCATCTGCTTCGCAGGTGTTGACGAAAGGGTCGATAGTTAGGGTTTTTTTTGTGCGTTGTTGAAGCGTTGAACCCTGGGTCTGCCCCTGTGCCAACAGAATTATCCATAGTTTCACACTCCAAAAGAACTATTCTAAAACCATATCACAATTGTTAATATGCTCCAATTGAACTATGTCATAGATCATATTCTTTCGTTAGAGTGTTCTCCCAACTGGAACTCCAATGCACTAGTCCCAAAACTATTTCCTATGTCACGTCAGCTCCAAAATCAGTCTTCTTCTAATCCACCGATCTCAAAGGATCACCACCTAAATATCTAATACTAACCATTCATTTTTTAACATGGGAACGAAAAGTATGATTACCTTATCGGTAGTTATGATTAACTATCAATCTGGATCCAATGGTGCATGTTTCTCCTCACCTACAAAGGGTTTTAACTCTATTATTTACCTTGTCTATGCATAAAGTTGGATTTTAACCTTGTTCCTCCATGATCTTGACACGATCATAGGATCATTTTTTATCTTGTCATGATCAAAAATGTATCACGATCCTTAAGGGTGTTTTCCACTTGTTACCTGCACAACAATTAATAAGGTTTGGACTGGAATTTCACCATTCACACACATACACTAAATAGAGTTCTAACACATCATTTAACATTGAACACTCAAAATAGAGTGATTATATTATCAATTTCACACATGTTGTACATTAGATTTACATAAGGACTTCTCCTCTAATGTCCTTCCATAATCTCTCCCACTATTGGCCTGATTTCCTTTCTATTGGCCACACCTTCTTGGCATGTTTCTACATTCATTTGGCCACCACTTCTTGACATATTTCTAAATTCATTTGGCCACTCCTATCATGCTCAAAAGCTTACAATTTAATTACAAAATGCTCTGAAACCATAATTGGTTCAGATCTTAGCAATCCTCCCTTAATTAACCTGTAGGATACTTAGATCCACAAAATCCTTACAATAACCCCTAGAATATCTCTAGATCCTCACAACTCTCTCGAGATCTACTTAATAAGGAATATTCAATTACATTCAATCATTTTAACTCAACAACACCATCCTATGGAATTTTTCTAGAATTCAAGCAAAACATAGGAAAATACAATAATTCAAGACCCCCTTAGGTCCAACCAAACAAGGTTTTTGGAGGCAGGATGTTCCTGCATCAGACTCCTAAGGAATGAAAGTGTTCATGATATCCTAATCATGAGTTCCAATTATTGAAGTCCTCCTAGATCCCATACTTTATGTTGTTGCTTGCTTGTATTTTTGTCTTGTTGTTTCCTTGTTGTTTTCTACAACTTTCCATTTTCCTTGTTGTTAATTGCCTTATTTTCCTTAGTATGCCTTCTCTGAGACATCTTCATCATCAGCATCCTCATCTCATCAATCTTCAAGTCCATTCTATCCTTTGGCTAGTACATAACATTGTTGCAAACTTGTTGTTGTTATTTGGTTGGTTGTTGCATTACTTATTCTCCATATCTCCATCTAAAAGTGTTTGAGATATTTAGTTTCCTTTCCAAATTCCTTGTGGAAACATGAATTATATCATTAGGATTCTTCCTCTCATCTTCAATTCTACAACTAATCATTTCTAAGCACTATGTACCAGCAACTATAACGCAGTCCTCTTTATCAATCCTTGGATTGATCCACTAGTCCTCAAGCATCCTTAGTTATTCATCAAAACCAATAAGAATTATATCAAAGTAATGTTGAATTCAATTAATAAATCACCAAGGACAAGTGTTTCTCATCACTTAGGTGCCTAGGGGTGAGAAAGTCTCCAGTGTGGTCCCTAGTGCATTAATTTTATGAGATATGAAATTAAATGAGACTTTATGAAAGTGAAATGAAATGGGTGAGTGAAAAGTCATTTCATCTCAACCATCCATCTAATATATCCTCCACTATTACATTATATGTCTCTTCACCTTCCCTCATGAGGTTGAATGAGGGAAAGGGCGCCCCATTCACTTGGTATTCTTATTCATGTGATTTGGAGAGAGAAAGAAAAAGAGATTCAAACTGAGAAAGAGTTGAGCTGAGTAAAAGTGAGTTGCAACATGTGTTACAGTGAGTAGCAGCAGTGATACAGAGAGTTGAAACATGTGTTATAGTGAGTTGCAACAGCGTTACAATGAGTAGCAGCAGAGTAACAGTGAGTAGCAGCAAGGAGAAAGTTGACACGGAATTTAAAGTGAAGGTACAGTGAGTACTGGGTCGTACCATACGGATTCTAAGCATGTCATATAGTAGAAATTTGGCATAGAAATCGAGGAGGTTATATGAACATTTTTCTTGGCATGTTTGGCACAGAAATTGAGGAATCCATCTACCATTAATTTTTGTAAATCAGCAACAACAAACATGCATGATTTTTTAGACAGTTGTACCACAATAAATGCAGTGACAACTGTACACAATACGAATTTCTTTGCACAGAAATTGAGGAGTTGTTTAGCACGCATTTTGAGGTTGTGTCTAGGCATAGAAATCAAGATAAGTCTTTGTATTAATTTCTGAAGAATAATTTTGTAAGAAATTCTTTCTTAGAGCTCTGCAAATAATAAAAATCCTCTCTCTCACTAGTTTTCCCCTTGTGAGTTTTTCCAGGGTCGAAGTTAGACCAAACATATCTGAGTTAAATTTTATTGGTGTATTTATTTCCGAGTACTTTTTTGTAGCACACTTCATGTGTTTTCTTTTCATGAGCATTTAATTTTATGCTAGCTAATTTTCAACCTAAATTTGCAATGTGGGTTGGTCATTAAACTATGTGTCTCATTGAGACTTGAAACAGGATTGGGGTTTGAAATATCTACAAGTAATGTCCTTAAAATTCTTCTTTGTTTGATACAACAACAACTCCTTGCAATTTCTCCTTCATTTCAGCATCACTTAATAAAAAGTGATCTAGGTAATGATCATCTTCATGAGACAATGTTTTCTCCTCCTTCTCTCTGACAGAATTTTGAATATATCTATCTTTTCTTTCTTCAACACCTGCAAACATACACCAATGATCAATTGTAAAACTATGAGACTCTGAAGTCTCTGTTGATATTTCTAGCATCATCTTGATTTGTTCCAATGCAACATCAATTCTCTCATCTGCCTCTCATGGCATCATCCTCTTGTGATGGTCTGAACACCTCATCGTACTCTCATCAGCACCTGCCTTTTCAACAATTTGAGTTGTGAGTTGTGTGTATCCATCTCCTTGGCTACCTTCATGAGATGTCAATATTTCATCCTCCTTCATAATAGAATTATGGTTCTTTTCTACTGTTATGATTTCAGAAAGCATGTCTCCATATTTAGAAGTATTTATGACAGTTATAAGTGATTGTCCATCTTCTTCCTTTGCAACCAGAAATCATACACAAATTATCAGATTTAAAAACATAAGGCTCCTTAGCCTCATTTCCTTCCTTTATCATCACATCGTTATGTTGATCTAAAATTCCCAAATAGTTCATGAGACTCTCAATAGGTCTCTCTTCTTCCTCATCCCCTCCAATGATACCTCCTTGCTTTGGTTCACAAAAGTGAACTTCTGTCAGTGACCTCTTCCTGAAATCATCTCCTCTGCATTTATCCCTTGAACAAATCAATCAACCTATGTTTCAAGCTCCTCAAGATTCTCCTCAGCTTTCTTTCAAACAATTGTATCACAATCCACTTGAATTTCTTCTTCAAGTTCCATTCTTGTCTTTGGTTTTCCTCTATATTCTTCTATAGAAGTTGTCCAATATAATTGAGTTGTTCTCTTAACTCATTCATTCCTCTCTCAAGCTCCACTTGAATCATCCCCTTTATGTCATTTTCCTTGGCATCTTCCTTTCCTCTATTGTGGCTTCTTCTAGAACCTTCATAATGACCATTAGTATTCATTTTCACCTCTACCTTTGTGAAAATCTCCTTGTTCACATGTGAGCTACATCTAGCCTCTTTGTAGAAAATATTCTCATATGCTACCTAATACCTCACCAAGATTTCCATGATCTCTGGCCTTTTGGTATTATAGGTCCTCTCTACTAGAACCTTCTGAGCATTCCTCTGCTCCTCTCTGGCTTCTGCACTTTTTCTCAGCTTCCCTGAGAACTTCAATGATTATCCTCACTTCCAATCCTTATTTGAAAGTGGTACAACACTCCTTGCTGCAAGGTTCTTCCACAATATTCACTTGAGATATTTTCTTTCTCTCTCTTCCTCTCTTACATATCTATTGGTTTTCAATGGATACTACCATATCCTTCTCTATTACTTGCAAATATAGATCTTCATAACCAGAATTAAATTTAAAATACCAATAATACCTGTAAGATATATCCATGAGATCTTATCCTCCACACTCAATGCACTTGAATGGGCAACTCCCTATCACAATGCCTCTGCAATTTCTATTGTACTCCTATATACATGCTCCCTCTAAATCAACTCAGATTCTTTGTTGGTTGCAATATACAATATGTAAGTTCTCTGTTGAACTTATCCTTTACTTTGTACCCCTTATAGAGTTACAAAGAGGATTTAATTTTCTCTGATACCAAAAATTGATGAACATCTCGGTCTATACCCACAAGTATACAGAATTCATTGATTTGAATTTTTTTTTAGCTCTGAAGTAGATTCGCTCCAAAACTATTATGAGAACCCAAACCTCTTTCTAACAGAGTTTAGAATGCTCTATTATTTGCCCCATTCAATAGCACTTATAACTTGGTTCTTATCTCCATAAAAGCATGTGTTGAATCCATGGGCCAAAACTACACCCATCAACTCCTTTCACCTTGGAACTCACCACCATAAGACTTCATTTGTGACCACGTGCTCGTGCTATCAGGGATTAACTCTCCTTGAGCCTTTCAGAACTTTTTTCTCCTTCCATTTTCCACCATTGATCGTTACAAAATGGACGATCATGATCTCTCATCAAAGTCCACTCTTTTTGGGGTGGATCGATACCCGAATCCTTCAGTAATCTGAACACACAACTCTGAATGTTTGTGCTCTCCCTTACAGACACCGGTCACTTGTGTAATCTTCATAATTGATCTATCAGGATCTAACAGTCATGGATCATTATCCCTTTTTTAACTACACCAAGTCTTCTTCCACATACTTATGTGCAGATTCCATGTGTCTGTTGCCTACTCATCCACCTCACAACCAAGTATCTCTCACTTACTCGTCCATGTCACTGCCATGTGTTCACTCCCCATTCATTGACCCCACGTCCAGGCTCTGTCAGCTGCCACATGTCACTTTGGTGACCTTCCTCGTGTCTCTTCCTTAGTCGTTTATCTATCTGACTCCAAATAGATATACATCGTCTATCGGTGTTACTCTGTCGAACTTAAATTCACTGTAGGACCCCGATGCTCCCACTCCAACACCTAATAGAAATTTTCCACATGCCACTCCCTCATCATCGATCTCTATCATCCTGAATGGATCTCCATTGTTCATCATTTTCCTTCTATCAGAGTTACTCCAACTACTTGACTCTAATGGTCATGCTCCAAAAGAAAATGGGATATCGCCACGCATCCTCTCCTTAACTCTTGACTAGGGTCACTCTGAATCCATCCTGGTCGTCTGTAGGATATTCTTTCGTCAATCTAGACCATTGATTAAACAAGTCAGATTTGTTGGTTCATATATACATTGTCATATTTCATTCCCATATCCATCCACCTGGATCATTCTGAAATCATCTAGGTCGTCAAATGCATCGCCTTCGTCAAAGTTCTCCACAGTTTCACACTCTGAAAGCACTATTATGAAACCATATCAAAACCATTGATCTGATCCAATCGATTTATGCCATAAATCGGATTATTTCATTGGAGTGTTCTCCCAACTAGTGCTTTAATGCACTAGTCCTAGAACTCTTTCCTCTGTCACTTCGGCTCCGAACGTAGTCTTCTTCTAAGCTTTCGATCTCAAAGGATCGCCACCTAAATATCTAATCCCGACCATTCATTTTTTAACATAGGAATGGAAATTTTGATTAGCTTATCGACAGTTACAATTAACTATCGATCTAGATCCAATAGTGCATGTTTCTCCTCACCTGCAAAGGGTTTTAACTCTGTTCTTTACCACTTATACGTACAGAGTTGGATTTTAACCTTGTTCCTCCACAATATTGACATGATCATAGGATCATTGTTGATCATTTTAGTGATAAAAAATGTATCAATATCCTTAAGGGTGGTTTCCACTTGTTACAGGACTTTCACCTTTCACACACATACACTAAAGAGAGATCTAACACATCATTTAGCACTGAACACTCGAAACAGAGTGATTCTATTATCAATTGTACACATGTTGTACATTATATTTACATAAAGCATTCTCCTCTAATGGCCTTCCACAATCTCTCCCACTATTGGACTGATTTCCTTTCAGTTGGCCACACCTTCCTGGAATGTTTCTACATTCATTTGGCCACCACTTCCTGGCATGTTTCTACATTCATTTCGCCACTCATATCATGCTATAACGATTACAATTTAATTACAAAATTCTTTGAAACCATAATTGGTTTAGATATTAACAATCCTCCCTACTAGGGGAGGCAGGTGTGGAGGG
>ML801671.1:20118-122941 GCA_009831015.1 Picea engelmannii
GAAGTGGCCAACTTTGTCAAAAGATTGAACAACGAAACCAACGACAGGTATAGAGGTAAGCTTCCTTTGATTTTTTTTAATTGTGATGGTATTGGTAATTTTGTAACAAATGTCCTCATAAGAAAAAGTGAAATGATGAAGGTTACTCAAATAGCAAACAAACATATAAAGGAAAAAGAACCACAAAGAAAGTTTTCAAGAAAAAACTTATGCACCAAAGAAGACATCTCATCATCAGATGAAGATGAAGTCAGTGACAGTGAGACAAACATAGTTCTATTCATGGAAGTAGAAGACTCCGAAGAAGAATATGAAGAAGCCGAAGAACAATATGAAGAGGCAGAAGAACAATAAGAATTGATGTGTGCCATAGAAGTTATCAGAAGAGAAAAGAAGAAAAACAAGAAACTACAAGAATAACTAGACAAGAAAGAAGACACTCAAGAACTAGAACAAATGATCACAAATTTGAAGGTTCAAATAGAAGAAGATAAAAGAATTGAAGAAACACTCAAAGAATAACTAGAAGAAAAAGACAAGATCATTGAAAATTTGGAAGCAAAGATTGTCACATTAAGAAAGGATCTTCAAAATAAAAATATGCAGAACAACTCAAAAGTTTTGGATGACATTATTAACAGTAAAAAATCTCATCATGACAAGTCCTGACTTGGATACAATCAGAAAGAAAAGGGATCGAGCTCCAAAACAACAGAGCAAGAAACATATCCAAAAATCTATGAAGAATCAATCAAAGGGGATAGGAAGATCGACAAGGAATATTATAGGGACACTCCTCCACCGAGAAGATTCATATTTCAGAACCACCAACCGACAGATAGGCCTCAGGAAGAAGAACAATTCATAAGAGTACCTCCTTTCATAAGATCTTCAACTCCTAGGTATCAAACTATCTTTTTTGGTTTATGTTATGAATGTAATAATTTTGGACATAAAGTTGTGAATTGCAGAGCTAACAACATGAACATAAACAACTTTGAAAGTCATACACAAAAGGGTTATCCAATAAGGCCTAGTGAAACATAGAGAAGAAGTTACAACATGTTTGAATCCTTGAGCACTGAAGTGGAATGTTACAAATGTAAAAACTTTGGACATATGACCAAAGGTTGCAGAATGACAGTCCCTCCTAGAGAACCGCAACAGAAAAACAACAGTCACAGACATGAACCTCAGAAAAGGACATGGATAAGAAAGCATATTCAATATAGCAATGAAGAATGCACACTCGCTCTACAAGATAAGCAAAAGAAACATGGTTGGTATGTTGACAATGGCTATTCAAAACACATGACAGGTGATAGAGACATGTTTCTTACATTAAGAAAGGAAATAGATGGATCAGTCTCCTTCAGAAATGATGATTCAACTAAAATCATTGGAAAATGCACATTCAAAATTGGGAACAATAATACAAAGGAAGTAAATGTTATACTAGTAGAAGATATGGAACATAATATTCTAAGTGCGAGTCAAATGTGTGACCAAGGTCATAAAGTTACTTTCGATTCACAAAAGTGCGAGATAAGAAAAGAAGGTTCAAGAAAATTGATTGCTATAGCTACGAGAACTTCAAGCAACATATATGTGTTAAGTGAAATTGGAAATGAAAAGTGTTGTCTAGGAAATGAAGATGAAAGTTGGCTATGGAACAGAAGAATGGGTCACATACATTTTGATAACCTTGTCAAAGTCAGCAAAAGAGAAGCAATCAGACAAATGCCCCACACCATGAAACCAACCAACACTTTATGCAAACATTGTCAACAAGGAAAGCAAACAAAGACCAAATTCAAATCAAAGGAATATTCAATGACAAGACCAATGGAAATTGTGCATAATGATCTAGTTGGACCAACTACAACAAAGGGTTTAAAAGGTGAGAAATACTTTATGTTATTAGTTGATGATTATATAAGAATGACTGCAGTTTGATTTCTCAAGAATAAGTCAGAAGCTTTTGAAAACTTCAAGATCTACAAGGAAATGGTTGAAAATGAAATGGATTCAAAAATAAAATGCTTGAGATCTGATAATGGAGGAGAGTTCACTTCAAAGGAATTTATGGACTATTGGAACAATCATGGAATAAAAAGACAATTCTCCATTGCTAGGACACCTCAACAAAATGGAGTTGGTGAAAGAAAGAATAAGACAATACAAGAAATGACTCGGACAATGCTAATGGATTCCAAATTGACAAATATTTTTTGGACATAGGTAGTGCATACAACAATTCAGATTCAAAACAGAGTAATGCTCATAAACAACACTGACAAAACTCCCTATGAACTATGGAAAGGAAGACCAACAAATGTGAAACACTTCAGAGTTTTTGGGAGAAAATGCTACATCAAAAGAGAAGATGGCAGAATGGGAAAGTTTGACTCTCGTGTGGTCAAAGGAGTACTTTTTGGTTACTCAAGTACAAGGAAAGTATACAAGTGTTACAACTTGAGATTGAACAAATTTGTGGAAAGAATTAACACAACAATTGATGAAACAGGTAGACAAGAATTAAAGGAAGAAGAAAATGAATTAATGGAAGAAATTTACAAAGAAGAAGAAGAATATGAAAAGGAAGTAGAAGGGGAAGATGAAGAAGATCCAACAGAAGAAGAAGAGAAAGTTCAGCAAGTGCCTCCAAAGACACCTACCATACGAGTACAAAAGAATCATCCTTCAGATCAGATTATCGGAAACAAAGATGCACAAGTTGAGACTAGAAGAAGAATCCATTCACCAGAACAAACACACCTAGCACTCTCATCTATGATTGAACCAACCTATTTTGAAGAGGCCGGGAGGGATGAATTTTGAAATAAGGCCATGGATGAAGGATTGGATCAAATAAAGAAAAATGATACTTGGGAATTGGTTCCAAGACCAAAGGATAAGAGTGTGATCGGCACAAAGTGGGTATATATGAACAAATTGAATGAAGATGGACATGTTACAAGGAACAAAGCTAGATTGGTATGTAAAGGATATGCATAGGTTGAAGGAATCGAATTTGAAGAAACATTTTCCCCAGTTTCCAGAAGACGTAAAATCAAATGGATGTAAAATCATCTTTTCTGAATGGGGGACTTGAAGAAGAAGTCTACATTGAAAAACCAGAAGGATTTTAGCTGTCATAGAACGTACATTATGTGTGTAAATTAAAGAAGGCCTTGTATGGTCTAAAACAGGCTCCTAGAGCATGGTACTCTAGACTGGATAAAGATCTATAGAAGGCAGGGTTCAAAAAAGGAAGTGCAGACAACAACCTCTACATCAAGGTAAGTCAAGATAATATTTTATTAATTGAAGTTTATGTTCATGATATTATTTTTGGTAGTGATGATGACAGGTTAAGCCATAAATTTGCAAAGGATATGTAGAATGAATTTGAAATGTCATTACTTGGAGAACTATCATTCTTTCTGGGATTTCAGATATGTCAAAGCCACCAAGGAATTTTTATCTCTGAAACCAAGTATATTAGAGAAATGCTAAAGAGGTTCGGAATGGAAGATTGCAAACCAATTATCACTCCCATGCAAACCAGTTGCAAGTTAAACAAAGATGATGATTCAAAGTCTACAGATCATAGGAAATACATGTCAATGATTGGTAGCCTACTATATGTGACAACATCCAAACCATATGTAATACAGGTAGTTGTACAAGTGGCATGATTTCAAGTAGCACCAAAGGAATCACATGTATTAACAGTGAAGAGGATTTTTAGATATCTCAAAGGAAAAGAAGAGTTTGGATTATGGTATCCAAAATGAAAGGATCTATCACTTATTGACTACACATATGCAGATTGGGTAGGTTGTATTGATGACCGACGAAGCACCAATGGAGCAACATTATACTTAGGTGAGTGTTTAGTATCATGGCTAAGCAAGAAACAATCATCATTATCTTTATCTACAACCGAGGCAGAGTATATTGCACCAACAACATGTTGTACATAGGTTCTTTGGATGAAAAAAACTCTGAGAGATATACATGTTGCGTATGATGAGCCCATTCCAATCTATTGTGATAATACAAGCACCATCAGTATCTCAAAGAACCCGATGATGCACTCCAAGACAAATCACATTCCAATCAGGTATCACTTTCTATGGGAATAGGTTGCAGAAAAGAACATCAAAGTTGAGTATGCGGGCACAAAATAATAAGTGACAGACATATTTATAAAACCACTTCCACGAGAAGCCTTTGAGTATCTTCGCTAGAGACTCAGAGTTATTTCTACTCCAAAATGAATTCTTTTGAATGCTTATCTTATATGTATTAGATGTACACGGGGAAACACCATAAAGAGGACAGTTCAGTCAGGGGGGACAACCTCAGATGAAAATATACCTTTTCCATTGATGACAAAGGGAGAGAGATTTATCATACGTAGAGGAAATAAGCATGGTTCCAAGGGGAGAAATGGTCACAGAGATGCAGAGGACATAGACACGTTTCTAGGGGGAGCATGAGTGATATGATTTCAGTATTGAATTATAGTGTTGCCATCAATTCCAAAGGGGGAGATTGTTGATTAAGGTTGGTTTTCATTGATGTCAACCCTTGAAGAAAGTCTTGTAGAAAATTACAGTAGCAAAAAGGTTTGGGTAATGGACCCAATTTTGTTTGATGTAAAGATGACTCATTATTGTCTTGTCATGGTTGATAATAAGTACAAATGAATGAACTTCAAAGTGGTCCCCTTATGGTGAAAGCCCTCACGAGAAGACGCTTTGCGGATTGAGTTATCCTAGAAGTATGGTTAGAGAATACATGCTTAATTGTGGAATAATGAGATGAAGGTCAATGAAAATATCCTAGATGTATAGTGCTTGTCATGCCATTTCTGGTGGTATGTGGAACACCACATAACTCCTCACGGTTAGAGAGTTATGGCCATGTGAAGTTGGAGGACCCTCATGAGTCATCTAGAAGCCCCCCAAAGTCAAAGTGTTTGCAAAAGAAATTGTTTAAATAATAAATTTAATGGAGAAATCCCTAAAATAAAGAAAGTGGGATGCTACATGAAATTATAAATAAGAGGCAAGGCTCTCTCATTTTAATCACACTTGAATATCATTGAATATCTATTTTTTGTGAAAGGTTATTTGGGAAGGTATTATTGATAGAGAAAATTTGTAGCAGAAAAAGTGCGACAGTAAAAGTGCGGCAGGAAAAGTGCGACAGAAAAATCGCGGCAGAAAAAGTGCGGCAGAAAAATCACAACAAAAAAAGTGTGGCAGAAAAATCGTGACAGAAAAAGTGTGGTAGAAAAATCGCGGCAGCAACATGGTTGGGGTCTATTTATGAGAGATATGGCACATCTTGTTTGATGTATGTTTAGTGAGCTAGGGTTTATCTCTTGAGATGGTATTGGATGTTCAATATTGCTACATATATCAGATTTGTTGAGGGATACAGTTGGTATTTGGCATATGGGCATTGGTCTTTTGGTTGTGATGTGTTGCTGAAGTTGTTGGTTTAGCTTGAGGCTACATAACAATGAGGTTGTGGCACATGGTTTGATGTAAGGGTTTATGGTATTTGGTTTATGGATAGAGTGATGAATTGTTAGATAACTTTTGATGGTTATATTGGTGTATGTATTTGGTATATGGTTGAGGTACATGTTAGGTACATGGTTGAGACAAGTAGTTGATGAGTTGGCACAGACTGAGTTGACACATACATGAGGTGTATAGTTGATGATGTTGGCACATATTGATGAGTCAAGGTTGATGCATGGTACATGTTGGTTTAGGTTATTGGTACAGGTTGTTTGGTGCGAGTTGATTGGTACAAGTTGTTGCAGGTTATTGGTATAGGTTGACAGTGGAAGTGGTTGATTCAGTGATAGTGACAGGTTTTCTACATTTGGCATTTATATTTCAAGGCGGTTGGATGGGGCAAGGACATGTGGTTGTAGCCACCTTTCGGTTGTAGCCGGATAACTTAGGGGGTTGCAACCTCCTTCTGGTTGTAGCCAGATAATTGGGGAGTTGGAGTTTCCCTCAGGTTGTAGCCTGAGAAACTAGGGGGTTGGAGCCTCCTTTCAGTTGAAGCTAGAAAACAAAGGAAGTTGGTGCTTCCAATGAATGTAATTCTTCAAGACATATAAGAAAAATAATTCCGTGGTTTTCTCCCGCTTTGGGTTTCCACGTAAAAACATTGGTATACTATTTATGTGTATGATTGCTCATTTGTTCATTGTTTATTTACTCTGCAATTATTGGATGATAATGCTATAATGATATAACACTTGCATTATATGGTTAAAAATGATTATATTTCTCTATTACTGATTCACCCCTCCTCTCAGTAATCCAACATTTTGGCCCACAGATTGAACATATGCTTTTATGGAGATAAACACCTAGTTCTGAGCGCTATTGAATGGTGCAAATAACATAGCATTCATATCTCTGTTAGAAGGCGTTTTGGGCCTGCATAATAGTTTTGGAACACATCTACTTCAGAGTTGAGAAGAAATCCGAATTGAATAATTCTACATACCTATGGGTATAGATAAGGATGGTTGCCAATTTTTGGTATAAGGGAAAATTAAATTCTCTTTGGAAATCCATAAGGGGTACAGAGTAAAGGATAAGTTCAACATAGAACTTGTAGATTACATCCAACATAGAATCTAAGTTGATTCAAAGGGAGCATGTATAGATGAGTACATTAGAAAATGGAGATGCATTGTTAGAGGGAGTTGTCCATTCAAGTGCATTGAGTGTGGAGAATAATATCTCATGGATAGATCTTACAAGTATTATTGGTATTTTAAATTTAACTATGGTTATGAAGATCTATATTTACAAGTAGAAGAGAAGGATACGGTATCAATTATTGACATCCAGTAGAGCTTTAAGAGAGGAAGAGAGAGAAAGCAGAGCTATCAAGTCAATATTATGGTAGAACCTTGAAACAAGTAGTGTTGTAAAACTTTCAACTGAGTATTAGAAGTGACGAGAACCGTTGAAGTTCTCAAGGAAGATGAGCAAAAGTCCAGAAGTCAGAGTGGAGAAGAGGAGTGCACATAAGGTTCCAGTAGAGAGGACCCATAATACCAAAAGGCCATATCTCATGGGAATCTTGGTGAGGTATTAGGTAACATATAAGGAGATTTTATATAGAGAGGCTTGATGTAGCTCACATGTGAACAATGAGATGTTCACAAAGGTAGAGGTGAAAATGACTATTGATGGTGATTATGAAGGTTCTAGAAGAAGCCATAGTAGAGGAAAGGAATATGCCAAGGAAAATGACATAAAGAGGATGAGTCAAGAGGATCTTGACAGAGGAATGGTTGAGTTAAGATAACAAATCAGTTACATTGGACAACTTATACAAAAGAAGATAGAGGAAAACCAAAGACAAGGCCAAAACCTGAAGAAGAAATTCAAGTGGCATGTGATGCAATTATTTGCAGGAAAGCTAAGAAGAAGCTTAAGGAGATGAAACATAGATGGAGTGATTTGATGAAGAAGTAGAAACTTAGAGGATATGATTTTAGGAAGAGGTCACTAACAAAAGTTCACTTTTGTGAACCAGAGAAAGGAGGTATCCTTGGAGAGGACGAGGAATAAGAGAGACATGTTGAGAGTCTCATGAACTATTTGGGAAGTTCGTATTAGCATGAGGATGTGCTGAGAGAGGAAGGAAATGAGGATAGGGATCCTTATGTTTTTAAATATTATAATTTGTGCATGATTGCAGATTTGTGCATGATTGCAGATTGTGCTGGATAGTTGATTGGAGCAGATCAATGGTTGTGACATGGTTTCATAATAGTTCATTAAGATTGTGAAATTTTGGAGAAATATGACAAAGGTGATGCGAACGACGACCCAGATGATTTTAGAATGATCCAGGTAGATGTATCTGGTAATGACACATGGTAGTGTCTGTACGAACCAATAAATCTGACTTGTTTAATTAATGGTCCAGATTGATGAAAGAATATCCGACAGACAGTCAGGATGGATTTAGAGTGACCCTGGTCAAGGGTTAAGGAGAGTACACATGGTGATATCCCATTTGTTGTTGGAGTAGGGTCATTCAAGTCAAGCAGCTAGAGTAACTTCTATATAAAGACATAGATGAAAAATGGAGATCCATTCAGGATGATATAGATTGGTGCTGAGGGAGTGATCTGTGGTGAATTTATATTGGGTGTTGAAGTGGGACCATTAGGGTCCTACAATGAAGTTAATTCCAACAGAGTAACACCGATAGATGGTGGAGATATATTCAGATTCAGATAGACAAAAAACTAAGGAAGAGAGATTTGGCAGGTCACCAGAGTGACACGTGGTAGCTAACAAAGCCTAGACATGGCATCAACGAATGAGGAGTGAATATGTGGCGGTGATGTGGATGAGTAAGTGAGAGACATGTGGTGGTGAGGTGGATGAGTAGGAAACAGACATGTGGAATCCACACATAATTCTGTGGATGAAGACTTGGCATAGTTAAGCAAGGGATAATGATCCATGACCATTAGATCCTGATAGATCAATGTTGGATATTACATAAGAAATCGGGGTCCGAAAGGGAGAGCACTATCATTCAAAGTTGTGTGTTTGAAATACTAAAGGATTTGGGTATCAATCCACCCCGAAAAGAGTGGAATCTGACAAAAGATCAGGATCATCCATTCTATAATGATCAATGATGGAAAACAAAAGGCATAGAAAATTTCTAAAGGACCAGGGAGAGTTAATCCCTAATAGCGTGAACACGTGGTCAAAACATGGATTATTATGGTGGTGAGCACCAAGGTGAAAGGAGATAATGAGTGGAGTTTTTGCCCATGGATTCAACATATGGTTTTATGGAGATGAGCACCTAGTTTTGAGCGCTATTGAATAGTGAAAATAACAAAGCATTATGAACTCTATTAGGAGGTCTGGGCCTGCGTAATAGTTTTGGAACAAATATACTTCAGAGCTGAGCATAAATTCGAATCAAAGAATTATGCATACTCGTGGGTATAGACCGAGATGGTCATCAGAAGATAAGGAGAAGAGGAGAGAAATAAATGAAGAGGAATGATAACATAAGGGGGAGAAAAATAGATGAAAGAGGAAGGATAATAGAAGAGGAAGAGAGGAAGAGGAAGGAGAAGATGCAAAGAGGAAAGATAATACATAGTAAGAAGAGGAAGATGTAATTATTGAACCTATTTTTTTTTTTTTTTTTTTTAAATATNATATTCCATATCCAAAACTCACCACCCATCTTGGCTTAAATTTCATCATAAAAAACTCAAACCTGATCTACAAAACCAAAATCCCAAGTCTGCAAATTTAAATAAAAAGGGGAAAAATGACAATTTATTTGATGATTCCCTACATGTATCCATTGATAATGTTGAGTTCCCCCCAAAACCCCTTTCACCCCCCATTTCATTTATATTAGAAATACATAGAGAGTTTCATGCAACATTTAATTTTAGCATCAACTATTTTTATGTGGTGTGATAGTTGTGTCGATAGTGCATCAACTGTAACACCACTAAAATATATCTCACATCACCATGGTATCATTTGGAATCGTATAATATGATACTCATGATATTAAGTGTCAGATTAACATAGTTTATTTATATGCTAAAATATCCAAAGAATATCATTAATGTCTCACTAATGTCATAATTGATATTACTTTATTTATTTATTAATATTAATATTAAAAATGAATAATTATTATTATGATTATAAGTAATTGTAATTATAAATAATTTTAATTATTATGATTATTAATATTCGAATTATTTTTAATCTTTCTTAATCGAATAACCACAACAAATCCAAATAAACCACTGGGGATAAAATATACTTCTCATGAATTGGAGATCTAGAGCGTTATGTATGAATCCCTAGGTTTTGGTTTTGTGAGGAATAGATGGTATCCCTAGGAGGTGTGTCCGCCTACTCTAGAATATTATTACATATCCTTCCATGCTATGGTTGTAGCCTCGATTAAGAATATGAATCCTTAGACTTCCCTGTTTGTGAAGAAACTAGATGAAATTCCTAAGGTTCCTCTTCCACCTTTTACTACTAAGAAGAAGGCGCCGACACTTTCTAATCATGGTTTAATTGGTTAGTTTACTAGAATTTGTCCCTCTTTGAATAATGTAGCAATATGGATGGAGAAAAATTGGAAGCCTCTCATCAAAGGCTCTCTAAACCATTTCTTTTGTGGAAAATGGTTCTTTGCTTTTCTCTTTGAACATAAGGAAGATCAAGATTTGATATTTTGAAGTGGTCCATACTTCTTGGGAGTGAGAATACTTCTTGGGAGTGAGAGGGATGTATCTTAACAAATGGAATCTATATTTTAGTCCCAAAAATGTTGTTCCTTTAGTAGTTCCAGTGTGGGTTTGTCTTCCACATCTCCTTCTTCATTGATGGAGTTATGATGCTCTGTGCTGTATTGGAAACTCTATTGAAAAATATATAGACCGAGATAAACCAAAGGAGACTATTTTTTTTTTGTGCAAGGATTTGTGTGGAATTGGACCTTGTTATAACCCCAATTTTCACCAGACATGCTTACCTGGCATCAAGCCATCCCAGATTCCTTCTTTGTCAAAACACTGCTGAAAAAATCTTCTTAAAAACCTCTTTTATAAAGGCCCACATGCCTTGCTACATTACTGAACGCGTGTACATGCTAGTTGACCCAAGACAGCTCGCGTGTACCTACAAAAGCACGAAAAAAGGAAAGTTGTTGACGGAACACACAACTTTGGGTAAGTTAACTAAACCTTTCGGCCATGCATGGCTGGAAATTCGACCAAATACCTAGCTTCTTCTAGCCTATAAAAGAAGGGTTAGGGGTTTCATTTGGAAGAGGAGAATCATAGTAAAGAAACTATACCCGATTGCGCATTCCCTTTGTCCCAACCTTTAGCCATCCTTATGCAAAGAGAAGTATAGAGCAAAGAAGTTGGAGGACAGTTGAAGAGGAGCCCAAGACCAGGTTTGTGGAGCAGTAGCTGGCTTCATCACTGTAAGTTGATTTATTGAAGTTAATAATAAAGAAGTACTTTTCCCGCCCGCCATATGAGGTTTTCATGGTTTATTGCATACATGTTGATTAAATCTCTAACCCATTAATCTGTATATCAAATGCATGTGGAGTTCTTTGTTTGTCTTGTGTGAATGTAGGTCATCCTTGGGAGGAGAGCTGCAGTCAAAGAGAGACCAAGAATGAAGAAGGATCGATATCAAACGATCGAAATAAGGTATGCTCACTTGATCTTCTTAACTACGTACTTGCTTAAGAATGGGGATTAGGTCTGGGATGTCGGTAGAAAGTAGGAATCTTTAGGTCTTTTCTGCATGCATGATAAAACCCTAAGTGCTAGTCCGTAGAGGGATTTCCCACTCACAACAGAATTGGCGATCATACTGGGGATCTCTAGGGTTTCTGGGAATGTTTGTTTGGGTATTTTTAAGAACTGGTTTCATTTCTTTTTTTAAAAGTTTCTGCAAAAGTCTGAGCTAACAGAGATTCTGGTCTTCCATACCAGTTATCTCTGTTTCTTTGCTCGACTGCATTTTTTCTTTTCTTTTCCAAGACCCACAAAGGTACACGTGGCCTGTATAAGGTCTACACGCGTGTACCCATGCCCTACCTTCTCACAACCCGCGTGTACAGGCTAGTTGCGGAAGTGTCAGTCGCATGTATGATTCCAGAAAATTTCTTTTAAAGAGGTAGTCATCCTGTCCCCTGTCAGAAATAGTCCTTCTCAGGGGTTTTCTGGAACTCTTTCTAGTCTTTGTTGTTTGCAGTCTATAGCTTAGGTTTCACCTCAGATTGGTTTGTTCTATGAAGTTTTCCTTGAATTGTTTTCTTTTTTCTGTTAAAGTAAGTGCCTGAGTCTTCAAGAGATCCTGGTTCTTAGTACCAGTGGTCTCTACCTGGGATGGATTGCTTGGCCTTTCATCCGTCTCAGAGTTTCAGAGATACACGCGGCCTGTATAAGGCCAGCACATGTGTACACGTTCTTTGATTTTACACGGCTCACGTGCACATGCTTGTTGTTGAACTATCAGCAGTGTGCTTGTGGAGAAATTTTTTGTTGAAGTTGAGGAAGTCATCCTTTCCTTTGACAAGAGTTATACCTCTCAGGTTTTTGGGTCTTTGTCATAGCAATCAGTAACTTAGGTTTGATCACAACAATAGCTTTCTTTTTCATTAAGAAGTTTTCCTCAACAATAGCTTTCCTCAAAATAAGGTATGCTCACTTGATCTTCTTAACTACGTACTTGCTTAAGAATGGGGATTACGTCTGGGATGTCGGTAGAAAGTAGGAATTTTTAGGTCTTTTCTGCATGCATGATAAAACCCTAAGTGCTAGTCCGTAGAGGGATTTCCCACTCACAACATAATTGGCGATCATACTGGGGATCTCTAGGGTTTCTGGGAATGTTTGTTTGGGTATTTTTAAGAATTGGTTTCATTTCTTGTTTTTAAAGTTTCTACAAAAGTCCGAGCTAACAGAGATTCTAGTCTTCCATACTAGTTATCTTTGTTTCTTTGCTTGACTACATTTTTTTTTTCTTTTCCAAGACCCACAAAGGTACACGTGGCCTGTATAAGGTCTACACGCATGTACCCACGCCCTACCTTCTCACAGCCCGCGTGTACATGCTAGTTGCAGAAGTGTCAGTCGCATGTATGATTCCAGAAAATTTCTTTCAAAGAGGCAGCCATCCTCTCCCCTGTCATAAATAGTCCTTCTCAGGGGTTTTCTTGAACTCTTTCTAGTCTTTGTTGTTTGCAGTCTATAGCTTATGTTTCACCTCAGATTGGTTTGTTCTATGAAGTTTTCCTTGAATTGTTTTCTTTTTTTTGTTAAAGTAAGTGTTTGAGTCTTCAAGAGATCCTGGTTCTTAGTACCAGTGGTCTCTGCCTGGGATGGATTGCTTGGCCTTTCATCTGTCTCAGAGTTTCAGAGATACACGTGGCCTGTATAAGGCCAACACGTGTGTACACGCGCTTTGACTTTACACAACTCGCGTGCACATGCTTGTTGTTGAATTGTCAACAGTGTGCTTGTGGAGAAATTTTTTGTTGAAGTTGAGGAAGTCATCCTTTCCTTTGATAAGAGTTATACCTCTCAGGTTTTTGGGTCTCTGTCATAGCGATCAGTAACTTAGGTTTGATCACAACAATAGCTTTCTTTTTCATTAAGAAGTTTTCCTCAAAATTTTCTTTTATAGGGTTTTTAGACAAGTGTGAGAGTCCAATTTTAATTTGCTTGTGTGTGATTTTTAAAGTAACTCTTTGCGATCTGCGCTTAGGCCATAAGTTTTCTTGGTTTTGACTTGCTAATATTTTTCCTTTTTGCTTTGTGAGCATTCAAATAAAAAAAAAAACTTTTATTTCATTGTTTGGTTAAAAAGTGTTGTTTTGCATTATTAACCAGGGAAATGTCTTTGCTTTCATAAGTTCTTGACGGTTTACTTAGTTCATATGTAGCTCGTAGTCGAGTGAAATCCTGCTTTGAGTTTGCTGTTCAAAGATCTTAGAAATTTTTTAAGTTTGAAAAGTTGTTTAAGATTTGAGTTAAGTGAAGGTATTTTGTTTCCAGCTTTCTGTTTATTTTGCTTTCGTCTTTCAAAAATCACTAGTTTCACTTTCATAACCTTTGAATTAAGACAAGCGATAAAAATTAACGCTAAATATAAAATTCATTAGACTTTTTATGTTTGTAGGGTCAACCAACTAGTTTAGGGTTAGGGCCTTGAATTAGGTTGGAGAGGAAACTTTTCAAGGCCATTAAAATCAAATATTGGAGTCTGAGTTAGGGAGTGTCAAAGTCTAGTATCGTGAAAGTTATCCGAGACCCCCCTCTAACACAGGGGTTAAACATGAGGTCGCGTGCGGAAAGGAACTTCTTCCACATAAGGGCCTTGGAATTCTTGGCAGGGATCAGTTCTCTCGTCGGGAATGTCGATCTGGGGAAATTATTTTCACAACCAATGGAACCCCGAACAAGGTACTATGCTTATCCCCATGGGATCGGCATGGGGCAACCCTTCCCAAAGTCCTCCGAATGTAATGCACACCCAATCGTCTACATCCTATTTTGGGAATCAGCCGATGATGTCTCCTCACACGCAGAATCCATATGCTGGTCATGGCCATGGTTTTTACCAGAACCCAGGCCAACAACCGAACTTTTCTTGGCAACTTGGTGCCAGTCAAACTCCAGGTCCCTTTTTCCATGGTTATCACCAACAACCCAAACTACCTTTCCTGGAAACTTTGCATTTTCCAGACTTAACAAGGTTGTTGAATGACCCTATATGTCATGATCCGCGTTGGCCCCCTATGCTGACGAAGTTGCCTTCATACATACCAAAGTTCGAAGCCAAGCCTAACGAAGATCTAGGAGATCATGTGACCAGCTTCCATATTTGGTGCTCGTCTAACTCATTGAAAGATGACTCCGTAAAGTTGCGATTGTTTCAACATACTCTCATTGGGAGTGTTGCGAAATGGTACATTGAGCTCGACTGCTCAAGATACTCTTCCTTCGGCGAATTGGTAATGGATTTCCTAAACCATTTCCAATTACCTGTGAGATACGATGCTGGCACAGAATTGCTGGTTGATTTCGCACAGACAAAGGCAGACCATATCTCTGATCACATCCGAGAATGGAGACACCAGAAGAGTTTAATTAAGGTGCCAGTCCCACCAACATTCCTTCTCGAGTGGTTCCTTAAGTCTTTGGTCCCATAGTTATCCAAAGATGCCACGACGTCGGGAGTGTTTTCCGAAGAAGACTCCATCATGAGAGCTCAACAGCTTGAGCTAATCTATTCTCAGTTCGGTTTATTATACGAGATCTTTCTAGATGCGCCACACTCAATACTTGATAAAACCAGATAGAGAGCTAGACCACATGCCGATGGTATTGTTGGTTCAACACAAACAAAGCCTGCTGAGCAACTGACGAAGAAATTGCAGCAATTGTCTATACAACACACAACGACCAGCCAAACTACTGTTTTGGCTGCTCCCCCTACTAAAATGTCGGATGTACACACCGTGCAATTGAAAAATCCAAAGGCCACCCAACAGCCTGAAGGAAAGAGAAAACAACGTAAGAAGGGTAAGGGGGATAAGAAACCCACTAATAATGCTGGCGGGGGCACCACTGAGAAACGAAAGGCGAAGTATCCATGCAACCTGTGTGCGGAAGACCACCCGACCCACCAATGTCCTCAGCTTGCAGAGGCCCAAAAGTTTGTGACACAACAACAACCTGCCGTGTTAACCAATCCATTTCAACATGGGAAAAACCTAACCCAAGCCTCTACAAGCGCGGAAAGGGGCAGTCAAGGACCCTCTCCGTCTTCGAACAATCCCGCATCCATGAATGTGTATATGATGAAGGGTGATGCTTTTATATCGACTAGAGCACATGACTACAGTAAACCAATCACTTCTGAGAAGGGCAAAGAAGTCAAACTCCCATCTCTTCCTCTCCATATCATGAAGACTTTGGGTGAAACAATGACACACATCCCAAAAGGCACGTTCAAAAAATATTCTCACAACCCAAACGTAAGGGCCGCCCATAACTATTCTGCGGTGGAAGATTTGTCTCAAACCCCTTGTGCGATGTCCGCTTTGGAGGTCCTCCAAAGGTTCCCTTCCCAGGGGAAAGCTTTGTTAGCCGCTTGAGGATCTACCGAGACTTGTAATCCGAGTACCATCATGCTGGATACAACTGACTTAAAACCTCGTCTTCCTTACCACGTAATGTTTCAAATAGTAGTGGCTCATCCCACAAAAACTTTTACTCGAAATATTTTCCGCACGGTGGTTGATGAGGGCGCCTCGACATGCATTATGTCGTTGGCATGTTGGAAGGCCATTGGCTAGCCCGTTTTGTCTTCATCACCTACTCTTCTCACTGCTTTTGACGATTGTTCGTTCCGACCACATGGTATCATTCCCTCTTTCCCCATGCAGTTAGGAGGGAATACTGTGTGCGTCGAGGTAGAAGTAGTCGATGCATCCCTCGACTACAATCTGTTGTTAGGAAGGAGTTGGACTTATGCCATGCGAGCAGTGATTGCGACAGTTTTCTGGGTCTTGTTGTTTCCACATGAGGACCAAATTGTAACCATTGATCAGTTGTCTTTCTCCAAACCTGACCCTTCATTGGCGGTATCCGCGGTCCCGATGATTGATAATCCTGAACCAGGCGTAGTCAACGTAGGGGTTGGTTTGTGCCCATCTCTGATGGGTATCTTCGATTACCTGCCCCCTCAAGGCAATGTCAAGTTCATATCCGACCACCATAAGGTTGAGATTTTCCAAGTTTCGTCAATTCGCATGACTTACTTCAACGATCTGTGGATACTTCCTTCCCCATCAGCCATGATGAAAGGGACATGGCACCAGGCATGTCCATGCCCTTGTCCGCAGCTGAAGTAGCGTACTCTTTAGTCCAGCAAGCTTCAGCCGCCACAGATCCAACTCCTACACAAGAGTTAGATCCGCCTCTAGAGCTTATTTGGGCTCAAGGTTCTCTCGCTGACACCGATTCGTTAGACTTAGTCTTGACCTCCAATGAAGAAGTAATTGAAGCAATGACTAGTCCGGAAAAACCCTGGGATGATCTCCATCACAAATCATACTTCCTCCCAGAGTTAAGTAGAATCGAAGCCAGAGAATTCACCTTGACTATGACTGGAGATAGGTCTTGTCCTATTAATCCCTTAGCTACACATGAGGTTTATGTCGAGGGTAATATGGAAACCATCGTTGAAACCATACCGATCAATATCTCTAGAACCCCTGGCATCATGGATAATTTTTTCATTGTAGCTGACTGCTCCCTCGGAGAGATTCAAATCTACACAGATCTATTTAAAGAATTCCACGACGTTTTTTCCTGGTCTTATGAGGAAATGCCAGGCATTGATCCAAAAATAGTCGAACATGAAATCACAACTTATCCAGATGCCAAGCTTGTTCGGCAGAAGCTGTGTCTAGTTAATCCCAGGAAAGCAACAGCCATTAAGGTTAAAGTTGAGAAACTGCTAAAAGCCAATTTTATCTATCCTATCCATTTGAACCAATGGGTGTCAAATCCTGTGCCGGTCAATAAGAAATAGGGCACGATTTGTGTATGTATGAACTTCCATGATTTGAACAAGGCTTGTCCAAAAGAAAATTTTCCCACACCATTCATCGACCAGATAATTGATGAATGTGTAGGTTGTGAGGCCTTCTCTTTCATGGACGGTTTTTTGGGATATAATCAAATACAAATCAAACCTGAAGACTAGCACAAAACAACATTTATTTGTCCATGGGGTACATTCGTATATCGTAAGATGCCCTTTGGTCTCAAAAATGCTGGAGCAACCTTTCAGTGGGCCATGTCTTTTGCTTTCCATGATCTCAAGCATATAGTTGAGGCCTATTTAGATGATTTAGCATCTCGATCTCGCAAGAGAACGGATCATCCCACACACCTCCGACTTATCTTTGAGTGATGTCACTACTTTCGAATTCGCTTGAATCCAAACAAGTGTAGCTTTTGCGTAACATCAGGACGTTTGTTAGGTTTCATAGTGTCAACAACAGGAATCACGGTCGATCCTCTCAAGATTGAGGCAATAATTCAGTTGCCTCCCCCGCACACAATCCTTCAACTTCAGAGTCTACAGGGCAAGGCGAATTTTTTAAGACGTTTCATTGCCAATTATGCTGAGATCACAAAAGGCTTTATGTGCTTACTGAAGAAAGACGTTCCTTTTCATTGTGACGATGCCCGTCAACGCTCTTTCAATGCGTTGAAACATGCCCTCACAACTGCCCCTCTGCTTCGGCCACCTAACTATAACAAAGATTTTTTATTATACCTGGTTGCAGTAGAGTCAACCATTGGCATGGTCTTAGTTCAGGAAGATGATTTGTTCTTAGAATATGTGATCTATTACCTGAGCCGAGGCCTAGTCGGACTGGAACTCAATTATTCTCATATCGAAAAACTTGCATTGGCAGTAGTCCATGTTGTTCAACGATTCCTTCATTATGTTCTGTTTCGCAAGACCACCATCATTGCTGTTGTGAATCCATTTCAGTACATGTTGACACAATGGGTAATAGGCAGAAATATCAGTAGATGGATAATCATCCACCAGGAATTTGACTTAGATTTCGTTTTAGCAAAATCCAAAAAGTCACTGGTCTTTGCAGAACTTATTTCAGAAATTTCGGTTGAGTAAGGTGATGTTGTGCCCGAAGATTCGCCTATCAGAGGAGATATATTTTTGATCACATCTTCGGATCCCTGGTACGGAGATATACTTATCTATCTCTAGACTTTGAAGTTCCCCACCTCTGCTTCTTGTGATGAGCGTCGTCGTATATTCCATCAGACCAAGAATTATCTCATACTCGAAGATACGTTGTATCGAAGAGGTGTAGACTGCATCCTGCGTTGATGTCTCACTCACGAAGAAGCAGTTATCGTGCTTAACGATTTTCATACCGGAGCATGTGGCGGTCATTTGTCTGGGTTGGCAACAACCCAAAAGATTTTGCGAGCAGGTTACTTCTGGCCGACACTAATCAAAGATTGTATCGAATCGTTCAAGAAGTGCCACCCATGTCATATCTTCTCTCGGAAAATGAGGGAACATCCCGCTCCCATGTTTCCTATCATCACAGTTGGTCCCTTCACCAAGTGGGGGATTGATTACACTACATGCAACCCTCCTTCAGCAAGGGGGCACCATTATATCATTGTATCTATAGACTACTTCACGAAGTGGGTCGAAGCTATGCCAACATTTAAATATGATGGAGAGACTGTGACTCTCTTTTTATTCAACCAGATAATAGCAAGGTTCGACGTCCCGAGAGAGATTGTCATTGACCATGGCAGTCACTTTTAGAACCAGATGATGGCCAAGTTAACATCAAAGCTTGGGTTGTGGCAAGAACATTCGTCACCCTACTACCCCCAAGAAAATGGTCAGGTGGAAGCTGTAAATAAATCTCTTAATACCATCCTACAACGAACGATCAACTCAGCCAAGTCAAATTGGCATTTGATGTTATACTCGACATTATGGGCTTACCGAATTTCTGTTAAGACTGCAACCAGTTTCTCACCTTTTCAACTCGTTTACGTGTTGGAAGCAGTCTTGCCTATCGAATTTCAGATCTCATCCCTAAAGTTGGCAGTACAGTTATTGCCAGACACTTCTCCACTTGAAGAATGATTATTATACCTTGAGCGGTTCAATGAGCAGTGTCGTGATGCAGCCCTGGCCAATGAGGCTCACAAACATAAAGTCAAGTGTTAGTATGATCGGTTCGTTCATCCTAGGATTTTTTTTGAAAGTGGCCTTGTCCTGGTCTATGACCAAGATAAGGACCCCTTGGGGACAGGGAAATTCAAACCCATGTGGTTCGAACTTTCATCATAAAAGAGGTTCTAAAAAAGGGCGCTTATCGTCTAGTCAACTTTGAGAGAAATGCTTTGGTGGAGCCTAGAAATGGGCTCTACCTCACCTTGGGTAACTTTTTGTAACATATGTATAGTCTTTGTACTATTACTTTCTAGTTTCTTTTCATATTATGGATGTGTCGTTTTTGATGTTATCTTTCGTCACTGTGGAAAATATCAAGTGAATCAGAGGTGTTCATTGGGTACGTAGACGGGGCTAGCCAACACACTCAGAGGCTTGCCTCCGCAGCTTGGGTAATTTTTACACCTCGAGGCCAGTTATTATCTTCCATAGGTATATGCTTAGGTGACACCACAAACAATGTCACTGAGTACAATGCAGTTATTGAGTTGCTTTGTGATGCCATGTCATTCGGTATCTCTCATCTCTGGGTCTATTTAGACACTCAGTTGGTTGTGTCTTAGTTAAATAGAGTCTACCGTGTTCATGATCCAACTTTACACCAACGATTCCTTAGGGTACATCTCTTAGAATGAAGCTTTGATTATATTACATATTTTCATGTTCCTAGGAGATTAAACCAAATTACAGACACTGTAGCTAATCAATTTTTAGATTGGCATCTCGAACACATAAAAAGACATACACATAAGCATGTAAATACATTTTTAAAGGCAAATATGATCCATAAGACACAAAAAGACATAAAAAACCATATATAATATCATAATCATCAGAGTACATAGGTGGATGCAAGTGCCTCAAAAGTATGACCAATAACGAGTCATGGGGCTTATGCCCTCAAAAAATATATACAAGTAGTGCTCTCGGCACGTGAAAAGTCTAGACTAACTAAGGTCAGGGCCTATGGGCCCTATTGTAATGATCAAAAACATTTTCCAAATGCCAAAACAGTCGGACCCATGTCCATGGTGCCCCCACTACATGAGGCTGCATAGATGGTGGCAGATCCTCAATCTCTGCCATAGGGACTGTGTGGGTGAGCCAGGTAAAGTTTCACTTGACTCGTTTCAAAACCCTCTCAGCCTCACCGGATAGAAGCTCTCATGTTGCTGCTGGTCCCCCTGCGGTGGCAGGTGCGTCCCCTGACCGAGGACGACACCTGTTCCTCGCATAATCCACAGGTCGCACTGGTCCCTCATCTGCACATAATAGACACATATCCTTCAAATACTCTGGTATAAAAAAAATGATATATATATAAAAAACAACATAAAAATTACATATGTTTCATAAACAAACAAACAAACAAAACAACAATGAAAAACTTACCCATCTCTCCTTGCTCCTCACCAGAAGGTACTGGTATCTTAGGATCTCTCGAGAAATCAATTCCAGCATAAGGGTAATCCTCTATGACTGGGATCTGTCGCGACAACCAAACAAAGAAATCATCATCAAAGGACTCATTGGTCCTTCCACCACCCTATCGTGGCAGTAACACTGCCCATCTGCAAACCGCAGGAAGAGAGGCATGATGTCCTCGTACAACCACTCGAGGACTGAAACTCGGAACTCTTTCAAAGAAGAAAGAACATAGAATCGTTCCGAACCCAAAGTTCCGCTGCGTCCGCGACCATCAATCTATCAGCTGCCTCTTCATACAATCTAGCACTGTAGTGCTCCAGTCAAATATTTGTGCATTTAAGCACTGGACTGCATAGTTCATCTGTGCACGGGACACCTGATGTAGAGCCGCAAAACCAGTCATCCACCCAATAAGAAACACAATCTCCTACAATGATAAGTCTGTGATATTTCTTATGGGCACCTGTGAGCTCGATCGGTCTGTACCAGCCTCACAATAAAGTCCTATCAATTCCGATATGTTATGAGGCCCCTAAGGAAATGTATAGAAATTGACTAGTTCCCCTCTCCTGGAGAGGCCAGTCAAAAAATATATTTCCTCTGTCGTAGGCACGAGTGACTGCCTCTCTAACATAAAGGCCTCTGCGTCGGGATGCCAATAATCAACCAAGGCATTCAGTAGCCTAGGTTGTGCCTGCATAAAAGGACATAGGAAGAACTTGAGCAACCCACATTGCATTAAGACAACCACAACATTGGGGTCTTCCCCGACCAACTCACTAACCTCCTCATGCTCTCTTTCCCTCCAGTGAACATACATCCTGCAAAACACCAAGTTCAGGAGGGTTAACCCTTGTTGTTTTTAAATTTTTTCATTAAGGGGTCCATGCAGGCTGTAATGATGACAATCATGTGTACACGCATGCACGATTGAGATACAACAAAATCTTTGACTCTCTAGAAATAGGACAACTAGGGGAGTCAATTCCTAATTTTCCTCTTCTTTGATGAGTCACCCTGCCAACAATCAGAGGAGAAGATTCCAAGTTGCATCTAAAGGATAATTGGAAGATTTCATTTTTCTGAATGCAATATCCAACTTAGTGTATATTTTTTGAGTAGGGGTATGTGAGAATAGGTTATTTGTATGCCATAAGAGATAGAAGTGATCTATGAGTAAGTAAAAAATGGTTTGACCTCTTATAGTGTTGGCCATACTTTGAAACTTATCATCTTTTTCTCTGGCAATAAACAAAATTTTTTTGTAGTTTTCATATCACAATAACTTGCCATCTTTATCCTAGGCTGAAGGTAACCCCATTTTCATTAAATTCTCAATTTTTTTGGAAAAATATTCCACATTCATTTTCAGTGCTATGCATTCATTTCGAGCTTGTTGTGTTAGATTCCTCTTTGTTAAAATTCTTTTAGTTTCTATCACCATTTTTTTTCCACAGAAAAAATTCGTAATTTCATTAAAGAGGTACAAAATTACATTCGTAGATATATATTTGCTATGGAGAATAGCCAAATATACAATGTCTTGGTGAGATCACTTCCATTTTTGAAAGTTTTATCGAAAACAAAAAATAACGACTTAATATCAGTCCTTTTGTATGTCCATACACCTTCCAGTCTTTAAAAATAAAACAAAATAGCATGATTTTTACATGATTTTACAATTATGATCAGTCATGGTGTTCCAAAAGAAAAATATGCAGTTCCCTATAGTTGACCATCCTAAAAGGGTCTGTGGTAATCAAAACTGCCTTCTGTTGTATGTTTCGTGATATGCCATCTACCATATTCTAGCTGCAAGGATTCTTTGGAAAGTCTATCAGCCAATGTGTTCTTTTCCCTATAGATATCAGAGAAAGAAATAGTGTCAAATGTAGAGATAATCCTAATTACTTATGCAAGAATAGGCATTAGTCTAGTAATATGACAAGTTTGTGCTTGGTTCACCCAGTTGATGATTAGTGAAGAGTCCCCAAAGACCTGCAATGTGTTACATCCTTTTTCTACTGCAAATAGAAGTAACAATTTTAATGCCAGAAGTTCTGAAAAATTGTTGGAGCCAACCCCCAACCCAACCCTGAGAAGGAAAAATTGTTGATCAGTAAAATATAAACATCCCCACCCCCCACAAAGTAATTGATACCCCGAAGCTGCTCCATCAAAGATATCCCACAACCATTCTTTATCTATCTGTTCCAATTGTACTCTTTGAGTAGTGCCCTGTCCTAAAATTTCCCCCGACTTGTGATGATCGAGTATACTTAAGCAGTTGACAACCACCCAGAGTGGCAACTAGGGTTCATCCCGGAAGATTGCAGAGTTCCTAGATAACCATATTCCCCAGGCAATGATGATAGGAAAGGATTTTAAATTTTGTTGGGTCCTCGGCGAGAGCCAAAATTTCAGGGCTTTTTCGAAGGATGCACCTTGCCAAGGGTAAATGGCGTTGTTTAATTTAGTTGCTTCCACCCAGACCTATGAGGTGAAAGGGTAATGAATAAAAATATGGTCAGCCTTTCCCCCCTGATTCTTGCAAAGAGAACACTTGCTCGGGCCATGAAATTTACGCTTTTGTAGTATGTCCCACATAGGAATTTTGTTCTCTAAGATTGTCCACACCAAAATTTTGGTTATTGATGGGCATTTTTGTTTCCATATTTTTCTCCACCACCACTTCTCATCTTGTTGTAAAGGATCCATGCTTAGATGGATATAACCATATTTTGGGGTGTAGACTCCTTCCGGATCCCTGTCCTAGAGTAGCTCATCATCTCTCTTTGTCAATCAAATATTTTCTTTTCTGAGAGATTCGATATATCAGTTCCAGAGTAACATTTCAGGCACTTCTAATCCCAAGGTTCTTTCATTTTTCCAGCCTTTCTTCCACAAAGTTACTGTAAGGGGGTCCCCAACCCGTGATAAGTAGTAATATCCCCCTCGATCTAAGGTTTTGCAAAGATTGTCCAGAAGGATATGCTCTCTTATGGAACCTGCCGAGGGGTCATGGGCAATTTTGAGTGATTTACCAGACCCTACCATCCAAGCCAATCTATTTCCAACCACTGCAAAATCTCTTTGAACTGATTTCCACATTAATGAGATACCCGTCGTCTGAGGGCTGGGCTCCTGAGCCATTCCAACAAGGAGAGTGGAGCCACATACTTCCGCAGGACAACTTGGGTCCAGAGGTTTTTTGTTGAGATCAATCTCCACACTGATTTTGCTGCTAAAGATTTTTAGAAAAGGAAAATATTTTTTAAGCCCCATCCTTTGAGGGCCTTTGGTTTGGAAATTCTCTCCCAACGAACCCATGGCATCACCCTGTTTTCCGATTTCCCCCTCCAGAGGTAAGATAAAGAAAATTTTCTCGCTTTTTCCAGAATTCTCTTAGGGATCCAAGGGAGGGACATCCAGTAAACTGGAATTTCTTCCAGTACTGACTTGACTAATATTAATCTCCCTGCCCTTGATAACCATTTATTGCTCCAAACCTTCAGTCTTTTTTTCAACTTTTCGAAGAGCCACATCCAATCAGTCTTTTTTTCAACTTTTCGAAGAGCCACATCCAATCAGTCTTCCGATAATCATTTGGTTTTAAGTGGAAACCAAGATATTTAAGTGCATCATCCAAATCTTGTGTTTGAAAGGGGAAATGGGCTAAATAATGTTGTGAAGCATCATCCTCAATTCGAGAAAAAATAATATTGGATTTTTGTGCATTAATCTGCATGCCAGTTGCAATTTTGAGTAGTGTGAGACCCTCCAATAATATGTCATCATATCTCTTCGAGCCATCACAAAAGATTAATATATCGTCAACAAATAGAAGGTGTGTAATGTTCAACCCAAGTGAGATTTTTATGCATGTGAATCTTCCTACCTGTTTTTCCCCCGCCAGGTAACGATTGAGGCCTTTAGTAACCAGAAGGAAAAGTAAAGGAGAAAGAGGACAACCTTGACACAATCCTCTTTCTGCTTGAAAAATCCGTGGTTGAGCCGTTGAGAAGAATGGAGAAGGAAACCGAGCTCAAACATCCCATTACCCAGTTGGTAAAGTTCAACCCGAACCCTAAGTGAATCATTAACATTCTTATGTATAGCCAATTTACTCGGTCGAAAGCTTTGGATAAATCTATTTTTACCACAACAACTTTAAGCTTCTTTAATTTAATACTATGAAGACCTTCTTGTGCAACTCCTATGGCCTCATGTATCTGTCTGCCTTCTAGAAAACTGAATTGTTCATAAGAAATGTGTTTTGAGAGGATCACTTTCAGCCTTCTGTTGATTACCTTTGGAATGATCTTGTATAAACAGTTGCATAAGGAGATAGGCCAAAAATATTCAAAAGAGGAAGGATTGTATGTCTTAGGAATGAGTGCAATGAAAGTGGAGTTGATTGGGTTATGAATGTGTCCGCTCACCCTTGATTCCTCAATCACCTTCAATAATTTCAATCCAATGATATCGAAGCAGCCTAGCTAGAATTCGATAGGCCATCCATTAGGTCAGAGACTTTTCCCTTTTTGAAAGGAGTGAAGTACTTCCATCAGTTATTTTTTGGAGACAGGGTTTGTTAAAGGCCCAACTTCTTCCTCTTCAACAAAGCGGAGGAATAACTGGGCCACCTTAATAATTTCAACAATAGACGAGCCCTCCTGAGCTTTATAAAGTTTCTTAAAATGGTCGGTGCCCAAATCAACCAACCCTTTGTAATTGTTTACCTCCTCCCCCATTTGATCTCGCAAGCTCCAAATCGTGTTGGCAATTTTCCGAACTTTGGCATACACTTGAATTTTTTTTGTGTTTTCATCTCCACATGCGAGTCATAGAGCCCGACTCTTCAACCTCCAGTGTGCTTCTTTATCTTCCAGTAATTCCCTTCACTTTTTTTCCAGACCTAATAGTAAATCTTTGTCTTCCTGATTAGAGTAACCCCAACCTGCCCCATCTTGTAGCTCCACCAACGAAGAGTCAATGTCTCTTAGCTCTCGATCATATTTTATCTTTTTCTCCCTGGACCAGCCTTTAGTCGTTTGTTTTAGTCTTTTGAGTTTCTCTACAAAATGTACAGCCGCAGGAATTTGAGTTTCCTTAGGATAAGGTAGCCACAGAGTCCTTGCTAGTTCAAGAAAGGATGGATCCGAGAGCCATCCCTCATATAATTTGAAGCGAGTCAACACCCTTTCATTTTTATCCCAGAGTTCAATCAATATCGGGAGATGATATGATTCCCCCCCAAAATAAACTCACCGTCGAACTAAATCAAAAGATTCTAGGAACTTGTCAGTTAGTAAAAATTTGTCTAGTCTCTTAGCCACCTGGTCATCCCCAACCCGTCTGTTGCACCAAGTGGGTGTTAATTTTTGTGGTTCCGCGTCCACCATCCCCACCTGGTCTAGATAGTTTAGAAAGAAATTGGTTAGGGGATCCTGTGCATCCCATGGATTCCACACCTCTAAGGCTCCCAGAGAGAAATTGAGATCTCCCCCAGGTAGTATATCCTTGTCCTTGAACCACTCATAATCGGCTAAAGAGTTCCAGTAAGTTTGTCGTTATTAATGAGGACCATATATATTGATAACTATTATGGTGTGATCCAATTCGGTAGAAAATAAAATTAGACCTATCCCTGAGGTAAAACCCCAAAAAATTTCCATATTGCAATTTTTTTTCTTCCACCTTGTGGCCAATCCCCCCGAGTGACCCCTGGCATCCACTGTTGCAAACATCCAACCCGGGAAAAAATATTCCAGAGCCTTTACCACTGATACGTTATCCCCTAGAGTTTCTTGAAGGAGAATCACTTCCGATGAGTTTTGTTCTACCAACATTCATAAGGATGATTTTTTTCGATGGGTTCGCCAAGCCCCGACAGTTGAAAGAAAGGATCCTCATGAGGTAACTCCTTCCTGGGGAGGCTTTTCTCTAAGCGCCCATTCAATGGAGGATTGTCTACTAGAAGCTAGGTCAATTATGTCTCGATCTTGTGCTAAGAGTAAATGTGATTTTCGTCCCCTACCTTTACCCATAGAGTAAGAGTGAGGTAACGACCCCAAGCCTCGACCATTCGACGAATATAAGTCACCCTCCAAAAGGTCCTCCTTGACCACCGACCTACTCCTAATATGGTAGTGAATTTTGTTGTCTTTTGAGGATGAGTCTGTTTAGGTCGAGGGTGTAGCTAGTGAGGAGGTGTGAATGGACAAGAGGGCCACGACCGAGGGGGGTAGAGAGCGAGTACCTGAGGAAGGATCAATTCCAGAAGTTGGTACTTCACCCACTGGTAGGGATGTCTGGTTTGGTAGAAACAATACATAAGTCAACTTAGGAACCCCCTCCCTTCCCAAGTTTAAAGAAGGAATTACCAACGAGGGAACAAAAACTGACCCACTAGAGGAAAAGGAGCAAGTGAGAGAGGATAAAAAGACTACAGGGTGACCCATCCCACCCAGAAACAAGGGAGGAACTGCAGTTTTCACAGCCAAACCAATTAAATCCACAGACGAAAAAGGGAGAGGAATTAATAAAAGAAACGTCTAGTGTAGACATACCCGATATATCCTTTCCGTGATGAAGGAGGTTTCCTAGAGAAGACAAAGTAAGTGGACCCGCAATAGTTTTCAAGCATGTTATAGTGCTCTGATATCCTGTGATGCTAATGTTCATTCCTTTAGGGTCCAAGTCCTCTGCCAGTGGCTTCTCCCTCCCCAATGACTTGCCAGAGTCCAAATGTTGTTCCACTTTCTTTCTTGGAGGAGCAGAGGAGGTACTCGAGCCTTTGGTTTTTCGTCCGCTCCCTTTGAACGGTAAATGGAAATCAACAATCCCATGGTCGTAGACGTGGAATCTACGACATCTGAATGGAATCCCTTCATAGTCCAATGTTCGGATAAAAGTCCCGACTGCCGAGTCTATAGTGATATCTTGTAATAAACCCTTCCTCAAATTAATCTTGACCAAAATTCGGGCCACAAACATGTACCCTGTGTCTTCAAAGGACATATCAACTTCTAGATAACTTCCCAACAAATTTCCAATGGCAACAAAGCAATGTGCATTCCAGAATTGCATTGGGAGCCCCAAGAGCCTAACCCATATGGGTTCTTCGTAAATATGTTCCTTCTTTGCATCAAAAGAAGGATTCCAACATTTTAGGAGAGTGGGGATGTCTTCTAAGCTTCAGACC
The DNA here is from genome assembly GCA_009831015.1 of Picea engelmannii. Lineage (NCBI taxonomy): Eukaryota > Viridiplantae > Streptophyta > Pinopsida > Pinales > Pinaceae > Picea > Picea engelmannii. The sequence goes on from ML801671.1 coordinate 48,163, forward strand.
TTCTTTAGTACCCATCCCATATCCTACAAAGAGGAGAATATGAAATCAAACCAACCTCTAGTGAGTAGTCAGATTTGAGGCATCTTGGTGATCTTTGATAACCAAGTTTTGGTTACCCAATCCTTAAGGAAATCCATGCCCAATTTATTTCCCCTAACTCATCCAACCATGACCCTTTTTGAGAATTCCAAGATTCTATCCATGTCAACATCCTCTCCAAAAACTAGATGCTCAAGTCCAGCCCGATCTCGAGCACACCGAACATATTTTGAAGAAGAGTTGTTTCTATCCCCTGCAATTTTTAGTCCCTTAGTTGGCCGATCCACCCTAGGAGAGTTTCTGGTAGATAGGATTCCCCTCTTTTTGTGAGTAGTAACAACTGGAATTGTAGAGATATCCCCACTAGGGGGTACCCCAGGACCCCTGTCGCCTCCCAAATTTGCATCCACTAGTATATCTGACGGTGAAAACACCGAAGGAGATTTGAAGTCGTCTTTGTGCGAGACAGGTCCTTCTGTAGCTACTACCTCTAACAAAACCAGAAGAGGGATGCTAATTCCAAAGGAAAATTCCCCTGCAACAAACCCCAAATCCCCTTCAAATTATCCACCCAATACTGGATAAAACGTGTGTTCCCCACCCCAACCCTTAGTGTAACTTGATCCTCCTGAGTAAGGCACCTCACCCCTCGAGGTGTGAACCGAGCCTATCAATTCTGTCAGTGAAACCCTCGATCCCACATCCGCCATTCTCAATAGAATTCTCTGCTCGTTGACCTCCCTCCCTGGGAGCCCGATCCCAGTTAGGTCCCTTGACCCACCTATGTCCATCTAGTCTTCCAAAAAGACACATCCTTCCGAGGTCGCCAAGTAAGGAAATATGTGCCCTGCATCTCCGGGGAATCTGTGGCCGCCCTTCGCCGAAGACGATTCCATGACTTGTAGATTGTCCAGCTAGGATGCCTGGGGCCTATTTGAAACACCTTCATCATGGCTCCTTTCTATGACCATTGTTGTTCTATCATTAACTTCTTTCTTCAACAATGTTTCTCTAGAATTGAAATTCAAGAACTTTATGATTTGAGTGGAAACTTGTGGTCTTGTTCCTAATTCATGAAATCATTTCTGGATTACATCATCTGCTTCATCTACCAAAAACATTTCATCATCTATTATTTTGAATAATCCCAAAGCCTGGCTACTTCACTGATAATTTCATCCCATATGAGATGTTTGTCTCCTACCAAATATGGTTTTCATGACAGTTTGGTTTCATCTATTCCTTATCAATTAACATCTTAGCCTTCATTTTATGATATTCTGTGATAATTTTTTCTTTGTATTTGATTTCTTCTTTTTGCTCTGAGATTGTTTTCTTTAAGCTTTCAAGTTCAACACCTTTCAGGTTTATATCTGCTAATTCCCTTGATAGTCCAACTGGCGGATCTGATGTTTTTAGTGCTTGAAGCTAAGAAGACCCTCCTTTTAAAATTTCAATATGATTTTCATACATTTTCATCTGCTCTCCCATCTCTACCATTTTCTTCACAAGCTGATATTTTTCTTCCTAGATTGTCTGTAGTTCTAGAGTTTGTACATGGTCAATTCATGGGATTTTAAGATTTTTCTTCAAAACTTGGATTTATTTTTCCTTCGGTTTTATCAGTGCTTGAATGGGTGCCTCATATTATGAATTAGATGCAAGTTATATTATCAATTTTTCTAGCTCCTCCACTCTTATCTGTCTAGTCTTGGTAGCCAACATTTCATTCTTTAACTAAGTCCTGAGCTTAAAATTTATAGTTTGGAGTTTCTTGATTCCAAGATTAGCTATCATAACATATTTGTTTATCATTTTTGCAGTTTGTCTGTGCAAGTCAAATTTATCCAAAGGGTGAACATTATTTAGATTGATAGAGATGTTTGTTACTTTTTTCTGATCCTTGTCTCCATGAATGCTATATTAAAACTCCCTTTCTCATAATATACAACTGAGATCATTCTGGTCTGATATGCATCATGGTCATAGACTTTAGGAATCATACTCTTCTTGATGCTTTCACTTTCCCTTCTAATTTCTATGAATCGAACTTGGTCTAATTGCTTTGATTGATCACTAGTCCATGACTCTATTTGAATTTAACCTGACACACCTTTGATATTTTCTGAAGATATCACCTCTATAGTCATAGTGAGACCCTTTTTCTTTGGCATTATTTCTTCAGGCGACTTTGTTTCTCCTTCTTCTTCGATTTCTTCTAGTTTCCGCTTCTTGGTTGATCCTTCTTCCCCTGTTTCTAAATTATTTAAGGTATAATCTGAGTGTTTCCTTTTGTATGTCTTCTCAAACTACTTTGGTGTTTATTTGATTGGATACTTTTCTAAAATATCAGATGCTTTACCATGGATCTGTATAATATTCTTCACATCTTTCCAACTATCTTGATTTTTCAATAGTTCTAATTGCTCTTTTTCTGATGTTGATAAGGACTCTTCCCATGTGAAATTATTTTTGATGAAATTATGCCATGAGGGTCACAATTCCATGGTTTGCCTTGTTGTAATCCCATAGCTGAAAGAATATTTGTTGTCACCTGCAATTTTGATATGGAATTGACAATAAAAGGACCTACTTCATTCTTCGATTTAAAATTTACCTTATCTTTATTTGGTACAAAGTGAATTTCATCAGAGTTCAATATTTTCCTAACATATTCAAGAGAAAAAATTCTAGGAGTCATGAAAACAAGATAACGAAAGGGAGCAAGTTGACATCCATAAATCTCAATTTCAGTATAATGCTCAAAGACATACCAGTCTCCCACTCTTTTGTCTAGGATTAGCTGTAGTAGTTTTTCGCACTCAGGAAAGATTCCATGAGGAACCTAATTTTGTATGATTTGGTAATATTTAGACATAAATTGATCCACATACTGTGAAAATTCAACATTCAAAGGTTTCTTCATAATCAAAGAAGTCCAGTGAATAAATAAAGTTGGGTTACCAAGATCATGTTCAATCTTTATCCCTAGATTCATAAAATGAAAGACTCGTGTGAATAGAAAAAGGTGAACCGGGTAAGACTGGTATTTGAAGCTTCTCAGAGATTCAAATTTAGACAATTGGTAGTGGATTTGATCTACTATAAATTGGGCATAGTTAAATTTAGTGATGTGTATGGCTATGATAGGGAAAATCAAAACCATAATCCCTAAGACAATGTCATCAACTATTAAATCATCTTTTTTCCCTAATATCATAGATATCATCGAAATGATTTTTTGAGAAGTCTAAGGAAAGATATTTGATTGAATGACAACATTATTGCTCAGAACATCGAGATTCATATAGAGGTATGAATGTAGTAAGGTAACCCTACCTTTTGATTCCAATTCTTTGAACATTTGTCTGCTACTAGTTCATTTAGTGGCTCGCTATCGAGATTTTGTGGTCATCTCATCATCTCATTAATAGTTTGAGCATTTAATTCAATGAGAACAGACCCGATTGTGGAAATTATAGCTCTCTTGGATGGAACATAATTCTCAATGCACCATACTGCAAACTATGGAAAATGGTAAAACTGAGGTACCATGAATTTGGAAAGGTTGGATTCCCATGCATAATAATGTTCAACCAAATCCCAAAAACCATGGTTTTCTTGCTGGTATAACACCGAGGGTCGAACAAAGAGACAAGATAAAAAAAATCCCTACCTTTGTCAACAAGATATTCCTCTATGGGGTTTATATTTTTCTTACTTTCTGTAGGCTAAGATGTCTGCATTTTAATAATGATATAATGAGGATATAAAGAGTAAGAAGGATCTAAGTTTACTCATGGAGTATGTTGATTGGTACATGTATCAAAATGGAGTGGTGATGGAAAAATTCACAGGAAGTGTTAGCCGAGCGATCAAATCTTTTGCAAGTTCAAGATAGCTTAAACATTTGAAATTTCCCTAATTTTACACCTGAAATGTATATGCATCATTTTATATTTGGCGAAAAATTGATTTAAAAATAATAAATTTAAATCTTTTACCTTTTCTACCGATTGATTTCATGATGGACATGTGTCGCCCCCATGTTGATTGTGAGGGGGGGGGGTCGTGTGTGGTTAGGATAACCACATATCTCGAGGGCCTCAATTCATGGATGGGAACCACTTCAAAAGCGCGTTAACATGGGTAAAGTATTGTGCCCCCCCCCTTATGTTAAACATTGAGCATGCGCGGTGGGGGGCGGGGGATTCATTGTGGACCATTGATCTGACGATCCGAGAGCACAATATAATCTGCAAGAATAAACACATTTTGATAATAAAAAATGAAATAAGAAAGATTATATAACAAAAATAAACCTAAACAAGATTTGAAATTTATAACAAAGATTTATATTAAACCTTTGTTTTATTAAAAAATAAAACTATTCTAAAAGGTAAAAATCCTAAAAAGGATAATTTATTCAAAATTAAACTAATTTACTTTTTTTTTTTGCAAGAACAAATGTTTTATTAATCCTAACTTATAAGTCATAGAAAATTCCAAATTTATAAAATTTGGACTATGTTACAACACATTGTTCATAGTAATTTTCTTTACCAAGACTCAAATTTTAAATCCTATATCCTGCCCTCCATTATTTCTTATCAAAAAATAATTTTGCTTCACATCGAAAATGTCCTCGACTATGGACCCTTTCCATTTCACTTCAATCCTTTATGGCTCAACTACTAAGAAGTGGATGCTTTGGTTGAAACAACTTGGAGAAACTAGATTCCAAGAACTCCCATTTTCATTTGGGAGCAAAGCCCAATATGGTTTAGCAGTTGCTTAAACTCCAGGCCAAATCTTCCTTCAATACACCAATGAAAGTAAAAAAGGAAATCGTATACAATATGGAAATTTTCCAAAAAAAAAAGGAGGAGAAAGAAGTTACAAGCATTTTGAAAAAAGAAGAAATAGAATTACAATCACAATATCAAAGATCCCTGAGACAAGAAGACGAATTATGACATTTGAAATATTGAAGCCTTTGGATTAAAGCTAGTGATAGAAATAAAAAACGCTTCCACAATGAAGCTAAAGCCATGCAATCCATGTACAATTTGTAAATATTACCTTAGAAGATGGATCACAAGTGACAGAGTTCACTGGTATTAAAGAGGATTCCAAGACTCATTTTTCCACCCTGGATACACATCCAGAAGAGTTAGAACCTTTCAATGTGGAATCCTTGTTAGAGAACATTCCAAAAATTGTTATGAATGAATATATTTTGCCTTTAACCCAACCTGTTTTAGAATTTGAAATTTTTGTTGCAATATGGAGTCTGAATCTAGAAAAATCTTAGGGATCAGATGGTTTCTCAATTTCCTTTATAGGCATTTTTGGGATTTGATAAAGCATGACCTTAAACAGATGTTGCATTTCACTTACTGAGCCTTAAGATTAAGAGGGAATACCAATTCCTCCTTTTTATCCCCGATTCCCAAGGAAGTCAACCCCACCTCATTCTCTAGGTTATTACCAATATCCCTATGTAATACTTCTTATAAATTCCTCACCAAAATCACTTCCTATCATTTAAAAAAATTTCTACCCAAAATTATTTCTCCTAAACAAGGATGTTCCATGCATGATAGAAAAATTAAGGACAACATTGTTCTTGTACATGAAGATATTCATTCAAGTGTCCAAGCTATTTATGGTTATTAAAATGTATATGGATAACGCTTTTTATCATGTTGTACATGGCTTTGTGTTTTAGGTTCTACATTGATTTGGATTCAGATCCAATTTTATTCAGTAGGTGGATTCATGTATCAACATTTCGTGGATTGCACATATTCCGAATGGCTAGACAACATATTTATTTCAAATTAGCAGAGGATTATTCCAATGATTCCCTCTCTCCCCCATTATTTTTATTATAATGGAAGAAGCCTTAAGCATGAAACTAGAGTATGAAATAATTGTTAGGAATTTTCTAAGTCTTTAGATAATCCATGGGGTAAAAAATATGAACCATTCACAATTTGTAGATGATACTCTTTTGTTGGGAGGAGTATCTATAGTCATTGCCTCTATATTTAAGCAAGTGATGGAATCATTTCTCGATTCCTCTGTTGGAGTAGTCAACAATAGGAAATGTCAGAACATGGGTTGGAATTAAAGGCCCCAAGTAACACAATCTATATCTAGAATTTTTAAATTTCCTTTAGCTAATAAATGGACCTCTTTCCATTATCTTGGGATTCCCATTTCCTTGAAAACTACTTCATCTCAATAGTGGTTACATATTATTGAAAAATTCAAACTGAAATTCATTCAATGGCGAACTCAATGGTTAAATCCTATTGGAAGGGTCACTCTTATTAAAGCAATCTTAACAACTTTGCATGTATGTCAATGCTCCACCTTGCTATATCCCCATGGAATAGTAAATCAGATCTGTATGGAGATACAAAAGTTCCACCTATTCAATTGGAACCAGGTAAAATGTTTCAAATATAGGGGAGGATTAAGCATTTCTGATCCGAGGATTATGAACATATCAATGGTTGAAATTTTTTATGGAGATTAATCACAGGGGAATCAACATGGTGAAAATGTGAAATTTAGAAAAAATACTTCACTGGACCTGCTAGTACACTTTTTGACCCTAAATCAGATTTGAAATATAGTAAACATCAACAGGTAAAAGCAGATAATTTTAGGAGAAAGTGCCCTAAGTGTCACCAGAAAATATCCTCTCCATTTGGGCTGGTGCGTGCCAACCTTAGGGGGGATCCCTAAGTATTTTATTACTGTCATAAACCTGCAAAATTTGCAATTAAACACCTTAAAACAATAACAAGAAAATTCATCTTCAGTTAGTGATTAAGGCACAAAATGGTAAGTAATATTGTTTAAAATTTTATTGGATGAAAAACCTTGAAACAAGAGTATTTTAAATGAAAGAAAATAAGATAAATATGTGATATTATCAGACTTAAAACACCACAACAATATGCTAAAATCAACTAATCAATGCATAAAAATCAAGTACGATACTGTAAAGTTTCAACAACTTCATATGAACACACCAAATATTTAACATTGGTCTTTCCAAAGGGCGCTTTGCTTCACTAAACACAAGTAAATAACCAGTAAAGTATTTCTCTTTAATCATACACTAGAAGCTAGAATGATGAGAAGAATATGAGAGATAAATAATACTGATGTTGCTCATAAAATTCAACCCATAACAATGAGGAGAAGCCTCAATATATAAGAGTGAGGGTGCACCAAGGAGGAAAAGATAGAGGGCACATGTGTGTCTCAAAATAGGAGGATAAGGTAACGTGCACAAGAGGATATAGATAGGGTGCAGGAGAGGATGAGAAAAAAGTTTGAGAAGGAGGGACATGCACCCCAATCAAGGCTAATATAAGGTGAGTGTAAGTGAAAGAAAAGAGACATAAGCGCAAGAAAGGAGGAGTGTGAGGGAATGCACATATATGGATAAGGTAGAAGTGAAGCGATAATGAATATGGCTAAGGGAGAGTGAAATACCAAGTATAGGTGATGTGGAGATGAATATAAAGAAGCACACATGTAAGGGGTGAGTGAGAGGGAGGAAGAATTCACATGAGAGAGGGACGAGTGAGAGAATCTCACACATGAGAGAGAGAGCGATGCATGGGAGAATGAGCCACATGTGGGAGACAAATAGAGAGAAGAGGGCTCACATGTGGGTTTCATGAGGAAGAAAGAGGGAGTGGGAGTGATGGAAAGGGCAAGATGAGTGAGAGAAAGAGTGATATAAGCATGAATTAAGTGAAATGCACCACTTTTACACATCTTATCCACTCACACACTTTAATATGTAATTAATGCACCTTATCTCTTTGAAAAGTTTCCCCCCCATAATCATGCAATTAATGTGCCACGTGTCATGTTTTGGAATCATCTGCATGTCATATTTTTTACCTTCCACTTAGCACCCTGCATAGTGACCATACCTGTTAAAAATAGCCCTGCTAATTATAGACATGCTAAAAATAGAGGTCACCCTAAAAAATAGGAAAAGTCCAAATATGTCTGGGACCACTTGGAGACCACTACCAAATATATTATGTCTAAAAATAGGCACTACTAAAAATAGAATCTCTCTACATTTCAATGATATCTTACTCATTGTATTCAATTGTTTGTGAGTATTCCAAATATCCAATCATAATTGACATGCAAGGCCTAGAACTCCACTTGCTAAAAATAGTAAGTCATTGCATGTCGCTCGAAATAGGCTCATCAGATTTAATTTTTTGTAAGGAACCTAGATATATGCTCGGAATAATCATCTAAACCCTAGATCAACAGTTTCTTAAAAATAGTAAACTACATGCATGTCACCTGAAAAAAGCTCACTAGATCCAAAATCTCACAAGGACCTAAAATCTGTAATTAATATCACCATGTGGGAATATGATCTATATATCCTCAATAATAGGGACTATACTAGATATATTAATCTCTCTCTATCCATGAAATGCTATGAAAACCTATGTCTCTGAAATAAATAACACCACCTGACCAATTATGTACCTATACCTAGTGGGAACCAACCCTTGCTCAAAACACAACTATCTCTGGGAAAATATCTGAATTCCAACCAAAAATGAACATGTTGGCTCTTAACGCTTAGTATTTTCAAGGGAAAAAATCTAGGGGTTAACAATGGCGACTCAAGGGGACATGATCCCCCCGCGGGATGTTGAGAACATGTGAATCTCTGTGTCTAAAAAATGTGAATAATGCTCTGTGAGAAAAATGAAGAAACATACCAATGGATGTCTGTATCTGTGTGGAAGAGAAAATTCCCTTTAAGATGACCCATGATACCAAATTCATATCCAATGGGAAATGGAGTCAAAGAAAATATAAACCTCCCACTAACTATTTGAAAAACAAGGGGTCTCATCCAATTTCACTACTTGCTATCACCTACCATGTACACTCCTCCCTATGACAAATGTGCTAAACTAGACACATGGGAAAGATTCGCTTAGTTAGATGTCAATAATGTAAACACCTGCCAAGTGTGAAGGAAACCCACCAATAATGTCAATGGGCCCTAAGGTACGAGCACAACCTATCACTGTGAAAGATGTATTGAATTTGAATAATGACAAGGATCATTCCGTCAAGGACAAATAATGATCAACCTTATCAAATGTGAAATAAGCACCAATGAGGATAATGACCATCAAGGTTCTCTACTTTTGAATCATCCCCAAATAATGTGTTGGAGTCAATGTAGGATGATCTGTTGAAAGGAAAACCAACAATGAAAATTCCTCCCTCAACACGAAATGATAATTCAAGAATATATAAGATGTATAGTATCATGTCCCTACTATTGGCTGAGGGGGATGAATGACTCAAAGCAGATGACTTAATGGAAAGCAATGTAGGGACAAAACATAATATGGATCAAGAATCTCCTATGTCTCTTCAATTCTAGCCTTCCTAAAAGTATAAATGGTTTGGAATATAAAAAAGCAAATCCTCAGCCAGACTCACTCTAATGATAAGATGACATAAGGCTCATCAAATGTATGATAAGAAACCTAGAGGCTTTTCTTGTGTTGGTTTTGTCACTTGGGTGAGCAAAACAACAATACTTGCATGTCTAGATGAGCCTGCTAGACAAGACATAAGTTTGTGAGTGGGTTAGATAAGCCAAACACATATGAAAACAATGAAATAAAGCTAAAACAACTAAGAAATAAATGTTATAAAGCATGATAAACTTAGAACCATGAAAGAAAAACAATGACCAACATAATGCTACCAATGGATCAATAGATTAGTAGGAAAAACATTGTAGAGAAAGGAAGAGAATTATGAGTCCCCTCTTCTTCCTTAGGAGGGCTCTTGAGTTCCCTAATTAAGATATCTTCACTCCTTACAATGTAAGAAATGAAAAATGAAGAAAAACAATGCCTATTCCCTCAAGAGGTGAGTGAAACGGCCTATTGCAATGGTGCTTGAAAGCTTCAAAGAGAAAAGAGGATTCTCAAGGAAGAATTCTTGCAGCATAACAATACCTTGAATATCTTGGTTTATTATCACACCCATGGCTCTTATTTATAGCATTCATACATGGTAAAATGTAATTGGTTCATAGTGTGAACAAGGGGCCTTTTAGGGCACCCTCTATCCCTTGACCAACCCCCAAGCTAGATTTCTCTCAGGTATGAGTGTCAAATCGTGTTGGGGGTCGGAACATAAGTGGTTGAGGGGCCAACAAGATCCATAGATGCATCCTTCATAAAAGTGCACGACTTTTCTCATACACAATCGTTCATTTTGCACATAGTGCACACTAAGGCCTGTGTTGGCTTGCGCATTGTGTGTGCACTCCCTTTGGTGATTTTGTGCACTCTGATTTTTGACCCCAATTACATAGTTTTTTTCCTTCTGGATGAATTTTAGTGCTGTAGGTGGACTAATTGTTGTTGGCATTTATGTTTTTCCTTAACCATTTGTGTGCAATGTTGCAGGCAATTTTTCAGTGATAACAGATGGCCCTTGATGTGTGAGGTTAGGAGCATACATATATCCAAAATACATTAATGTTTCTTTTGTTGAGAGTACCATTGTAAGAAAGAATGAAGAGAGGAACTGGAAGAGAAATCCACCGGAGGGAGAGGGAAAATTGTGGGACCCAAACCTTTCTCTATGGAGAAAAAAAAAATCTGTGTACAAACGAGGCGGGCATGCCCCATGCTCATGTCATGAAACCAAAATGTGAGACTGTAGCTGAAGATGTATGTTGATGTAGATAACTGTAGCTCCCTTGGGGGTGTTTGATAATGGAAGATGATAGTTCTGAATGGTGAACGGACTCTAAAGCGAGGCAAGGATGACTGTAAGAATTGTGAATGACTCGTAGGTATTGATGGCCTAAGGAATTCATAGGTCTTCGGCTAGTATGCAACAACTGCAATAGTCACATAGTAAGACCCACCGTAACATGAGAGTTTTCTGATGTCGAATGTTATGGGGGTCAAAAGAATCAGAGAGAAATGTTGATTCTCTCTGTTTCATATGAGACTCCTAATTGTAAAGGTAATGAGAGTCAAGATACTTCTGCCCTTCTGGAAATTGTGTTGATGTCGAAAAGAAGGGAGAAACGACTCCAAGAAGCAAAGGGCTTCATGAAATCCACTGAGAAATAGGTGGTATCAGGTACTAATGGGTAACATGAATGAAGTCAAGATGTGGTGAGACTCAAGACTGCCGTTGGTTGGGGAATTTTGAAGGATGATTGGCAACAATCGTAAAATTGGGTCTAGTGTTAGGGGGATGACTAGATATGGGGTTAAACTATGCCAGTGGCTAAAAAAGTGGACAAAATCAGATATCATGGGTACATGGACTTGGGATACTCGGGGTTCATGAACGATGTCAGAATGAAAAAGAGTGGAAGCCCTAACCAAGGGTGACATCGGTTTCTTTTCTAGGGAAAATAAGGCCATCAAGGGTGACGATGAAAAAGCTAAGTATATGCTGGAAACAAAGGATTTTTACAATTGCCAAAGAAATAAAGAATAATTTGGGTTGAGTATACAGATATAGAAACGGGTTCCCCAGTGAAAGATGGCTTGGCCTGTTTAGGGCACAAGTTTTTGAAAGAGAACTAGTGGAGGGTGGGGGCCCCATGGGTGGGTTTTTGTATTAGGTAAATGGATGGAGGTCAATCTGCAGATGGGAAAACTGATGGTGGATGAGATGGAGGGATAATGAAACTGCAGAGATGCATTCAATAGAAACAAGACGATATGACCTGGGAGTCCATTGGGAAAGTTAGCAATATGATGAGAAGAAGTATGGGGTTTATTCTCGGAAGTGCATAAGACTATAGAGACTCCCATCCATAGGAGGTGAAGTCAGCATGAGTGCCAATTTTCTAAGGGGAACTAGGAATGGGACAACTCATGTGGGGGAGAGTGCTATCGGGTGACAATACCCAAATGTGACAGAGGTAAAGGTACTGCAAATATGGATGTAAGGACCCTAAAGGTAAATTTCAGAGGGGATGACTGGGATATGCAATTGATTTACAAAGGGAATAATTACATGCTAGTGTTGAACATATACTTAAAGGGGCTATAAGCTTGTGGAACAAGTACCTGCACACATGAAAACCAAATACCCGACGTGAACAATATCTGATGATAAAGAACATATAACAACTATTTGATAAAATTGAACATGTGCATGCATACCTGAACATAACGTGAGAAAAATGCTCCTCAGGGGCCAAGTGAAGATGATGACCTGGGGAATGTGAATGTGTAGATGGTGGGACCAGGATCCCGTAGCTGAGAACAGATCAAAAAATGGAGGCTCTGGGCTCCTGTAACAAAGTGTGGAAGTTTGGGAAAAAGGGGCTATATATGGATGGTGGGCCCACAATGCCACCTCATTTGTACCTATCACTGTTGCTGAATTGATGAGATAGATGTGAGGATATTTGGAGATTGCAGGAGCGTGAGGCTACCAATCTAGGATTTACGAGAGATAGGTTAGTGGTCTTATCCTCCTGCATGTTGTGAATTTCCTAGTTTGTAGGTAGGGGTTGTACGGAGGGTCATATAGGGTTTTTTTTGGGTAGGGTCCCACCAGTGCGCAGGAAAAGGAGGAATACCCATGCATATATGTGCGGGTATAATCCCTTTTCCAGCGCATAATGAATAGTTGTGATTGACACAACCACACATGTGGACGCAAGGGATGGACAAACAGGTGCGCATGCGATGCACACCTGTCTGACTGATAAACGTGCACTCATGCACGACTATTTCTCAGACAGCTGCGCATTAGTGCACAAATGCACAAAGAACAGGTGCGCACATGTGCACACTTGTCTGGGTGAAAGATGTGCACTATGGGAAAGGCTAAGGGGTTTGTAATTTTTTATGTTTTTATGATTTTTTCTGGATGATGAGGTTGATCAAATGTTTCCGTGTGGTTGCAGGTGATCAAAAGACTCCGATATCATGATGTTGGTGCATTGGAGAGAGTGCGACTAGGACCATTTATGGGAGGCGGTGAGAGCACATCCAGGTGTGTGGAGATACTTGGCAGGCTACAGGCTACTCAAGTTCTTCAAATGCCCCCTTATACGATCACAAGAGTTCCTATTGTAGTATTTGATTGGGATGTGGAGCATGTATTTGCATTGATTCATAGTGAGAGGGGAGAAACTCACATTCTCGACCACAGAGGATGTGTATTTCTTGAAGGGGCTCCCATTCTGTGGGATGGCCCTTCCTATTGATCCCCAACTGTCAGGGGAGGATCGAGTGGGTGACCTGGTGGCTCAGAACTGTACTGGGATGAACCTTATGTCGGGTTCTGTCATTCATATTGAGGCTATCGATGGCATCTTGATAGAGTGCATCGAAACTATGGTGGTGAGGATCTATGGATCCTTGGGGATTCAACAGATCAGTGGTGGCCAATTGAGGGTAGTGGAGCAGGTTCTAGATGTGGACCTGTTTGCATGGGGTGTGCTTATGCACACCAAGATGATGGGATAGTTGAACCGATGTCGGTGATTCGACTCCTGTGACTTCACGTTTGGGTTCATTTTGGTGGGCTGGTTTCTTGAGAGGGTGCCTATGTTGCACCTAAGGATCTTGATTGAGCCCATGAGGCGATGAGAGCCATGTCTAATGCTGTGGGCCCATGTGATGGCTCGACATGGAGGTGGGGAGGGTGGCCACTATTTCACGACCACAGTGGCGCGAGTGTGGGAACAGATGCCACAGGTGATTCTGAGGTATCCCTATGCGGGTATGGACTACCGCCATGACCTAGACATGATGTTGCCTCCTAGGGAGGATTGGGATCAGTGAGGTATGTGTTTGTATTATGGTTTTATGTTTTTTGATTTCGACGGATATCATTGATTATATATATATATGGATGTTGACACTATCTCTGGTGTTTTTTTGCAGATGTGGGACCTCGAGGGTGAGAGGTGGAGGTGGTCAAGGAGCCGACTCACTGGGGGCAAGATTGACCGAAACTTGTAGAGCTGAGGGTGGGACAGAGGCGATGACACAATGATGTTGGTGTTGGACCAACGTGCGAGCCACAACAAGATGTCAGGGTGATGATGGAGGATTTGCCTCGACGATTCGAGCGGGTTCTATAGGGTGTACCTGAGGGCATGTGGGCCCATACCTAGGATGAGGAGGTCCTGGAGCAGTGCGTGGGTGTACCTATAGAGTGGAAGACCCTGATCGGTTGAGCGGAAGTAGCATGGGAAACGATGACTGTTCGACTACCCCATGGACCTAGAGGGCCCCCAACTGGTGGGGCGCCTCCGGCTAACAGAGGACCTGGGGGAGGAGCTCTAGGGGCACCTTGAGTGTCGTTTTTTATATGTATATGGGTTTATGGACCCAATTTTTGTATAGGGCATGAGATACTCATTTTTATACTCATAGGGATGGGGGGATTCACCGGTCTACGTGCAATTGTACATGTATTTTTTGTAAACACTGAGGACCTTATGATGATATATATATATATATATATATATATATATATATGGATATATTTTGGATCATTCATGTCTTTATGCATTCTGTTTTAATGTATGATGCTATGTACAGAATGTTGTTTTAATGTGATAAATGCCAATCTAATACTAGGTTATCCATGTGATCTGCTACTTGATTGAGTTGTCTTGGAATATGTGTAAATGTGATGGAATCAAAGTTTCAAGATAGGATTCTAACTTGTAAGTATTTGTGAAAGATGCAAGGATCGTGAACATGATATACATTGTTGAGATGCAGGATGACAAGCTGGGAATCTAATAGAACGCTAAGGTGACGAATGTGGTGGTCACTAGCCTCGGTGAGGAGACCAATGAAGGTGTCGTATTCTTCTTGGTTGTTGGTGGCCGAGCCCAACCATATGCCACTAGAGTGGAGCAGGACTTGTGAGGGAGTATAGAGGGCCCAAGCGAGTAAAGAGATATTCTGGGTCCAACGGTTGGCACCGTCAGCGTAACCGATGTGGTAGGTTGATGGATGATGCATTTGCCAATAACATGGATGATAGATCAAACATGAGGAGTGGTGGCAGAAAAGAATGCTAAAAAATCTACAAATGTGTACAAATAAAAACCTAAGGTATGGGGCTATGCTTAGTCATAAATCTTCTTTAAGTACAACCCGTTGACAGGTTCTTTGAGAGGGTAGCCTTCTGGAAAGGCCAAGATGTAGGTGACTTTAATGAGGAAGTGTTGGACGATGTAGGGTCCATGCCATAATGAATCAAATTTCCCATGGCCAAGAGTATCGTGGGAGATATCGTAGGCTAACATGAGATCAACATATCAGTCAAAGGTGGCTTTGAATCATTTTTTAGCGGCCTCATTGTGTTGTAATGAAGATAGATGAACTTCATCAAGCGACTCTAAGGTTAGCAGGTGTTGCTCCATTGAAGCAGTGTCGGGTAATATCTCAATGGCAGTGCGTAACATGGGGATTTCACACTCGATAGGGAGGGTGGCTTCGATCCCATGGATGAGGTGAAACGGTGTAAAACCGGTGGTAGTTTAGACTGATATGCGATAAGATCATAATGCAGAAAACAACATATGATGCCAGTTGGTCTTATGTTTGTTGATGGTACATTGTAGCATGGTTTTGAGGACTTCATTGACACCCTTGACCTGTTCATTGGACTGAGGGTAGTATGGAGAGGTGAACTCATAGGAGAAGCCTAATTTTTAAGAGAGTTCTACAAAGATATCGTTCTCAAAATGTTTACCATGGTCAGACACTAATTGTAGTGGGACTCTGAACTGGGTAATGACGTGGTTAAAGAAAAAATGCTCTTTTGTGTCAGCGGTGTTGTTGAAAGTGGGCATGGCTTCAACCCATTTGGTAAAGTAATATACAACCACGATAATGTACTTGTGTCCATTACTGAATGGAGGATAGAAATTCATGAAGTCTATGCCCCATTTACATAAGGGGCCTACTATGATGACTAGATGTAGAAGAGCTGGTGGTGCTCATGCTTTGATTGCATAAAGCTGGTATTTGTCACATTGTTTGACAACATGGATGCAGTCATGAAACAACGTGGGCCAGAAGTACCCTGCTCAAATGATTTTTTGGGTGGTGGACATACCCGAAAGGTGACCACTGCAAGCGCCACTGTGGAAATCATTCAATAATCTGTCAGCTTCGTTGATGGTCATACATCGATGAAGGATGGTGTCGAACCCACGTCGATAGAGAACGTCTCCGATGAGGAGGTATTGGGGGGTCTGGTGGCAAATGCGTCGAATATCATCTCAAGAGAGATGAGACCCAAACTTTTGTGTACGAAGGTAGAAGAGAAGGTCGTCGTACCAGGGGTCATTGGAGGGGATGAATAAGAGGTGTCCGTCAAGGAAATCCTCATTGATGGGGGAATCTTTAGCATCCAAGGGAAAATATGTAATGATTTCGGTTAGGACGAGAGATTTCTTTCTTTTGGGAGTAGAGAAATCTAGATCGTATTCTTGGAGGATGACGATCCATTGGGAATATTTTCCATTAATTTTCCATTGACTAAGTAAGTATTGCATGGGGTTGGAATATACTACGACCTTAGTAGTTCGAAGCAGAATGTAATGTCGCATTTTTTTTACTGTGAGGACAACTGATAAGGTGATTTTCTCATCATGATTATACTTCAAGGGTGGCCCTGAGAGGTTTTTACTAATGTAGAAAATGACATGTTCATGCCCATCATACCCTATTGGACAAGGAATCTTGCTACTGAGATAGTTGAGGCTGACAAGTAGAGGATGTAATCGCGGTCATAGTCCGGGGGACTAATTAAAGGGGCATTGGATAGGGAAACTTTCAAATCATCAAAATGTGTTTGATCATGTTCATCCCATAGAAATTGTATATCATGTCGCAGTAAGCAGAGTAAACCATGTGCATGAGTGGCGTAGTATGGGACAAAGTGACATAAAAAGTTGGCTTTGTCTTGCAAGCTCTGCAGTTGGCATAAATTCCTAGGTGGTGGAATTTCTACAATATCTTGGACCTTGAGGGGGTCCACCGTGATGTCGTGTTGGCAAACAATGAACCCAAGAAATCATCTGGTAGTGATGCAAAAGACACACTTGAGGGGGTTTAAGCAAATATTGTACTGGCGAAATCGTTGGAAAACGATGTGTAAATCGTCTAGATGCTAAGTTCACTTTTTGGATCGAGCCATGAGGTCGTCCAAATAAGCTAGGATGATGTGAGAAATATCATGGAAAACATAGGTCATGGCCTGTTGAAACGTAGAACCTGTGTTCTTGATTCCAAAAGGCATGACGCGATAAGCAAAGGTACCCTAGGGGGTAGTAAAAGCGGTTTTGTATTGATCTGCTGGATGGATTTGGATTTGATTGTAGCTGGAGAATCCATACATAAAGGATAGGGCCTTGTGGGAATCACATTCATCTATGATTTGGTCGATGAAAGGGGTTGGAAAGTTTTCTTTGGGACAAGCATGGTTAAGATCGTGAAAGTCTGTACAAACACGAACAATGCCCTGTTTTTTGTTAAAAGGGATGGGTTTGGATACCCACAAAGTGTACGCAATGGGGTTTTTGGAGCCGCCTTTCTCTTAATACATGAAATGTTATGCTTCAACCCAAAAAGGTTGGTTTTTGAGACTTCGTCTGTTTCGCGTTTCTCCCCCCTAAGATCATAGTATCCCAACGTACGAAATGGCGAAAACCTTCCTAAGTTTAAATAACCATTACTAAAAGACTAAGTGGGGATTATCATCGCTTAGTACCTCATACCATCTCTCTTGAGAGTTACACATTGGACATATCTCGAGACTCCGACTCGCGAAGTCCTGAAGTGGTGTTAAAGTTACTCAAATTAGTATCAAGGACAAGTCACTTTAAACCCTAGTTAGTCACTATCATGATTTCGCGACTCGTCGATTGTTTCCCCAAAGGGAAGCACCTTCATAGCCCCGATACATGAAGTCAAGATTTCCTTTAATTAAGCATGGATTAATTAAAAGGCTTAATTCAAATCACATCAAATCCGTTACCTCGCACCATCGCATTTTCGAGTTTTTAAGGTTCAGTGGCTAGGAGCGAAAACACCCGATGTGACGAGCGCCGAAAAGGGGATTAGAAACTAAGTACACCAATTTGAAAAAACTAAACCATATTAATTAGCGCCTTAAACAAACTTTAATGCACGTGGTTTACAAATGAAATCTTGAATGATCCTACGATTTCCAATGTTACGATTCGTCAAGCATTTATGGCATTTATTTGAATTGCAGCGAGGTGACAGATAGTAGGATCTCGTTTTTATTTCTAAATATTTCTATTAAGATATTTGATCATTCTGTTGGCAAGGACACTAGGGGTTTAAATGACCAAGATAGAGAGTTTTTCCTTCATTATTTGAGTTTTCATTTCTATTTGCATGCAGAGCCATTTTACCAGGATAACCACTGTTTGTGATTTTCAATTTTTTCGACAGGTGGTCCAGTTGCAGGTTTCTCTATCATGGCTCCACGAAAAATGCCCAAGTCAGCTGTCGAGAGTTCAGGTAAGGGTTTAGACGTTGTTTCTGATACCTCGCCCTGAAGTATTAATTCTGTCAAGACATGGTCATACATTTCCAACATTCTGCAATCTGAGTCGGTAAACTGTTCGTATGATTCTAGGGACAATGAGAAGGATGAATTATCAACCAAATACAAAATCATCATTCAAGAAGAGATGGACAAAATAACAGCGAGGCCCCAACTTCTTCCCTATTTTGATATGATCAGGTGGGCGCTGGACTATGTGGACATCCCGACCAGGACGATTATCATCGAATAGAAGGTGACGATTGGGAATTTCAGGCCAGGGCATTTGCGGGCAATGTATAAATTGTCACCCACACCGAACCTTACTCACAATGCCAAATTTCTAGAAGGTTTCAAGAAGAAGGAGTGCGAGTAGTATTCAAAAAGTTTATCCGATCTGATCAAAGATTGGGTCTCACACCCCACGAAATTCAGGGTTGATACTAACGAGATCTATTCAATCTCTTCCTTGGAGCCACAATTCAAGTACATAGCGATGATGACTTGCAGGTTGTATGGGAAGGAAGACACTACCCATTTTTTCCTCCCATGGGTGTCGCTCATTCATACAGTTGCTAAGGGTTTCTCCTTCGACTGGGCCAAACTGTTGTCTGATAGTCTGAGCAGTCGAATTACTGAATATCGAGCACAGAGGGAAAGTAAGAAAGCAACTTTGTTCTTTATGTCTTCTTACATCGTGGATGCCATCTGCTTCATGAAACCCTTCCCACTTATGAACTAGAGCTGGGCTCCATCTAATACAGAGCCTATTCATGTCTACCACTTGAATCTTTGGGAGGATAAAGCCAAAGAATGCATCTATGATATCTTCAATTGGGTAATGGTGCCATTGCACATCACCATCTTCGGCCAACCGCCGCCCAGGATTTCGAATAGCGTCACGACCAACCTGAGTAATGTGGTAGATTGGTATATAGAGGCAAAGTTTTCATATATCAGGGTTTCTGGCACCTCTGTTCCTCCATATTCTCTACCGCTTTTCTTGCCAGATAAGCTATTGTGTCGCGATATCTCCAGGTAGACTGTGCTCGATGAAATAAGCAAAGAGCTCAAAGGAGTATCAAAAAAGGTATGGTTGTCCTTCCCCATTCATATTGGTGCATATTCCTTGTCAGATTTTGGCCATGCCAAAGCCAAGGCTATGGTTTTAGAAGAAAATAAGCTAGTGGATATTGAGTTCAAAAAGCATGACCCTAGTAAGGTTGTGAGCAATCACCTGGCGAGTTGTGTCCTGAAGAGATATGAACATGAGGATTCCCCTCATGATGAAATATTTTGGGGTACGAGGTCCTACTCTAAAGTCCTAAGTCGGATTCAAGCCTTGCCACCCGGAGATATGGCCGATTTCTTGAAATTCCAGGATCACCGATGGAGTAGCCTCCCCTAGATTTTACAGGGTGAAGCCCCAAAGCTTCCAGTTACACAACAGACAGAAGCCAAAGGTGCAAAGGACTCGAGTCCTAACAAGGAGAAGAACCAAGGGAAAATAGGGGAGGCTGAAACCTCAGAGAAAGGAGCTGAAGTCCCCTACAAATAGGAAGGAAACCCCGAAAAGGGTATGCTAGACAAGCAGGTCCAAGGTCAAGAAGAGATACCCTCGTAAGGATCGGGCGACTCACTATCACTCATGTCAAAAACCCAGTCACAGATGTTACCTTAAAACAACCATCCAAGGAAGTTGGCAGTCCGATTGCTATCATCACACCCTTACATTTCACAAAGGGGAATCCCGACGCGGGGTGGATTTTCAATGAAGAATTGTCGCCCATTTCTGTAGAAGAGTTGTCTCCTAACGAATTTTTCTTTGATAAAAAAATGAAGGCCGTGGTGAGGCAAGAATTATATCAAAGAGAGGGCGTAGTGGCTAAAAAATTTAAAATCATGACAGATGGGAAGGCCGTGAAAGAGGAAGAATTCACAGATGAGATAGCAGGAACACTAGGGGCTTATGCTACAACCAATCAGTACTCAGTTGGAACTTTGAAGGCCCAGTTGAAATGAAAGAACCTCTTGATCAGTAAATTGGAAGCTAAAGTGGCTACTGCTGAAGTAATTGCCAAGGATGAGGTGAGAAAAATCATCAAGTAAGCTCGAATAGCCGATCTGCAGGAGATCGAGAAACTTAGATTCGACCTTGAGCAGGTGCGTCAGTCGGCACAAATTAGCCAAATGCAGGTAAGCCAGTAGGGGCAACAAATTATAGAATTATAATCGAAGTTGGATGTTTCCGAGAATCAGGTTTTAGACATAAAAATGTTTAGATCCCAAGCTGCCAAAATCTGACAGAAGGTATTAACGGCTCAACAAGACTTGCTTGTAAAAGTAGGAACCATTCAGAACCACTTTCAGATGATAAATCAAGTGTTAGAAAGTATTTCTTGAGGGAAAAAGAAGTCAGGGCAGCTCGGGTTGCTTTCCAAGACGTTGTTATAGCTACCACGAAGATAGAGATGGTCGTAGCTCCAAATTATCCATCGCAGAACAAACTAGAGGGAATATCTTGTTGAAGGCCTGGGAGCAGAATATATCATAAAGCAGGGGGAGAGCTAATGAAGTGATGAATTCTTGTGAGGAAATGTTCGCCTTGATAAGTAAAAGTTTGCTAGACCTTGATAAGGAAGGTAGTGTTGGGATGTTGGGAAAAATAAATATAGCTAAACACCTGCTAGACATCAAAGAAAACGTGGAGAAAGAGAAAGTGGAGATATCCCAGATAAGACAGGTTGATATGGTCCAAATGGACAAATGGCTAGTACAACCAAGTTTACAATTATGCTCTATCATCATGGAAGACTGACAAGTAGGGAAAAGGTTGCCACAATTGCCAAAGAGTTATTACACCTTTGAGGCAAGCAACCAAGTAGAGCCTTCCAGGTTGATAGTCCAGTTGGTGGAGAGGCGTGTCATTTGCATCGAGTAGGCGAAGGGGCAGGTTTCTAGTGCTAAATAATGACAGATGTCAACCCATTCTATTTCTAGAGCCGGAAGAGCAGAGAAGGGAAGGTGCTCCGCCCTTATGAGGGAAGACAAAGATGAGGAGATGAAACGCTCCAATTTTCCATTTGTAACTGACAGGTTTCCAGAACGATCGAAATTCTCGATGTTCAGAAGTTTGTTTAAATAACAGAGAGATTGTGATAGAAATGTCTTTTGGCCAGTGGTAGATTGTAATAGATGAAGTTCTTTTTAGCCAGGATTAATACAAAATGAATTGAAGACTCCATATTCTGTCAAGATTGAGTTATGTGTTTTTCCTTTGTATTTCATGCTTCACGACATTTTTTACATATACGTCTTTGATGAATGTTTTAGCTGCAATTTAGTATAACTTCTACTGTGGTGATCAGATTCTAATTATCTAGTTATTTACAGTTTTTCCTCTGTAATGGCTACTAGCAGGTACAAGACCTGTGAATTACTTAGATCTCTACATTATATGCTTTCTTCAAGGTATTCCTGTCCTTTCTTCTTCTGGTACATCGTGGGATTCCTCTAAAATTGATGCCCCACATTGTTGACAACTCTATGTTTTCACACTCAGTTTCAAGATTTTAAACTCAGTTACGGAAAAAGGCCTTCGATTTCGTTAAACCCTTTGATTGGCTTCACTGAATTTTCCCCGTATAATCCAAAGTTGAGATTAGCACTTTAAAACATCAACCTTCTTTTAAAGCTCTGCTCTCCCCATGACTGTACCCATCGTAAGGCAGCCCAACATCAAATCCGGTCTATCAGATCAAACTAGCATCACTTTGAATCTTTTCGATACCATACTTAAGACTGCCACCACCCGGACAGAGCTCGAACGTTCATGGGCCGCCATTGAGTGAGATATCAGCATTCAAGAATATTTGGAATCTAAACAAAGACAACTCAAATATCAACCATAGCTTCTTCCCTCAAAGTTGTTTCTTCCCCTTCCTTTTCTTTCACTCATTTTAGATGCTTAGACTCTACACTTTATAGCCTTAAGTGTAGACTCAGGAACAACATCTTTCTGGCACCGTTGTCGGGGATGGAGATTCGTAGTGACTTTCCCCTAAGAAAATGACATTTCCAAGTTTCATTTTTTGATAGTGAACAAAGAGCGAACACCTTGTTAAGGCTAAACCTTCATCATTCACTTGGCGACTCCACTCTTAAGTAAGCTGACATCCTTTCGGAAGAACACCAGACAAAACCTAGATGCCAAACAGACAGTGCTAGTTTCTGACCCTGAAAAAATACTAAGACCAAGGGGTCTTTTTAGAGAAAACGTGGTTGCATATCAACCCAAGTCAAATCAGTCTAAAGATAAGACCTCTTTCGAACCTTCATCCTCGCGAGAACTTCCTCTCAGGAAAATATCAGATAGTGCCATCAAATCCGAGACCTTGAAGTTCAAGCAACTCCTACCCGAGATCAAAACTGAGACCTCTCCGACTACACGTCTGCCTCCAAGCTTGTCCCTATTGATATCCCACCGAATCTCAATATAAACCGCTATGTCACTCAAGGCCTTGAAGAAGTTTCCACGTACACGGATTCGACATTGGTGGGTTCTCCCATTTACATATCCTGCAAGTCAGAGGAGCCGAGTCCACGTATACCTTCTTCTCCTTTTTCATCTTTCACCTCCCCTAGTAAAAATTTTCCCGACTTTTCCCCCTTCCACACCGGGGAAGCCAGAGAGTTGCTATACATCTTCACCAACCCTCTTTATAATGCACCGATTTCCTCTCCTAGGTTATCCATGGCCGTCGCCGGAGGAGGAGCAGTGGGAATAGGAGGTCAAGGCCAACAACTGCCTCCCATGGTTTTCACCAAAGTAGCCACTAGATACGCCCCCTTGGTCCTTCCAGTACCTCTCCATGATTTACCTGAAAACTATATGAAAAACTTACCCAAGTTCACAGGAGAAGGGGATCTAACTGCAGCTGAGCATATCAATTTTTTTGATCAATTTGCTGATAGTCTAGGTCTCGAGCATGAGAATGTGTATTCCCGATTGCTTGTCCAAACCTTCGAGGGACAGGTAAGAACTTGGTTTCAGAGCCTTCTCCCAGGTTCAATCATATCCTATGATGCGCTAGAAGACCTCTTTCTCAAACAATGGGGTGAAAGAAAGGATCATTTATACTATTTGACCGAGTTCGGGTCTTTAAAGAAAAAGGGATCTGAAACTGTTATGGAATTTATCCAAAGGTTTAACAAGTTGTATAATAAGATCCTTGTTGAAGTTAAACCGTCTCAACCCGCCACCAAAGTAACTTTCGTAGGAGCTTTTGAACTCGATTTTGCTCTACTATTAAGAGAAAGGAGAGGGGCTGACCTAACCCGAATGCAAGATGACGCTGTGGAAATGGAGTCAAACATGATGGCTTCGGGTAAATTAAAAACGAAATTTGAGACAGGAAACAGGGAAACTAGACGTCTTAGAGAACAAGCAGGTCCCTCTGGATATAGAAGATCTTCAGTTGACAAAATGGACGACATGGCTAGGATAATAAAATAACTATCAAACAAAATCTATAGAATGGAGCTAGATCAATCCAAAGCTGATCAATTCGTTAAGAGAGAATTTAGGAGAAATCCCAATCCTCAGCTCCAACCAAGACAAATTAAAAATGAAGACCAAAAGATCCAAGCACCTCTGAAAAATAAAAATTTTATTGGGGGAAATGATATGCAAGAGTTCGAAGACTTGGAAGAAGACGTAAACAACGTAGGTGACGACTGTGTACAACCTCACTTGATGAAAGAAGATTATGAGAAGTCTCTGAACACTGAACAATCATCGATCAGAGACAATAACCTAAATGACGCTGATGATTTCACTTATCAAGGAATGGCCAACACCATAATGGCCGAGATCTAGCTCAAATACAATCTGAGGCCCAGAAACAAACCTGTGTCGACTGCACAACCCAAGAAAATTTTTCCTCGGGGAGAAATATACGAGCCCGTACAGAAAGAGACCGAGATGCGGAGTAACATAGGGGTAGATTCGCAGAATACCAATGCAAAAGGGACTGAAACCCAAGCGATAAGAACTAAGGCAGTTGAAACGCGGACACTCAGAACTAGAAACGCTGAAAATAAAACAGTGCTACTAAATAAAATGGATAGGAAAGAGTCTGATGTTTCAGCTAAGGGAAAGGATAAAACCACAGGAGTTTTCTGCCTAGAAAGCGAGATAAAAAATATCAAGATACCAATACCTTTGGTTGAGTTGGCGAAGAATCCTGTGTACCGAAAACAAATAACCAAGATGATAAATTTTTCAGATCTAGAGAGTCAGTCCGATGTAATAAATTTGGAAGATGACAAGCCTAATATCACTTTTGGTCCACATTTTGAAGGTGCCAGAGATATCGTCACCCCTTTCTATATTACCCTGAAAGTGCACGATCGGTTGTTGCATAATTGCATGCTGGACTCTGGGGCCTCTCATAACCTAATGCCCAAATTTGTTATGGATAGACTAGGCCTCGAGATCACCAGACCCTATGGAGATCTTTGCTCGTTCGATTCAAGGAGAGTTAAGTGCATGGGCATGATCAAAGATTTAGTAGTCATCCTCGCCCAAATTTCGGTGAAAAATGTCCTAATGGACGTAGTTGTTGTCGATATACCCTCGAAGTATGGTTTACTATTATCTAGATCTTGGGGAGCCAAGCTCGAGGGATCCCTTTAGCTAGATATGACCTATGCCACAATCCCTGTTTTTGGTGGACAGCTCATACGGTTATACAGGGAAACACGGTTGGCATATACGATAAGTGATCCGTAGAATCCTAACAATTACCCTGTTTACATCGCTGATCAAGAATTGGGAAATCGTATTTTGTCCTTTGACAATATTGAAGATAATTTTATAGAAGAAAGTGACATCGATGAAATCAAAACCAAAAAAATAGCTAAAAATGTGTACAACATTGGAATTTGGAAAATGATCTTTGATGGTGCCTTGTTGTGCGAAGGGGCACGTGTGGGAGTGCTTTTTGTAGCACCTGAAAATGAATTCTTCATTCCTTTATCTTACAGGCTATAGTGGGATGTAGACTTCACAAACAACGTTTGCGAATATGAAGCTCTAGTCCTGGGTCTGGAAGCTGCCAAGAAGCTGAACATAAGGAACTTAGAGGTCTATGGAGATGTTGAACTGATTGTGAAGCAGGTAAATCGAAAGTACTAGGCCAAGCACCCAAGACTGAGGTCCTACAGAAATTTCACCTGGGATATAATGGAAAATTTATTTTCATCGGTAAAGGTTCATTTCATCCCACAATCCGAAAACCAGCAGGCCGATTCACTAGCCAAAGCAGCTTCGACTTTTGTACCCCCTACCGCTTTTAAATTAAAATACCACATAGAGGTAAGGCACAAACCATCCATACCAAACAACATAAAACACTGGAAGGTTTTCAAAGATGACGAACAGATTGGAAAGTTCCTGAAAATGGTGGGTGATTTCTCTGAAACCCACATTGACTAGAAAACCAAAACGATCATACCTGGATTATGCAGGAAGGGGAGGAGCCTCAGGAGTTCCGAGAGAAAATTGAAAATCATCGCCTGCTAGTGTTAAATAGTAATTGGATCCCTAGGGGCCTGATACCTCTGGAAAGGTTGTTTAATCAAAATGACATGCCTCTAAAGTCCACCTTACATCCCTAACCAGAGGAAGCCGAAGACTGTGATGTGGGCACCACCAAAGAGCCTAGGATAGTGAAGTTATCAAAGTACCTTCCTCCTGAGATAAAAAGAAAGTATAAGGACTTAATTGGGTGGTATAAAGATGTCTTTTCATGGTCTTACGATGAGCTCAGAACCTATGATACCTCTGTGATCGAGCACAAGATACCTTTGAAACCTGGTGTTAAACCCTTCAGACAGAAGATCAGACAAATCAACCCCATTTTACTGCCTATGGTCAAAAGAGAAGTGAAAAAGTTGTTAGACGCAAAAATAATTGTACCTTTTAGGTACTCTAATTGGGTGGCGAACTTAGTCCTGGTTAGGAAGAAAAGCAAGGAGGTCAGACTGTGCGTTGATTTTAGAAATCTAAACAAGTCCTCTCTCAAAGATAACTATCCTCTACCCAAAATGGATCACGTTTTGGAAAAAGTAGTCGGGGAAAATAGGATGTCAATGATCGATGGGTTTTTCGGTTACAATCAAATTGCTCTCAACGATTATGATAAAGAAAAAACAACTTTCACCACCCCTTGGGGCACGTTCATGTATGACAAAATTCCTTTTGGTATGATGAATGTAGGTTCTACCTTCCAACGCGCTATGGATATCGCCTTCATCGGTGAAAGAGATAAATTCGTGGTTATCTACCTCGACGACCTGACTATCTTCTCTAAATCCGACGAAGACCATCTGTTACACCTAAAGAAAACGTTTGAAAAATGCCAAAAATTAGGTTTGTCTTTAAACCCCAATTAGTCTCACTTCATGATGCAAGAAGGTAAACTCTTGGGCCACATTGTGTCTCAGGACAGAATTAAAATTGACCCTAAAAGGGTAGAATCTATAGACACCATAAATATTCCTAGAAATATAAAAGAAATTCAATCATTTTTAGGAAAAATAAACTTTTTGAGAAGATTTATCCCAAACTTTGTTGAAATCGTGAAATTGATCACAGGTATGCTAAAGAAGAACAATGAAGTGAAATGGACGGCAGAGGCTAAAGCGTTGTTTGCACACATTAAGAAAGTTATCAGCGAAGCGTCTGTACTGGCAAGCCTTGATTACCTAAAGGATTTCCTGATTTTCTCGTTCGCCTTTGAACACATAGTGGCGACAGTACTTCTCCAGAATAATGAAGAGGGTTTTGAGCAACCAATAGCCTTTTTTAGTAAAATTCTTAGAGATGTTGAACTGAGATACGATATAATAGAGAAATAAGTGTATGCTATGGTTAAGTCTTTGAAGGATTTTAGAACTTATGTGCTTCACTCCAAGGTAATCACATACATTCCCACTAGTTCTGTGAAGGATATATTGGTTCAGCCTGACAGTGATGGAAAAAGGGGTCGATGGATCACTAAAATTCAAGAGTTTGACCTAGAGGTAAAACCGACGAAACTAGTAAAAGGACAAGGTCTGGCTAAGCTCTTGGTAGAATCAAATTTCAGAGCACTCAAAATAAATAACCTGCAAGGATACGAAGGACATGGGGGCGTAAATGAGCCCGACGACCAAATAGATATCTACAGAATCGAAGAGAAGTTTGCCTTATCAGATTGGTATAAAGATATAGTGTCCTACCTACTGACCCTGAAATGCCCTAGTGATCTACCTCTAGCTAAAGCCAGGACACTGAAGCTGCATGCAGTGAAGTACTGTATATCCGAAATTCAACTATATTGGAAGGACCCCTTAGGCTTCCTTCTGGTTTTTTTGGTAGAATCAGAAACAGAGAGGGTCATAGACAGATTCCACGAAGGAGTGTGCGGAGGGCATCACACTTGGAGGGAAACATCTTATAAAATCCTGAGGGAAGAATATTATTGGCCTAAACTTTTCTCAGATGTCAATGTCAAAGTCAGAGCCTATAATCCTTGCCAGTTGTTTGTAGGAAAACAAAAGCTTCCAGTGCTACCTCTAGTTCCTGTCAAAACCAAAGCCCCTTTTCAACAATGGTGGTTAGATTTTATAGGCGAAATCAACCCACATTCTAGTGCTCAACACAAATGGATCCTCATCGCCAGAAATTATTTCACCAAATTTGTAGAGGCTATTCCGACTAGGAAGGTGACTGACTCGATAGTGATATATTTCCTGGAAGAGAGCATACTGTCCAGATTTGGTTGTCCCCGAAATATAGTAATGAATAATGCCCAGGCATTCAAGTCTATGGCAATGATCAGATTTTGACAAAAATATAACATTGTATTGGGCCACTCCACAACATATTACCCTCAAGGTAATGGGTTAGCCGAATCATCAAATAAAATTTTAATTACCATAATTAAGAAGGTGCTGAGCGAAAACAAAAGATCTTGGCATGTACACTTAAGCTACGCTTTGTGGGAAAATTGGATAGGTATGAAGAAATCCATTGCTACTTCCCCTTTCCAAATGGTATACGGGACTGATGTGGTATTACCTATAAATATGGCCCTCCCTGTAATGAAGCTCTAACAAGATGAGGAAAAAGAGCCAAACCACGTCACAAGAAGAATAAATCAGCTGATTGAGGTCCAACAACGCATGACCGAGGTGGATGCAAGGATGCAGAAATACTAGGACAACATGAAAGCGTTGTTCGATCATAAAGCCAAAAACAAGGATTTCCTCCCCAGTGATTTGGTTTTGAAATGGGATGCTAGGAGGGAAGATTTGGCAAAACATGGTAAATTCGATCATATCTGGTACGGATCGTTCAAAGTCTCGGCTTCTGAAGGGAAGAATTCATTTCTGTTAGAGAATTTGGACGATAAAACTCTCAGCGCACCTGTCAACGAGCGTTATTTAAAGCACTATATGCAATAAATGAGTTTCAAATCTCCATTGTATATACCGGTTTGTGTTTTCCTTTTTCCTTTTTATAAACTTTTCTGTAATTTCACTTTCATTGCAAATAAAACAGGTTGTTGATTTCCTAGAAGTAGAGACATAGATTTTGACACCCATAATCCCATAAGTCCTGAAGACCTGATTCTCTTCCTGTTGTTTCATACAGACCTCTGAATTACAGCCCAGACTGCGAAAGGAGAAAGGGATGGTCAGGCATTAGGAAATTGACCCACCCGAAACAGGTGACAAATATTTTTCTTTTAGAGGAGGACGAAGTGGTAAGGCCAAGGTATGAATTGCCTAAGTATCTGGTTTTCATACAAACACCTCTTAAAACATAGGAGTGGTCTCACAAGTACGTTGTGTTCGCCTGAGTCAGGATTGCATGATAACATCTGGGTTTTTGAGGTCCATAGCCTTCTCTCCTTTCCTTTTTTCATCCTTGGTCCTCTCTCCTTAAGCTCTGACACCTACCCATACCGTCCACAGAGGAAAAGAGGTTCCACTTCAATTTGGGAAACCGACGAACGTCTCAGGAAGCAAGCTGGTTTTCACAGCTCCTTGGTCCCCTACTGAACAAGGCCATGTGTAGGCGGATCCTAACTCTCGTAGGTATTTTAACAGGTTTCAAATGGTTAAGTATTGCTCAAAAGAAGACCCCTGGAAATGAATTCTCCCCTATTTTCCCGCGGACTAGGGCATCGTGAAGGTTAAGAGAAAGTTGGTCCAGAGCACTCAAAGCAAGTTGACAAGCCTTTGTAACGAATATACACAAATATGACCCCTGGTTTTTTTTCACCAATTGATTGTCCTCACTCCACTTTTCAAAAGTAAAGTATAAGATAGATGGTGAAAGGAAATTCATAATTGATTGCCCCCATCTAGTCCAAAGAGATGATGAAAGGAAATTCATAAAAATGATTGCCCTCATCTCATCATTTAAATGCAAGATTACAGTTTGGAGTGGTGCAAGGAAATTCAATAAAGGGAACCAGATAACTTCACCGGGGTATTGAACAGGCTCACTGGCAGTGAAGCAATATCTAAGATATTCTGTAAGGCTGTCATACTTAAATTATACTACACTCTGGTAATCAACATTTTTGAAACTGGATCCATAGCTCGAGTTCATGCAGGTCTCCCCGATTAAAAACATGAAATTTACTTTTTTTGATGCAAGCTAAAACCTACCATATCTGTTAATTTTCCTAAGATTGATTGGACCATGTTAAGAAGCTCCAAATTCAGTCTTGAGGAAAGGAAAGTTATTGAAGGGACTGCCATCGAGTTGAGGAAGTGTGTCGAGTTTTGGAAAGTTTCAGAATTAAATTTGAAACCTCAATTTTTCCTCTGCACCCCCTTTCCAAACAAAGTTTCACCGAAGCCAACTGATGACTCCATGTACCCATTCTCAGGCACCTGGTTTGCTGTCCTTCTTATCTCACAGGGAGACGAGATCCCTAGTTGGAGCCACCTTTAAGTAATACATGAAATGTTATTCTTAAGCCCAAAAAGGTTGGTTTTCAAGACTTTGTCTGTTTCGTGTTTCTCCCCCCCTAAGATCGCAATATCCCAACGTGAGAAATGGTGAAAACCTTCCTAAGTTCAAATCACCATTACTAAAAGACTAAGCGGGGATTATCATCGTTTAGTACCTCATACCCTCGCTATCGGGAGTTACGTGTTGGATGTCTCTCGAGCCTCCGACTTGCGAAGTCGCAAAGTGGTGTTAAAGTTACCCAAGTTAGTATCAAGGACAAGTCACTTTAAACCCTAGTTAGTCACTATCGTGATTTCGCGACTCGAGGATTGTTTCATAAAAGGGTAGCACCTTTGTAGCCCCGATACATGAAGTCACTATTTCCTTTAATTAAGCATGGATTAATTAAAAGTCTTAAGTCAAATCACGTCTAATCCGTTACCTCGCACCATCGCGTTTTCGGGTTTTTAAGGTTCAGTGGCTAGGAGCGAAAACACCCGATGTGACGAGCACCGAAAAGGGGATTAGAAAATAAGTACACCAATTTGAAAGAACTAAAATAGATTAATTAGTGCCTTAAACAAACTTTAACGCACGTGGTTTACAGATGAAATCTTGAATGATCCTACGATTTCCAATGTTACGAATCGTCAAGCATTTATGGCATTTATTTGAATTGCAGTGAGGTGACAGATAGTAGGATCTCATTTTTACTTCTAAATATTTCTATTAAGCGATTTGACCATTTTGTTGGCAAGGACGCCAGGGGTTTAAATGACCAAGATAGAGAGTTTTTCCTTCATTATTTCAGTTTTCATTTCTATTTGCGCACATAGCCATTTTACCAGGATAACCGTTGTTTGTGATTTTCAATTTTTTCGACAGGTGGTCTAGTTGCAGGTTTCTCTATCATGGATCCACGAAAAATGCCCAAGTCAGATGCCGAGAGTTTAGTTTAGGTTTCAGATGTTGTTTTCGATACCTCGCCCCAAAGTATTAATTATGTCAAGACATGGTCATACATTTCCAACATTCTGCAATCCGAGTCGGTAAACTGTTCAGATGATTCTAGTGACAACGAGAAGGATGACTTATCAACCAAATACAAAATCGTCTCTCAAGCAGAGATGCACAAAATAGTGTTGAGGCCCCAACTTCTTCCCTATTGTGATATGATCAGGTGGGCACTGGACCATGTGGACATCCTGACCAGGATGATTATCAGGGAACATAAGGTGACGATTGGGACTTTTAGGCCAGAAAATTTGCGGGCAATGTATAAATTGTCACCCACACCAAAACTTACTCACAATGCTGAATTTCTAGAAGGTTTCAAGAATGAGGAGTGGGAGCAGTATGAAAAATGTTTATCCGATCTGATCAAAGATTGGGTCTCACACCCCGCGAAATTCAGGGCTAATACCAACAAGATCTATTCAATCTCTTCCTTGGAGCCACAATTCAAGTACATAGCGATGATGACTTGCAGGTTGTATGGGAAGGGAGACACTACCCATTTTTTCCTCCCATGGGTGCCACTCAATCATACAGTCGTTGAGGGTTTCTCCTTCGACTGGGCCAAAGTATTGTCTGACAGTCTGACCAGTCAAATTACCAAATATCGAGCACAGAGGGAAAGTAAGAAAGCAACTTCATTCTTTATGTTTGCTTACATCATGGATGCCATCTGCTTCATGATACCCTTCCCACTAATGAACTGGATCTGGGCTCCATCTAATACAGAGCCTATTCATGTCTACCACTTGAAGCTTTGGGAGGATAAAGCCAAATAATGCATCTACGAGATCTTAAACTGGGTAATGGTCCCATTGCACGTCGCCATCTTCGGCCAACCACCGCCCAGAATTTTGGATAGTGTCACGACCAACCTGAGTAACGTGGCAGATTGGTATATAGAGGCATAGTTTTCATATATCAGGGTTTTCAACACCTCTATTCCTCCATATGATCTACCACTTTTCTTTCCAGATAAGCTATTGTGTCGCGAGATCACCAGGTAGACTGTGCTTGGCGGAATAAGAAAAGAGCTCAAAGGAGTATCAAAAAAGGTATGGCTGTCCTTCCCCATTCATATTGGTGCATATTCCTTGTTAGATTTTGGCCATGCCAAAGCCGAGGCTACGGTTTTAGAAGAAATGAAGCTGGTGGATATTGAGTTCAAAAAACACAACCCTAGTAAGGTTGTGATCAATCACCTGGCGAGTTGTGGCCTGAAGAGATATGAACACAAGGATTCTCCTCATGATGAAATATTCCAGGGTGAAAGGTCCTACTCTAAAGTCCTAAGTCTGATTCAAGCCCTGCCAGCCGGAGATATGGTCGATTTCTTGAAATTCCAGGAGCATCAGCGAAGTTGCCTCCCCCAGATTTTATAGGGTGAAGCCCCAAAGCTTCCAGTTACACAACAGACAGAAGCCAAAGGTGAAAAGGAATCGAGTCCTAACAGGGAGAAGAACCAAGTGAAAACAAGGGAGGCTGGAACCTCAGAGAAAGGAGCTGAAGTCCCCTACAAACAGGAAGGAAACCCCAAAAAGGGTACGCTAGGCAAGCAGGTCCAAGGTCAAGCAGAGATACCCTCGCAAGGATTGTGCGACTCACTATCGCTCATGTCAAACAAGCTGGTCACATATGTTACCTTGAAACAACCATCCAAGGAAGTCAGTAGTCTGATTGATATCATCACACCCTTATAGTTCACAAAGGGGAATCCTGATGCAGGGTGGATTTTCAATGAAGAACTGACACCCATTTCTGTTGAAGAGATGCCTCCTAATGAATTTTTCTTTGATAAAAAAAGGAAGGTCGTGGTGAGGCAAGAATTATATCAAAGAGAGGGCATAGTGGATAAAAAATTTAAAATAATGACAGATGGGAATGTCGTGAAAGAGGAAGAATTCATGGATGAGATTGAAGGAACACTAGTGGCTTATGCTACAGCCAATCAGTACTCAGTTGGAACTTTGAAGGGCCAGTTGAAATGAAAGAACCTCTTGATTAGAAAATTGGAAGCTAAAGTGGCTATTGCTGAAGTAAATTCCAAGGATGAGGTGAGAAAAAGCCTCGAGCAAGCCCGAATAGCCGATCTACAAGTGATCGAGAAACTTAGATTCGACCTTGAGTAGGTACGCCAGTCGACGCAAATTAGCCAAACACAAGTAAGCCAGCAGGGGAAACAAATTATAGAATTACAATCGAAGTTGGATGTTGTTGAGAATCAGGTTTTAGACATAAAAATGTTCATATCCCAAGCTGTCGAAATCCGATAGAAGGTATTAATGGCTCAACAAGACTTGCTTGTAAAAGTAGGAACCATTCTGAACCACTTTCAAACGATAGATCAAGTGTTAGAAAGTATTTCTTTGAGGGAAAAAGAAGTCGGGGCAGCTCGGGTTTCTTTCCAAGACGTTGTTATAGCTATGACGAAGATAGAGATGGTCGACAACTGTAAATTATCCATCGCAGAACAAACTAGAGGGAATATCTTGCTGAAGGTCCGGGAGCAGAATATATCAGAAAGCAAGGGGACAACTAATGAAGTGATGAATTCTTGTGAGGAAATGCTCGCCTTGATAAGTAAAAGTTTGCTACAACTTGATAAGGAAGGCAGTGCTGGGAAATTGGGAAAAATCAATATAGCTAAACACCTATTGGACATCAAAGAAAACATGGAAAAAGAGCAAGTGGAGATATCCCAATTAAGACAGGTTGATATGGTCCAAGTGGACAAATGGCTAGTACAACCAAGTTTAAAATTATGCTCTATCATCATGGAAGACAAAGACAACTCAGAGATCGGCCATAGAGTCTTCCCCCGAAGTTGTTTCTTCCCCTTCCTTTTCTTTCACTCATTTTAGATGCTTAGACTCTACACTTTATATCCTTAAGTGTAGACTCAGGAACAATAGGGGTAAATGAACCCGACAACGTGCAACTTGTCAATTTTGGCTTTGATGGTCTCAACTTTGGATGGGTGAAGGGGGCGTTGCTTTTGACAAATAGGGGCGACATCTGGCCAAGTGTCGATTCAATGTTCGACTATAGATGGATCGAGGTTGGGCATCTTCGTATATGACCAAGAAAAAATATCTCGGTATTCCTGAAAGAGAGTTTTGTAAGAAATAGTTTTTTTAGGGGAGCATGCAATGCCAATGGTGATTTATTCTATGATTCATGTTTTAATGGA
Source organism: Picea engelmannii (assembly GCA_009831015.1). NCBI lineage: Eukaryota > Viridiplantae > Streptophyta > Pinopsida > Pinales > Pinaceae > Picea > Picea engelmannii. The sequence continues at coordinate 83,058 of ML801671.1, forward strand.
AATGTCAATTTTTACAGTGGGGGAGATGTTGGCCATGTTTCCTTCTTCAAAATCATTTGGGGAAGGGATAGGTTTGTTGAACTAGTTAATATGCCCCGAAGGAATAAAATCCTTGGTTTCGATTGTGCACATGGAGGCTTGGATGGGAAGGTGAAAGGCCTCCTATGAAAGGAAAAGTGTGGGATGATGGAGCACATTCCATGGGCAATCAGGGGTAGTGAGTTCCTCCAGGATATCTCCATCACACTGGAAAATGAGAGAATACATGGGATCCTGGGAGGTGACAGGGGGAACTGTCAATGGGTAGGTGTTATTATCCTCAAGTGGTTAAGACGCAGATGGGATATCATGTACAGGGTGTGAGGGACCACTGGACATAAAGTGAATGTCTTAACACTGTGGAGGGTAACTTGTTCACGCCGGGTCTGATGAAAAAATATATCGAATTCCAGTGATGTGAGCCTTAGTAAGGGGTGGATGAGAAGGTTCTGGTCGAGATGTTTGGCATACTGAAGCTAAAATTTGGAGAATTTGAGGTAGAGCTAGGCAATGACGAGTGTAGTGGCTAGAATCTGAAGAGATGGCAGAAGCAAATTTGGTTCGCAACCTTTTATTGCATGTGGTTGAGGACTCCATAGTAGTAGTGGACGTACTTGGTGGAGTGGAGAGCAATGTGGTTTCTCTAGGGAGTTGGATTAGATTGCATAACTCAGGAAGGGTAAGACATCAGTTAGTGGGGTTTCCTTCTCTTTCGCATAGTGTGCAAGGAGGTTGAGCTTGGGGAGGAAGTGGAGTTGTGGGATCTGTCTTCTTTCGTCTTCCCCCAGTGGTGGTGGTTTTGCTGCTAGTTGGGGGTGGGGGTGGTGTAGAGGGATCCTATACTAGGATATGCATCGGTAATCCCTTTGTTTAAGGATGGAGAGATGGCATAGGGACCATCGAGGGTGTATGGAGATACCATACAGGGATGGAGAGAACCATGTTTGGAAGGGGTAGAGTAGTAGCTACTTGGAATGCTTGGACTCTAGGTGGGGGGTAGAAGAAGTGAATTTGGGTGATGGCTTAGGGGACTGTCTCCCAAACCGAGATCTACCTCTGGATGGGGGGGGGGGGGGAATCTGGGATAAGTGGGGTTCTAAGGGGGTTCCTAAGGTAATAGTTCTCCAACAGCTAGAACTTCGATGTGGGGAGTGGCCTCGGTGGGAGGAGTATTGTCTTCGATATCTGTTCCATTAGAAGATACTACACACACTTGTGTTGAATGGTGTAGGAGAGGTGGTTCTCCATGATATGCCCCCATTAAGGATGGGTCCTTGAAAATTCCGGGACCCATTTCGATGACTGAAAAATCATCTGAGCTAGTGCATAACCCTTGCATGAGGGTTATGTACATTCCTTTGTAAAGGCATATGTGGTATACGAGAGTTTGGGTCAGTGTTAGGGCGTGGAACCATCAATGGTTTTTCGGCTATTGTTGGAGCCACGTCTGAGGTGGTTGGTATAGATTCAGGGGGAACACTATATTGGAGACCACATGTTTTCAAAATAATATCTTCTTCGTTGGTAAGGGGAATGTTGTGATCAACCGAATTTCCAGGTTGATTGGAACCTGGGTTTTGATATTGCCCCATTTGAGGTGGAGCAGGGTGTACCTCCTGTTGGGTATTCATCACACCTTGATGTGGAATGGGGTTTTGCAAAATCGTCATAGGTGGCTATTGAAAATACTGTTGTGGGGCTTTTTGAGGGGTAGGTGACGCTGGGGGACGTTGCGCGTTCATGGATTCTTTCATCCATTTGAAATCAACAATTTGGGGGCAGTGGTGTGTATAATGTCTGTACTCACTGCATAGAGCGCAAAGGAAATTCATTATGAGGTTATTATTCTTCCCTTGTCGTGGTTGATTGTTATTGTTTCCCCCTTGGGGGTTTTTGTTTCCCTGATTCTAGTTTCCCCCAACGGGATGATTTTCTTGGGGGTTATTTCCACTTGGTCCCGAGTTGTTACTGTTTTGATTTTTCCCTTTCTTATTGGTATTATTCAGTGGATGGGATGGATTTTCCATAATCATTTGTTCAAAAGTCTAAAGTTGTTGAATGGGAGAGGGTTGAACACAGTTGACGCCGACATGTGGTTGTCCTGGTGGAGGAGTAATTGGTTGTGGAGGACCAGGAAATGGAAAATATGGATTGTTTTGTGCAGACGATCCATATGGCGTGTAATAAGTTGAATCACTTCCACTACTGCTAAGGTTGTATGCAGAAGTGGAAGGTGAAATCGTCCTTGGTTGAGAGACCGGACGCATCATGGGTACCGGTGAGGGTCCACCCATTGGTGCAGGGGGAGCAACAAGATATGACTGTTGGTGAGTCAAAGGAGGGTAATAAGATGTCCCTCGATATGGTTGTGGATATTGAGGTGCACCATAAGTGGGTGTTGGCCCTTGACCAAGTTTTGGGAGTTTCATGTTCATGTTGATCTAGTTTGGGACTTCGACAGTCTGTCAAAGGAAGAGTGCAAGATGAAGCAGAGATCACGGGATCTTGGCTCCCTTTTGGGCCTATTTTTGGTTTTTTGGGAATATGTAATGGGAAAGGGATGTCGACCCATGGGTTTACCCATGTTTAGGCCTATTTTGTATATATAAATAGATGCCTAGGCTAGGAAGAAAAGGAGAGAGACGAATGAAAGGATAAGTGCTAGACCTAAGTGATGTGAATGTATGCTAAGTGCAAGTAGGGTTTTGGATGCTTTGTGCATGATTGTAAGATATTTGCAGAGTTGAGTGCAAGTAGTAGTGAGAGATTGTGAAAGGCTTAGTGTTGTAACACGAGGAAGAAGGATCTAGCGATTTGCGTAGATCTTTTGTTCTGTGCGGAGTAAGGGTTTGAGGCTATGTGCTATAACAGATTGACTGAAGGCAATAAATAAGTAGAGTTGGTGGATGTAGCCCCAGGAGAGGGGTGAACCACATAAACACTGTGTTATCTTTCTTGGTGCTTGTCTGAATGTGTTTATGTCTTCTTTGCTTAGTGCTTTGAGATGATTAGATAGATCTACTTATGCTCAGTGCTAATGATGTATAGAATGTTAGATCTAATGTACATGAATATGCTCAGTGCTTGATTGGTTACATCTAACCTATTTACTTGTGCTAAGTGCTTGTATATGGTAGATTAGTGTGGATACTGTGAGGCTATGTTTTATCATTGAAGTAGATAATGATTGCATGTTAAAGAATTGAAGGTGCTAAATGCTTTATTAAGGAATACAATCACAGATCTGTATCCCAGCTAAGGTTGCAGACACTTGAGTCTTGTAACCACCCCTGCCTCTACCTTGGGTGAGACTTTATCTGCTTCGCAGGTGTTGCCGAAAGGACCAGTAGTTAGGGTTTTGTTGGTGCTTTGTTGTAATGTTGAACCCTGGGTCTGCCCCAGTGCCAACAAATGGTTCTGTTGTCGGGACCAAAACTGTGATTGTTGGGAACTAAGGAAGAAGAAACTTTGTGCAAAGATTCAATCTAAAAGTGTGAAAGCTTTGTGCATAGATCTGTTTCCCTAGTGCGCAACATTTTACTTGACTTTTGAAGATCTGTGCTAAAGAGAGAAGCCCAATCTGAATAAAGGAGGTCGGATCTGAAGAAAAGAAGCAAGATCTGAAAGCTTTGTGCTCTAAGAAAGGTAAAAGTGGAAAATTATGACTAAAAGAGGTAAGATCTGCAATATCTGTGCTCTGATAAAGGTAAGAATAGTTAAAAAGTCTTAGATTTGAAAACTTTGTGCTCTGTAAAAGTAAGATAAGTAGAATTTTTTTTTTCTAGAGTATGAATCTAGGTATGTTTGATAGATTCTGTTCTAGCTTAAAAACTAGGGCACTGATAGATGAAAAAATATTTGTTATGAATAGATCCGATAAGAATCATGAAATATATGTTATACCTATGCATAGAAAATATGTTTGGACTAACAAATGGATGAAGGATCCTAGAAAGAATTTGTTTTAGGTTAGCTCATACGTTCCTAGTGCACAGTACAGAAGAAGTTGGGGATCATTTAAACGAAAGAGAGGATTAACCCTCTATTACTATTGCAGAAGACCATGACATCTTGCTAAGGAATGCCCTAGTGGAAGACCTAGTTGTATTTGTTGTAAAGCTCGAGACCATGAAGTATTGGATTGGCCTAGAATGATCGTTAAGCTTGAAGGAATGAACTTGAATCAAGAGAACCCTAAGGTAGATCTAGAAAAGGTAGAACCCTAGAAAGAATCGGAGAAAGTATTGATACAGATGAAAGAAAACCTGAATGACCACCGACATGTCAGCTTATCAGAGATCTTCAAAGAGAAGGAATGGATCGAAGAAAAAATAGGGGACTTCAACATTGACTGTGTTCTGGATGAGGAAACACAGATGAATATTATGCCAGAGAGAACCTGGGAAGCTATACGAAGGCCTGCTATGATCCCTTCACTAGGAGGAATAGGTTTATTCAAAGGAAATCTAGTAAACCTATGTGGAAGGCTCGCTCAGATACTTATGACTGTCAATGGAACTTTGACAGAAGAAGACTTTGAGATTATTAATTTTGTTGAAGATAGCGCCCCATTTACCATGCTAATAGGAAAACCTTGGATTGATAGAGATCAAGCCAGATGAAAGGAAGAAAAAGAAGTTTTGGAACAGAGGAAGAAAGAGTTAAAAGAATTTATGACCAGAAGGATCACACACTTGATTGAGGAACAAGAGAGCAGATCACAGATATTTAATACTAGAATCCCAGATGTCAAAGCTAAGAGAACACTAGAGGATATTCATAAGATTGAATTACCTATCCCAGACACAGAAGAAGTATTATCCAGGAACTTTAGGAAATAATTTCAATAGTGCGAAGTAACTAAGACTAAAGAAGAAAAGAATCAGAATGAGAAAAGCATTACCGAGATGAAGCTCACTGGAAAGAAGGCTAGAAAGTCAAGAAAGAAAAGGGCTAATATTGAAAGGTTATAGGAGGTTCTAGAGGAGAGCTCGCAGAAAGAAAAATTGCATAATTGGAGCTTCACTGAGATACCAAAACAACGACACATGGCACTTCACCATGACGAAGCAATATAGTCATTGGGGTCGATATATTCGTTTGAATTGTTCTCTGAACGGATAGAAAATAAATAAAGGTCCATCATCTGACCGTTGGACCGTGCCATAATGAATCGAATAGGAGTTAATGGAGGCTCATACTCGTTGCAAGCCAACCGTTGTCGATTTACCGAGAACACTTTTTCCAACTGAGAATTCGAGCCCACAGACTAAGCCGAGTTTATACAGTGATCATTGTGCTCTAATTCTCTATCTCATTATCGTGTCTGAGTTGTTTCCCGACCCTACGAATTGTTTACCCCAAGTGCATATGTCGGAAGCATTGAGCATTGCAGAGAAATTTGTTGAAGAGGTTCTGATCGACTTGATGACAGAGAGAGTCTTGTCAGAGCGAGGGTTGTCTATGGGTGTACAAGCATCATCGACGAGAGGACTGCAGGCCTCTCCTTCCACTGCTCAAGCTGGTCCATCCTGACCAACTGATGAGAAACGAACGAAGCACATAGACGATATCGTGAATTCTAAGATGATTTGAAGCATTCTACCTGCTTATCTACCACCTCTGAGTGGTGCCATCACTCATGACAATGTACCCCACGAATTTGAGTATGCTTTGATCACTGCGTACCTTCCGAAGGAAGTGCGCGCAGTTCGTGCCGACCAGGATAAGCTCACCGCGTTCAAGTTCAGTGACTTCAACCTCAATGATAGAAAGGTTTACAATATGATCGCCCCTCATAAATATCTGACGTGAACCAAAGGAAATAACTCCAAGATCTTCGCTCAATCATGGACCCAGAACCTCGCGCATTCAACTCTACTTAATGTAATGAAGATTCCTCACTTCGGGAGGCATCAAGAAGTGAACGCATGCGTCAAGTTGTTGTTGTCCTACTATAATGGAGGATACTTATGGTTGAACCGCTGCATCATAGTAGATCCAACTTTGATCAACGGATCATAGGGCAAAGCATGCAGATCGTGCTCTTGCCCAGAGGATAAAAGATACGTATGAAGATGTAGAGAAGGGAACGTAAGGCTACAAGGTAGCCTCTATCCAAAGTGGTGTAGTGCGCCTTACCTGTCAGTTGATTGTAGGCAAGCTAGTTCGCAAGAACTGACCAACCCAAGTAATCGGATTTGTAGTCGACCTTGCAGGGAAGTGCGCAGAGGGCCTACATATGAATTGGGCAAAATACTTGGTGAACCAACTAGAACTGGACTGTAGGGAAGCGCAAGACCAAGGGTACGAGTTCCATTTTAGCTGGCTTCTCATATTAATCACTTTCATCGCATGGGAGATGCCGAAAGGTGAAACCTTCCCGGATGTCGAGCCCTTTGAACCACTAGTCGTGAAGTTCAGCACGTTGTGGTATTCCAGCGACACGAACAAGTAGTGGAAATCAAATGCCATATTCAAAAAATATTATAACCAGTTGAAGGTAGCTATACAGGCCATGTCCGATGTTGACAGCCCCGAAACTGCGTTGGATATAGCCGTACCTAGAAAGATAAAGAAGACCGAAGAGGTTGACGATTTAGACAGTGCATCCATAAAGACCACGTCTATCTCAGCCAAGCAAGGAGGTGATGGGACATAAATAGAATAGAAGAAAGGCGAGGTTACACTGCCAAGAGACGAGGAGGATCCATCGAAGAAAAGGAAGGTTTCCCCTCTGAAACCTTTTTCAAGGAAGAAAATGAAAGGAACTAGAACCAAATTCGAGACCATCCTCACCTCAAACGAATTCGACTTCATCGTCACTGCACTGAACGATGATTTGCTGGAGATAGAAGAGAAGTAGGAAGCCAAGAAGGAGGAGGTGTTCAGTTGCATCAAGGCTGAGCTTCAAGAAGTGAAGCAGGCACTACAATCCAACCGCGCAGTATCCACTGCACCCCTGATAGTCAGAACACCAGAACTAGGTGATGAGCTCGCTCAATTACACCGGATTGTCGATACAGTCGAAGCTCACCTTTGACGAGCTCAAGAAGAAACAACACAAGCCACCCAGGCTCTGGTGTGAGCATAGGGAGATATGCTAGAACAACACAACAATGCAGAACGAGAAAAAATTGATCTCCAAGCAAAGTGGGATGAAGAGAAAGCAAAGCTACAACAAAGCAAGGAACAATTGCTTGTCGAACAAATTGAAGTTAAGGAAAGGGTCAACATAGAACTTCGATTTGTGACAATCGTTGAAGTACAAACCGAAGAACGAGTTCCATAGCAGATGGCACAACTCGAAGAGGTAATCTAGAAGCTCCAGCAATGCATCGCAGATCTAGAGCTCTATGCTGTACCTGAAACCCTTCAGGAGATAAGAGACCAACGAGAAGCAACTGCTCACAGCACAGTGGGCAGATTAAAAGCTCTTGCTTTGGAGTGAAAGCAGCTAAGTAACCAGAGTGCCCAGATATATGAAAACCTTACAAAGAATCCAGAATTACAGGCACTGGAGTCGCAGCCCCAGGAAGAAAAACAACATGTGGATACACTACAGGCACAGCTGAAGGCCCTGTCAGTAGTAGATAGAATGAAGAGGTCTCATGAAAAACGCACATCTCAACAATAGATTCATATGATTCAAAGAAAAGTGATGGAAGTCACTCAACGACTTCAACCTATGTAAGACAAGGCATGTCTTCCTTTTACAGAGGTCGAGAGCCAAGGAACAGAGCTAGATCAAGTCGTCCTCACAACATAACAACACTTAGAAGGACCAATGAACGACGCAGTGATCCAAGAGTTCACGAGCAAGAGTTCACGAGCAAGAGGCCACAACAAAGCAACAAGTCGAAGCAGCTCAAGCCAAGCTTGAGGTGTTCGGGGCAGAGTTGGTCAGACCAGAGTGACTTGGGATGAGTCATAGGTGAGTGTTGGGGGCCTGTTGGCACTTGACCAGGTTTTGGGAGTTTCTTGGTCATGTTGACCTAGTTTGGGACTTTGACCTGTCGAAGAAGGAGCGCAAGACGAAGCAGAGATCACGGGATATCAACCCCCTTTTGGGCCTCTTTTTGGGTTTTTGGGAATATGTAACGGGAAAGGGATGTCAGCCCATGGGTTTACCCATGTTTAGGCCTATTTTGTATATATAAATAGATGCCTAGGCTAGGAAGAAAAGGAGAGAGATTAATGAAATGCTAAGTGCTAGACCTAATTGATGTGAATGTATGCTAAGTGCAAGTAGGGTTTTAGATGCTTTGTGCATGATTGTAAGAGACTTGCATAGCTGAGTGCCAATAGTAGTGACATATTGTGAAAGGCTTAGTGTTGTAATGTGAAAAAGAAGGATCTAGTGAGCTGCGCAAATCTTTTGTCCTGTGCGGAGTAAGGGTTTGAGGCTTTGTGTTGTAATAGATTGACTGAAGGAAATAAATAAGAAGAGTTGGTGGACGTAGCCCCAAGAGAGGGGTGAACCACGTAAACACTGTGTTATCTTGCTTGGTGCTTGTCTGAATGTGTTTATGTCTTCTTTGCTTAGTGCTTTGAGATGATTAGATAGATCTTCTTATGCTTAGTGCTAATGATGTATAGGATGTTATATCTAATGTACATGAATATGATCAGTGCTTGATTAGTTACATCTAACCTATTTACTTGTGTTAAGTGCTTGTATACAATAGATTAGTGTGGATACTGTGAGGCTCTGTTTTATCAGCGAAGTAGATAATGATTGCATGTTAAAGAAATGAAGGTGCTAAATGAGTTATTAAGGAATTCAATCATGGATCTATGTCCTAGCTAAGGTTGAAAACACTTGATTCCTATAACCACCTCTGCCTCTACCTCCGGTGAGACTTCATCTGCTTCGCAGGTGTTGCCGAAAGGGCCGGTAGTTAGGGTTTTGTTGGTGCACTATTGTAGCGTTGAACCTTGGGTCTGCCCCTATGCCAACAATGGATGATGGGTGGTAGTAAGGGTTGATATGGTTCATAGAACCTCAACCCATCCGCAACGTGGGACATCCCAGGTTTGTCCTGAACAAATGGTATGGGTCTGAGTGCATCTGTAAATACTGTGTACAAGTAACTTGACTGAGAATATATGAGGTCAAATTGTTGGGCCTTGTTGATGGCATCCTCTTCTGACTGAGAAAAAGTGGATGCTACATCCTTGGAAATAACAGAGACAAGATATTTGAGAAGCCAATCAAGATGTTGTTCCTTGGTGGTTTATGCTTTACACAAACTACGTTGCCAATGCCATTCATGGATGTGGTCGGCTATATGGATAGCAATGGTTTGTTTGAACTTAGAGAGAAGTTCCAAGCCAGTATCATGATGAACTCATAGTTGGAAAAATGACAAAAAGGACATGGCCAATGATTCAAAGGTCACATGGGACCATGATGTTTTGTTTACATACCATTTGGTTGATGGGCCTGTGAGAGTTCTTTGAAATAACCTCAAGAGGATGGAACCGTCCATGATTATGTTTGAAGAGCACCATAAGTGGAAGGTCATAACATGGTTGGCGAGATCTTCCTTCAGTTTTCCTTCAAATTTCGAAATATCTGAAGGTATTTTGGTAGGCATATTGGGCCATGTGGGATCATGTGAAATGGGATCATTCATGAGTTTAGTCAAATTAGGAATGTTGAGGGATGCCAAGTATGTCATAGGGAGATTTGGTGGAGGATTAGTTCCAACCATCGTATGAGTAGGTAGTGGACCTGTCCCTTGAGAGGGATTTGGTGGGGTTGTACTTTTCCCTTGAGAAGAATTTTACCCCCCACTTCCTTGTGAAGGAGAACTAGTGGATGGATGGCCTTGGGAATTAGACCAAAGCAAAGTGGAACCAAGTAAATTTGATCCCAAAATAGTATCACTCACGGGGTTGTGATATGGTTGAGCTGATGAGTTGGCAGGACTATGGACTCCTCCTATAATAGGAGGGAGATTCTGCAAGCATCTGGAACGACGAGGATTTTGTGGGGCCTCTATGGTTTTCGACTAGAAAAGTGAATTTGTGCAAATGGTGACAAGAGAGAAATAAATGAGCAAGAGATTTGTATATTTTTTACCTTCACAAGATAGTATAACTCACAATTGCATGTAATCAAATGAGCATCATACATAAATCAACTGGAAATAAGAAAGCATGTGGATAGGTGGATTTTGTTTGCGTGGGGGAACAATAAAAATAAATGCTCGTGTCCTAAAAGACATATCGTCCTTTCTCTCAATCAACATTGGGCCTTCCAATAACACTAAACAATGGGGTCTGAAGCCACCAAAAGAGGAACTAGTGAAGGTTTAAGTAATGAGTTATAATGATGGGTAGAGGGTGCATATCAAGAAAGAGCTGGTGATATTTCCCAATAGCCACACAAAATCTGATCAAGGTGTGATTGCAGCCCACAATCGCCACCTGGGTAGATGTCCTAAGTTTTGGCCACTAGGTACCTCGGTCAAAGTGAGACATTTATATTTTCGGCCTCAGAAATGGGTCATGGGTTGGATGCCCTCACAAGAGTTGGGTGAACTAAGGAGGGATGCACAAAACAACCAAACCTTGGCCTTCAACCCTTCATGAGTATCTCCCTGCCTTATGCTGTAGGAACACTTGACTTGGAGGATTTGAAAGTTCCCTATTTCTCAACTTCTATTGTTTGAAAATGTAAGAACTTGATAATGAGGGGGTTATTTGGATGCCTACCCCCGAGATCATACCTAGACTAAAAATTTGTTTTGGCACCTCCTGTGGAAGACAATTTAGTGCGTTGGTTAGAAAATTTTATATGTTCTTGATCTAGGTGGATATCAGTGGCCACCCACCTTTTCCAACTGGTTCAAAACATTTTTCTGACAATTTTGGTAATTTACTATTTTTAGCAGTTTTTAACTTCCAGGGCCATTTTGAGGCCCTAAACGAAGTTTTTGGGAAAATGGGGAGAAATAAGGAAGTTCCGTAGATATTTCCTCCAAAATGAATCTCCTCGACGATACCTTTCCAACAGGCTATCATACGCCTAAAACAGAGATTGTATGCAAAATTTATGACCCCGGGAAGTTGATGTACTAACTTACCCAAATGGGCCCCCCATGATTTTTGGCGCTTCATCTCCTAGGGTTAGGTTTTTGGATGTATAGGGTTTTTTTCATTCCTGATTATTGTAAAAGGGCCTTTAGAGCCTCATTGTAATCATCTTCTTATGAATGTGAGTAGACGTCACATCTCTTCTCAGAGATAAGCTGCCACCATTCTAGCAAGTCTTTCACTTTGTATTTTTACATTCTCTGTACATTTCTTTCATTAATAGAAATCATGTATTACTGTATATCTGTGTTTATGGTTGCATATCTGATACATTTCTGTTATATTATTGAATATCTGCCATATCTCTGTGCATTTCTTTATTATATCTCCGCTCTCATTTCGTGCTAAAAATAATTTGGATCAGTGGTATCAGAGGAGGCTACTCTTGATCGTTTTTTCAGTGCATGTCCTCGACGAGGTCTGAGTATAGAAAATTGTGTCTCAATCTTGTCTCTATTGAAGACAATCTCTCTCTCACACCCAAGAAACCCTCCATGGTGGAATAAAATAAAATGACGGAGCAGACGATCCTATAAATTTGTTGCTTGAGAAAGCTCTCACGCGACAGAGGGACGAAATGATGGATAATTTTACCCACATCCTTTAACGCTTGCCAATAGCAACATGCGCATATTCATCAAACAACCACTTTGGAAGCACTTATCCTTTCAAGGTACAGGTTAATTTTTGTATTCGCATATTTGAAGGTCGGATAGATGCGGATTCCCTAGACAAATGGTTAAATATGATAGATGTTCACCATTTTTCACCATTTTTCTTTGTTCACCATTTTTCCAATAGGGAAAAGATCACCTTCGCACTCCTTAAAGATCTCCCCCATGTCAAACATTGGTGGGAAAATTACTGGGAGTAAAGTTCCACAGATGAGTCTGGAATATATGGGGCCGAGCCCACTTGCAATTTTTTGTGGATGCAGTAAAGGAACAGTATTACCCTATTGGAAACTATGAGGACCAGTACATGAGATGGACCACACTGTGGAAAGAGAGGGGCCAAGCAGTTTCGAAGTTCACCAATACCTTTCATACCTTGCACACCAAGCTGGGTATCAAAGACTCCGAATGACATTTGGTTCTGAAATATCGTGGGGCTCTACACAAATACATCCAAACTGAAATGGATTTTCTGGACATATCATCACTTGGTGTTGCTTATTGATATGATGTTAAAATCAAGAAGAAATTTAAGCACCAGAGAAAATGAGAGTTCGGGTCTGCAAATCCACAACAACCAAAGTATGACAAAGACATTCCTAACAAACAGTCTCTAGAAAATCAGTCCAAGCCACAGGAAAAGTAGGGTCACGGGAAGACAAAGAAGGACACCGGAAAATGGTGCGATTTCCACAAAATCCCCTGGCACAACACCGATGAATGTCGCTCAAAACAGTCATTGGTGGTCGAGATCAAAGACAAGGAGTCGAACCCTAATTCGGAACCTGATTCTAAAAATATTGGTAAAGGAAAGATCATTGACGCAGACCCCACTACTATTGTCGTGACCACAACAATTCAACCAAAAGAACCAACAAATCCTGAAGAGGGGGAGCACCTTTTTCATTCACATATGTGGGTGAAGGGGACCCTACTGCATTTTATTGTTGATAGCGGAAGCCAGAAGAACCTCATATCAACAGAGGTCTTCAAACATTTGGGATTGTCAATAACACCGCACCTGTAACCATACAACATCGGGTGGCTTCACCAAGGATGAGATCTTCATGTCGTCCAGTAGTGACGATTTTCATACAACATCCAACCCTTCAAGGATGAGGCATTATGTGATGTTTCCCCACTGGATATCTGTGATGTTCTCTTGGGCCAGCCATATATGTGGAGATGCCATACTGTTTATGAGTCTCGACCCCGCAGTGTCATTATTTCTTTAGGGGTTCATCTTGACAAAATACCAGAGGTAGTTCCAACTATTGTTCCACCTAAATAGTGCCGCAAGGTAGTATCTCATACTGCAAAATTTAGCTTCTTCACAATTTGTTCAAAAGGGGAACATAAGGACACTGCAACCACTACAACCTCGCCCCAAACACCTTCTACCCAATAGAAGCAGGTCGAAAAGGTTGTAGCAAAGAGAAAATATCCCTTCTGTGCACCGTCCTCTCATGTAGCTCAACTTGTTGAACAACCTCAGCCTCAACAGGTTTGTGACAGACTTCCACAAATTGAGCAGCGCGATCTCGAACAAGGCAAGCAACTCACCAAGATTCAGATTCATCAAACGTTATTTCCTCTCCTCTGGGCACTCAACGCAATGGAGACCATTGTTTCCTAAGGAGGGAGGATTGATCCAGGTGGATATCGGTGGCGACCCACCTTTTCCAACTGGCTCAAAACAATTTTCTGGCAATTTTGGTAATTTACTATTTTTAGCAATTTTTAACTTCCGGGGCCATTTTGAGGCCCTAAACGACGTTTTTGGGAAAATGGGGAGCAATATGAAATTTCCCTTGACATTTCCTACAAAATGAATCTCCTCAACGATACCTTTCAAACGGGCTATCATGTGCCTAAAACGGAGATCGTATGAAAAAGTTACGACCCCAGGAATTTAATGTACTAACTTACCCAAACGGGGCCCACATGACTTTTGGCGCTTCATCTCCTAGGGTTAGGTTTTTGGATGTCTAGGGTTTTTGGCATTCCTGTTTATTGTAAAAAGGCATTAAGAGCCTCATTGTAATAATCTTCTTGTGAATGCAAGTAGTCGTCACATCTCTTCTTAGAGATAAGCTACCACCATTCTAGTGAGTCTTTCACTCTGTATTTTTACAGTCTCTGCACATTTCTTTCATTAATAAAAATCGTGTATTACTGTATATCTATGTTTATGGTTGCATCTCTGATACATTTATGTTATATTATTGAATATATGTGATATCTTTGTGCATTTATTTATTATATCTCTGCTCTCATTTCGTGCTGAAAATAATCTGGATTAGTGGTGGGCTGAGAGATTAGGGGTGTGGACCAATCTCATTGGAATTAAATGGGTGTGGGTAATTTCCAAAGAAGTAGTCAGATCTTTTAGAATTCCTTTGGAGAAATCCTACTTCGACCTCCACTATTCTAATAGAAATTGTGTGTGTGAGGAGTGGCTTTGTATGCAAGAAAGTGACAAGTGTGCAAAGATTTTAATAAGTTAAGTGTGAGATTGCAACACGTGGACTTCTTGTGGTCCTTAAAAATATTCTTTACCTAGCTTACTATGTGTCTTTGGTACAACCTTGTGGAATAATTAAATCCCTAACAAACTAGCAATGTGGACATATTAGTCCTTACAAATCCTTTAAACTCCCTAAATGTTGTTTACACTAATAAAGCTCTTGAAAACTATCCTAGATTGCAAACACGTGGGCATGTATGGGCATGTTAATTTGATCTTTAAAATTCCCTAGATTGTGATGTAAACTAAGAAAGTATTTAGAAACTATCCTAAGTTTGCAACATGTGGGCATGTATGGGCCCTTACAAAACTTTTAAGATGATTTCAAAAACTAAAGAGGAACCTTAGGGGGGCTTTGTCCTCTCCTAAAGATTTTTGTTAAGGGATATGAAACTTCCTCTCAACCTCCTTTCTGATTCCCAAGATCACACTAGGGTGTGAGGGAAGAGCATACTTGAGGTTCAAAATTGGTTTCTAGTCCCACTTTAAGTGATTGTGTATGAAATAAATAAATTCAACTTAAATTTTTACAAGCCAAATGAGCCATCCATGTGGCGAAAAAAAAAAAGAGAGGAGAATTATGATTCTTTTTACCCTATGTGCCTATGTTAGATAACTTTTCTTATGGGAAAGGATTCTAAGTGGAGTGTAGTTTCCTTACAAAGTGTAGAGAAATAAGAATCTGAAGGCTAGGGGCCCTCAAACCATGCATAAAAACCCTTACAATTTTGAAAAATTGGACTTATGTGCGGGTTACAATTCTAATAGGTGCGCAGAGGGCACACAATGGATGAAGTAATAAGGCTTGTTTCATGCACAATGCGTAGAGTGCACGTCTGGGGGAAGGAAAATCTGCACACTTCCTGTCACATGTCAAGGGAGAAATTTCCAAGTGAAATACTCCTTCCTCAACTCTGAATTTTGATTTTGGCAGGTTGGTCTTGTTGGACACACCTACCACAATTAGAGGGGGGGGTGAATGAGTGTGGGGATCTTTTTCCGAAAACATACTTCTTACACAAAATCCATTAGTTAGCAATCACCATTAACACATTACTTATTGTTGTCAGTTATAACCAGTTAGATGTGAACATATATCAACAACATATATCAGCAATATATCAACAAAAAATCATCTCCACAAAGAACACAAAGAACACAAGATGTATGTCCAATTTTCTTTTTATTACAGACTACAATCCTTGGGGTTTTTTAACAACAACTAAATAGAGTACAACTCTACAAGAGCACCAGCTCTATAATGCAAGATTTGGCTTACACCCTCAGCGCCAACTGAGATGAGGCAACAATCCTCAACATATATAAATTTGCAACAAGTACACAACCTGTCAGTAGTGCATCCCGCGTGTGTACGCGCCCTAACTCACTACAACCCACGTATGTACGCAGCCAGTGTATACAATAACCTGCATATACCTTCTGAGATATTAGGGTTTATCCTTCAAGATTAACTCAGATCCTCTGTAACCAATTTATCATTCTCTTCTGTCTCTCACTAGCCAAACTGACCACCACCTAGTCACAACACATCCAAGCTCTCCAATAGCTTACTCATGCTCCACAACCAATCAATATGAATGCTAACTCCATCATGTATAAGCAACTAGTATACCATAGAAATCATATCACAATTGAATCATAATAGTACTGCTCACTCCATAAACCAACATAAACCACATCACAACAGCCATACCAATAATTCCCTAAGCATTCACAACACAACAAGCAATACTATCCATCAAGACAATAATGTAACCATACCAATGTCTCAGTGACAGATTTGAGCCCATAGAATGCAGATCTAGAACTTGCTTCAGTCTTCAACATCTTGTCATCAACTCAACCACAAATCTCCATGATTTTATCCATTGTACGCTTCATGTACACTGACATCCTATGTACTGTATGCACCCTATACACAGACAACTTGCGTATACGCACCCTATACATAGACAACCCGCGCACGCACTAGAAAATAAGGTTTTTCTGTAATTTCGAGAATTTCGCTGTCATGATCTCAGACTTTTCGAAACTTCAATGGATCCTTGAGATCCTCCCGATCTCCTCTCTCTCAGAATAGATCTTCAATCATGATCAAGAGATCCACACCAAAAATTCTCTCACAAGAAGCTCTCCATCAATACTCCAAAATATATTCTCACAATAAGCTCTCCATTGATCCACAAAAATGATGATTTGCAAGAGACCATTGCTATCTTATTTATACTTCCATCCTCTAGGTCACTTAACCCATTTCTAGGTTACTTAACCCATTTCTAGGTCACTTAACCTATTTTCCATATTTTAGGGTTAACCACTTTCCATATATAGAACACTTTATCATTTAAATATTCCTTCTTGATTTTGTCACCTCACTTTATCATTTAAATAATCCTCCTTGACTTTGTCACTTTACTTTATCATTTAAATAATATTTCTTTACTTTTTCACTTTACTTTATCATTAAATAATGATTTCTTCTTTTCAAGCACTTTGACTTGTTTGACCATTTGGGGCTTCAAGCCAACATATGGGGGTCCTTCAATTTCGTAAGGCCATAACACACAAACCGTGAGGATTTATGTGACATTCCACATACCACCAGAAATGGCATGACAAGCACTATCCATCTAGGATAGTTGCACCAACAACTTCATTGATATTCATCTCATTATTCCATAATCAAACATGGGTTCTCCAACCATTCTCCTAGGATAACTCAATCCACAAAGCGTCTTCCCGTGAGGGCTTTCACCATAAGGGGACCACTTTGGAGTTCATCCATTTGTGCACCTTATCAATCATGATAAGACAATAATGAGTCATCTATACATTTTTCCAACAATGCATCATATACCAATGAAACCACATCTATCCATCTTCATCATGTATCAATGACAACCCATTGATCCATCTTCATTTATGAATTCTCATCAAGGACAAAACATATTACATTACATCAATCATCAATCAATCAATCCTTTGGCATCAATCAATCACTTGACATCAATTAATGACATCAATCAATCAAACCATTGGCATCAATGACAATATGATCCAACAGGGCTAGGCCGGTTTTGGTACCCACAAGAGAAAACAATCAAAATGAAGTGCTCTCAAGGCTCAAATAGGGAGTAATTTGATACCGATCCCCAGTATGGTCGCCAATTTGTTGTGTTGGTTTTTTCACTTGGGTGAGAAAAACAAGAACACTTGCATGTATAGATGATCCTGCTAGACAAGACCGAAGTTTGTGAGTGGGTTAGATAAGGCAAACACATATGCAAACAAAGAAATAAAACTAAAACAACTAAGAAACAAATGTTACAAAGCATGAGAAACTTAGAACCATTAAAATCAAACAATGACCAACATAATGCTACCAATGGATCAATAGATTAGTAGGAAAAACACCATAGAGAAAATGAAAAATGAAGAAAAAAAATGCCTATTTCCTCAAGATGTGAGTGGAATGGCCTATTGCAATGGTGCTTGAAGGATTCAAAGAGAAAAGAGGATTCTCAAGAGAGAATTCTTGCAGCATAACAATACCTTGAAGATATTGGTTTCTTAGTACACCCATGGCTCTTATTTATAGCATTCATACATGGAAAAATGTAATTGGTTCATAGTGTGAACAAAGGGGTCTTTTAGGGCACCCTCTAGCCCTTGACCAACCTCCAAGCTAGATTTCGCTCAGATATGAGTGTCAAATCATGTTGGGGGTTGGACCATAAGTGGTTGAGGGGCCGAAAAGATCCATAAATGCATCGTTCATAGAAGTGCATGGCTTTTCTCGTACACAATCATGCATTTTGTGCATAGTGCATGTTGAGGCATGTGTTGGCCTATGCACTCTGCGCACACTCCCTTTGGTGAATTCTACACACTTTGAAGTTTGACCCCAATTACATATTTTTTTGACTTCTGGATGAATTTTAGTGATGTAGGTGGACTAATTGTTGTTGGTATTGATGTTTTTCCTTAACCATTTGTGTGCAATGTTGTAGATGATTTTTCAGTGATAACAACTTTGAACGATTCAAACAACAATGTAAGGAGAAAACTACATCACAAGACACAAACACATGTTGATATAACAAGGAAAAAATCAATGAATCTTACCTAGGCTTGAGAAAGGATGACTGTGAAAGGAAAAATATGCAAAATAAAAAGGTTAAATTGTTGTCCTAAAACCAAAAAAACAGCAACACTGAAATCTGAAAATGACAGTGTGGAAGGGAAAGGAAACTACAACTAATTAGCAAAGACTACTACCCCCCCCCCCCAAACCCAAAATTGTACCTCTTTTTTGGGACTTGATCCATTATTGAAAGTAGTATTTTAATTGTTGTGCATTGACTGGCACCCCCTTGTGATCACCATCCAATTTTCTATCTAAAAGGTGTTAGGCCCGACCGCCACATCAATACGATACGTGCCCAACCATAAATTGGTGAACTTATTGTGGTCACTCGGTTTCTCATTCTTCTTGTCCCGCAATAACACTATGTCTCCAATTTGGAAATATTTCCCCTTTTTTACAGTCAAACACCCTCTCGACCTAAGCCTAATATTTTGTGAATTTGGTTTAGGACACAAGTATATCTTCCTTGAATTGTACCAACATATCCATATGATGTTGCAAAGCCTCTTGGTTGGTAGAAAACTATACCAATAGATTATACCTCAAATTTATCGGTAGAACCACATCTAAACCAAAAACTAACTCCAATGAGATCTTACCAGTAGCTTGCTTCTTTGAAATTCTATCATCCCATAGTGCATATTTCAAACTAGTATCCCATGCTCACTTGTTGTCACTAACTATCTTCCTGATTATCCAGATAATATTTTTGTTACTTGATTTTTCTAATCCATTCCCTTGTGGATAATAATTATGTGAATGGGCCAGTATGATGTTGCACTAGGAACATAATGAAACCAACACTATATATCTGAAGACACTAGAATTATTGGTAGTAATTTTACTCAAACTCCAAATATCGTGATAATATTTTCCTCCAAAAACTTGATGATGGTGACACTAGATGATGTATTCAAAGAAACTACCTCCACCCATATGGTGAAATAATTAGTGGCAACTAGAATCCAACTATGTCCTCCACTAGAAGTGAAAAATGTCCCACAAAGTCTATCCCCCACTACTGAAATGGGGCCTCTACTATGAGTAGATGAAGGGGAAAAGAAGGGAGATTCTTCTTCCCCTCAAACCTTTGACAATCCTCACATGCTCAGACAAATGCATGCACATAACACACATGATCTTATGTGCAGTGGTTTGAGCTAAGAAATGTCCAACACACACTCTTGAATGTAAGTCATGAAGTATCTCTTTGGACTAAGAAAAGTCTACAAAAAATTATTCCATCTGGGCTCCTCCATCCAAGACCATCCTACAAGATAAATTATTAAGACAAAAATATTATCCGAATACCAATGAAAATGGTCAAGGTAAATAGTCAAAGAATTTCCTTGTTCACTTACCTAGATTCCTTGAATTGCATTGAGATTATTCTCTGTCATTATCTAAACTAAACCTTGGCCTGATATCATACTGGTATGCTTGATCTCAATATCATATTCTTGGATTTTGGTGATCCATCTCCCTCTGGTTCCACTACATTCCTTTTGTACCAAAACTTATTTGACCATAGGGTGAGGGACATAAGCGACTATGCAAGCACTCCAAAAATAGTTCCTAAAATGAGCTAACCCCTTCACTACTGCGTAGGATTGTTTCTCCATTATATCATAATTCAATTTGGCCCCTTGGATATATTTACTCATGAAAGCGATTGGTTGCTCCATCCTTTGATCATTCTTCTGTAAAAGGACAACAATGATAGTGAAGTCATATGAAAAATAAAATAATTGAAAATCATTACCATAATCAGAAGTAATGAGAATTGGAGAATGACACAAATCCTTCTTAATATACTCAAAATCCCCTTTATCCTCCTCACTCCACTTTAAGTCATTCCCCTTCTTCAACATGTTAGAGATTGGATTTACAATTTCTGCAAAGTTGGGAATGAACCACCTTACAAAATTTATTTGAACAAATAAGGATCAAAGGGCCTTCTTGGCACTAGGGAGAGGTATTTCCTGAATTTCTTTGACTCGGCTAGGATCAATCCTCACTCCATCCTCAGAAAAAATATGTCCCAAAATACTCCCCTCAAAGACTCCTAGAGTTGATTTCTTTGGGTTCAATGATATGTCGAGTGATCTACAACTGCCAAAATTTTTATGCAAGTGAGAAACACGATCATCTCTTCTTTTAGAAAAAAATAGTTATACCATATTGATAAAATACAATGAATTTAAATACATAATCAAATAAATCAAAGTTCATAACCCACTAAAATGTGGCCCCTGCATTATTTAGTCCAAATGACATGCATGTGTAAGCATAGGTATGCCACAGGGTTGTGAAGGCTATCTTGTGTCTGTCATTCTTGGCTACCACTACTTGATTGTAACTTGTGAAACCATCCAATATGGACATCATACCATAACCTATGACCGTTTGAAGCACATGTTTCATGTTGAGGAGTGGATAGTTTTCTTTAAGAGATGTTAAATTAATATTTATGTAGTCAATACATATTTGTATCTCACCAGTTACTTTTCTTACTAGTACACAATTTGCGAGCCAATTTGAATACCTGACTGGTTGAATAATTTGAGCTTCATACAATATTTTCAACTCTTTTTGAATGGAAGGGGCCACCTTTGGGTTCATGAAACTTTGTTTCTGCTAAAATGGTCTTTCACTTTCAATAAGTGAAATTGAATGCTTAAGGATACTCATATCATAAGCTTTCAATTATTCATAGTACCATGTGAACACATCCATGTATTCTCTAACTAATGACACAATCTTGTCCCTTTCCCTATGAGTGGAATCACGACTTACTTTGACAATCCAAGGTGTTTCTTTGGACCCGATATCCACTTCAATGACCCTATTATCTTCACAAAATTTGCTAGTTCCTAAGAATGCATCAAATTTATCAAATAGTCCTTCTAAGGGAATCAAACATTTTGGAATCTTGTTTCTTTTAAAATGGAGTATCGAGACTTCCTCCCCCTCTTGCACCTCTTCAACTACATGGTTATCAAACTCATTAATGCAATTCATAAAATTTCATATTTTCTTGTCATCTTCAAATACTTTCCATGAGCCAATGTTGTCAAGAACAAAAGGATGAAAATGTACCTCAACCACATACTTGATGTAAGAAATGGCTAAGCATGGTTGAAATAGCGCACCTGTGGATGCCATGGAATCTACCAACTGGTTGAGAGATCTAGGTACAAAAATGATATTGAATGCAAGGTAGCACTCTATCTCATCCCATACTAAATCTCTATACTTTTTAAAATGGTGATTTCAAGTTTCACACAACATTCTGACTTGGCTAACCCCCAACTTAGAATCCCCCTTTACCTTCAATTCTTTAATCCCCATTTTCCTTACCAACTTGAGTATTAGTATCAAAGCTTCATATTCTTCCATATTTTTATTACAATCAAATTATAAGCTAAATGAATGTGAAAATATCATACCAAATGGACTCTTGAGAACCACTCCTGCTCCATATCCAAAATTTTCTCTGGCACCATCAAAATACATTGTCAACATTCCCTCATTCAACTTTGTTAGTTCAAAGAGATACTCTTGATTCTTTATTATGAAAAAGGCCCCCAAATATGTTTCGTGTATATCGTGAGACAATGGGTCATTATATAAATTATTTAGATTGTCCACACAATGAAACATCCTATGTTCTCTAAAAAGTATCACTTTTTGTGTCTTAGAAAGTGGGATGTTTGTGTATGACCATCCATATGAATACTTCCTCCTGCATATGTTGCTCACTTCCTTGATAAGAGAATACCCCATTGGACTAGAAAATCAATCACCACCACATCAATGGTCATAATATTCATAGGACACGCATGTAAGAAAATACAGAGGTCTTTGATTACCCCACAAACCGGTACCTCTCTTGCATCAATTGCTTGACCATTTATGTATGGTCTAGTTATTGTTGGTTGTGGAGCCTAATTATCTTCCTGATTTAGAGGCTTTTTTTTCAGCTGTGTTTGTAACTCATGAAGAATTTACACCCTGGAAGAATGTACACTCCACGTGGGGGAGTGCAGGGGGGCTTGCCCCTCCTGCAGGATCTAGGGGAAAGCGGGCCCCTGAAGGAAATTTTTTATTGTAAATGTATATTGTAATTTCATAGTAAATCTGGACCATTCATTATAAGGTTGTAGATCTGACGGTGGAAGTTATATTAGGGTTTTTTCCCCTAGAAGGAAACCCCTTTTTATGAGGGAAATGTATTGCGGCTATGTATCATTGCGAATATGGTATTCTGAGTGAGGAGACTAGAGGAAGTTACAACAAGTGCGTTGTAGGTTGTATCCCTTCAATTGTTGGATAATAATAAAGGAAGGACCTGCAAATTTCTCTAGTGGACATAGCCCACACTGGGTGAACCACATATATCTCTATCTCTATTGTATTGTGTATCTTATGTGTTTTATTTCCACATTTGTTTTATTTTATTTTTCTGTGATCCTATTTTTCTAACAACTGGCATCAGAGTGAAAGGTAACTCACAGGAAACGAGGGTTCCTGGTTCAAGTGGGATCAATGGCGGAAGATGGAAAGTTTAGGGTCGAGAAATTTAATGGCCAAAACTACTAGTTATGGAAGATGCATATGGAAGATTATTTATATCATAAGGATCTATTCCTACCATTTGGTGGAATAGAAAAGAATTCGATGGCCATGAAGGATGAGGAATGAGATGTTCTTGATAGAAAGACACTAGGAACGATACGACTGAGCCTGGCAACATTGGTGGCTTTCAATATTTCGAAATAAAAGACAACGAAGGAGATGATAGATGCATTGGATAAACTGTATGAAAAACCCTCGATGTCAAATAAAGTATTTCTAATGAATATATTATTTAATATGAAGATGTCAGAAGGAGGGTCTATTGCAGATCATTTAAATGAATTTAATACGGTTACTAATCAACTAAGTTATGTAAAAGTGGACTTTTATGATGAGGTCAGGGCTCTTCAAATCTTGTGCTCATTGCTAGAAAGATGGAATGGATTGGTCATGGCTGTAAGTAACTCTGTCTCTGGTTCAAACACTCTAAAATTTGATGATGTTGTTGGTGTTATGCTTAGCGAGGAAATGTGATGGAAAAGAACAAGTGAGACATCAAGTAATGTGTTAAACATGGAGAACATGGGAAGACAAAAGGATAGAGGAAAGGGCTCAGGGAACCACGATAATTCTAGGAAGAGAATATCCAAATTCAGAATTGGAAAGATAGAGTGTTGGAATTGTGGAAAGAGATGACATATGAAGAAAGACTATAGAGCTCCAAAGAAAGAAAGAGATGGACAACAGGAGAAAAATCAGGAAGCAAATGTAACAAGTGATGTGTTACAAGATTATTTGATTCTTCCTGTAGATAATATTTATGAGTCTTGGGTAGTATATTCAGGGGCTTGATTTCATGCCACACCCCATAGAATTTTTTTTATAGATTATGTTCAAGGCAATTTTGGACAGGTTCATTTGGGTGATGATGCACCATGCAAAATTGTTGGAATGGAAAAGGTAAAAATAAAGAAAAGGAATGGAAACCAATGGTTGTTCAAAGAGGTAAGATACGTTCTAGATCTAAGGAAAAATCTAATTTCAATAGGGTAATTGTAAAGTGAAGGTTGTATATCCATATTTACAGATAAGGTGTGGAAGGTCAGCAAAGGCTCATTGATGATAGAAAAAGGAGATAAGGTAGGTACATTGTATTTTTGTACTGGTAATACTAACTCTTATATCTCTTTAACTTCTACATGAGTAGCTACAACACTGTGGCATCATAGTCTTGGACACATGAGTAAGAAGGGAATGCAGATACTTCACAAAATAAATCCATTGCCGTATCTTAAACAAATTGATTTGGATTTATGTGAGCATTGTGTTTATGGAAAACAAAAGAGAGTCATATTTATCAGAGTCAGAAAAGAAAAGAAGAGTGAAAGGTTATAGCTTGTGCATACATATGTATGGGGAATATCTCAGGAATCATCCCTTGGTGGCTCTCATTATTATGTTACTTTTATTGATTATGCAACTAGAAAAACTTGGGTTTATTGCTTTCGACAAAAATATGATGTTTTTGATACTTTTAAGAAATGGAAAGCTTTGGTTGAGAATGAGACATGAAAAAGGTTGAAGTGTATCAGATCAGACAATGGAGGTGAATATTGCAGTAAGGATTTTGATGATTATTGTTCATACCATGGGGTTAGTAGAGAGAAGATAGTTCCAGGAACACCACAAGAAAATGGTGTGTCAGAAAGGATGAACAGGACAATCATGGAGCGTGCAAGGAGTATGAGATTGCATGCTAGTTTTCCCTTACAATTCTAGGATGGTGTTGTAGATATTTTTGTTTACTTAATAAATATAGGACCTTCAAGATATTTGGATGGTATAATTCCAGAGGAGGCATGGAAAGGTAAAAAGGTAAATTATTCCTTTTTGAATAATTTCAGTTGTGAAGCATTTGTCCATATTGATAAAGAAAATAGAAAAAAGCTTGAGAAAAAATCCAATAAGTGTACCTTTGTTGGATACAGTGTTAATGATTTTGGTTATCGCTTATGGGATTATGAAAATCAAAAAATCATTAGGAGTAGAGATTCCATATTCAATGAGAAGGTCATGTACAAAGATCAATTGCAGGGAAAGAAATAGGAAAAAGGAAAACCATAATACATAATGCTTGATGAGATCACTGAATTGTTTTTCCAAAGGTACCAGAAAATCAAAATGTACAACAATAGGAGCAGTAGGCACCTCAAACTCCTGCAAGTGTTGTTAGAAGATCTACTAGTTTAAGTAGACCCCCTGAAAGATACTCTCCTTCTTTGTATTATTTATTGTTGACTGATTCTGGTGAACCAGAATGTTATGAAGAGGAAATGTAGGTTTACACTAAAAAGAAGTGGGGGAAAGGCATGAAATAGGAAACGGATTCCCTGGTAAATAACCAAACTTGGGATTTGGTTCAGTTGCCTGTAGGAAAAATAACATTGTAGAATAAATGGGTTTACAAGTTGAAGGAAGAAGATGGAGGCAAAAAGAGGTACAAGGGTAGACTTGTTGTAAAGGGGTTTTCACAAAATAAATGTATATATTTTGATGAAATATTTTCTTTTGTTGTTAAAACGAATTCAATTAGGACTATTTTAAGTCTTGTGGAAGTCAAATATTTTCATATTGAATAGTTAGATGTAAAAACAACTTTTCTCCATGGGGATTTGGAGGAAGAGATTTATATGCAACAACCACAAGGGTATGAGGTCAAAGGGAAGGAGAATTTAGTATGCAAGTTGAAGAAGAGCTTGTATGGCCTAAAGCAAGTTACAAGGTAGTGGTATTTGAAGTTTGACAGGTTTATGACATAACAAGGTTATAGTAGATGTCATTTTGATCATTGTGTTTATTTTAAAAGGATATAAAATGGAAGCTATATTATCTTTCTATTGTATGTAGATGACATGCTTGTTGCAAGGTCTAATATGCATGATATAAATGTGCTCAAGAAGAAATTATCTAATTCATTTGCGATGAAGGATTTGGGTGCCACAAAGAAAATCCTTGGTATGAGAATAACAAGAGACATAAAAAATCACAAATTGACATTGTCTCAAGGTGAGTACATAGAGAAGGTGTTGGAGAGGTTTAGAACGTAGAATGAAAAACTAGTTAGTACACCTTTTTCCAACCATTTAAAATTAACTAAGGAAATGTGTCCCAAGAAACAAGAGGAGATAGAATACATGTCCAGGGTCCCTTATTCATCAACAATTGGCAGCTTTATGTATGTGATGGTTTGCACAAGACTAGATATTGCACATGCATTGGGAGTTGTGAGAAGGTATATGAACAATCCAGGTAAAGAACATTCGGAGGCAGTAAACTGTATTGTCATGTATTTGAGAGGTACTTCTACTCATGCATTATGTTTTGGAGGCCCATACACTATTCTACAGGGATATGTTTCATTCATATATGGAAGGTGATAAAGATAGCAGGAGGAGCACCACAGGGTATGTTTTTACTATAGGTGGAACAAAAGTAAGTTGGATTTCAAAACTGCAAAACGTTGTTTCACTTTCAACAACAGAAGTAGAGTATGTTGTTGCTAGAGAGGCTAGTAATGAAATGATTTGGTTACAAAGGTTTATGGAGGAATTGGGAAAGAAGCAGGAGAATAGCATGTTGTATTATGACAATGAGAGTTCCATTCATCTTGAAAATAACTCAATCTTCCATTTGAATACTAAGCATATATATCTCAAGTACAATTTCATACGATCTGTCTTGGAAGATCAAAATTTGAAGTTGGAAAAGATACACACTAGCCAAAATCCTGCAGACATGTTAACAAAGGGAGTAACCAAGGAGAAACTGAGTTCCTACCCAGTTTCAGTTGGTCTTCAAGCATGAGGATGAAGATGAGAAATTTTCCAGGTCCAAGAAGGATCGTAGTCCAGTAGATACAACAATGATGAAGTTGTTGAGATCAACCTCCAAGTGGGAGATTGTTGGTTGTGGAGACTGATTATCTTTCTACTTCAGAGGCCTTTGTTTTCAACCGTGTTTATACCCCATGAAGACTTTACACCCCGGAAGAATGTACACTCCTTTACATGGGGGAGTGTGGGGGGGGATTTCCCATCCTACAAGGTGCGGGGGGGGAATCCCCCTGGCTGGGGTGTCCAGGGGAAAACCGGCCCCCGGCGGGGGTTCGGGGGAGAAGCCCCCAAAGGAAAAATTGCCTTGTAAATGTATATTGTAATTTCATAGTAAATATGGACCATTCATTATAAGGTTTCATATCTGACGGTAGAAGTTATGTTAGGTTTTTTTTCCCTAGAAGGAAACCCTCTTTTATGAGGGAAATGTATTGTTGTTATGTATCATTGTGAATATGGTATTCTAAGTGAGGAGACAATGAGAGAAAGAAGATGAAGTTACAATGGGTTTGTTGTAGGTTGTATCCCTTCATTTGCCGGATAATAATAAAGGAAGGACCTGGAAATTTCTATGGTGGACATAGCCCACACTGGGTGAACCACATATATCTGTGTATCTATTGTATTGTGTATCTTTTGTGTTTTTATTTCCAAATTTGTTTTATTTTATTTCTCCACGATCCTTTTTTTCTAATAGTTATCTGCAATCCAAACTCTTTCATGACCTCAAGAGTCATGAAATTAATAGAGGTCCCAGAGTCCAACATGAAATTCCTCAGAAGAAAACCATCAACTAGTAGAGAGATAAAAAATGGAGTTGGACAATCACTTTCCTTACCTTAACCAGAAATAATTATGGATTCTCATTAGAGAGATTGATTGTATCATCTATGCCAATGAATCAACTAACTACTTCCTTTTTCCCTGACACATGAATCAATTCTTTAAGGGGTACTGGGATCTTGATCTTTGAAAGTCCCCGCTCTAAAGAGAAATGAGTAGGATCATTTTGCATAGGAGGGATTATCACTAGAGGATTATCCTTGATCATTGGTTCTAACAAAGTCGTACCCCTTCGTGCATATATCTAAGTAATCTTGGCTACCGAAGCTACTGCATTATTTTTTACCTCTTGATTAAGATGGGGGTTTATCTTCTTGTGTGGACCATTGTGGTTGTGGGTTGCATGCTAACTTCAAGTACATGACATTGCTCATAATTCAAGTGAACAAACTCTTTATTACTTACGTGGCCACGATCCTCTACTTGGAGAATCTGAGAACCTTCCCCTTCATCCATCTTTGACAAAACATTTAGTGTATCCTCCTGTTGTTTTGAAAAATTTGCTTCTTGCTCATAAAGATAGGCCATTCATGCAAATGCAACACATGTTTCTTCAGAATGAGGTAATTTTCATTCTCTACAAAAATGATTCATAACTGAATTATCCACAAAGTTATTACTTGTCATCGGAACTTGAACTTTTTCTCTTCAATCTTCCTTGTTTGCTGAAAAGGCCTCCTAGATGGGAATTGTCTCTAGGTGGTAGCTATACTCTATTGAGTCTATAAAATCTTCTCAACCTTTACCATTATATTGTTCAAATCACTAACTGCCACCAATTCCTTTGGATTTATATTTAATTCAAACTCTACCTTCGATACCTGGAACGCTTGTTTGGGTGGATCTTGTGTTTTCCTAGCTTGAGGACCGAACAAAGTTGGGGAAGGTTATTGTGTTTCTTGGGATGCCATAACATTCTTCTCGATCTTCAAAGTAGTAGAAAATGTAACATCCAAAGTTTCATGATCACTATTCCTAATAAACATACTAAAAATTTCATCAAATTTCTCAAGATAATATACCAAAACAAAAGCAGTGTTAGGTCTCACAGTAGTAGGAATTATACGATAAGATTTAGAAAAATGGGCATTAAATTCATTCATAGTTTCATTCTCCTTCTATTTAAGTCTAGAAAAGTTTCTGAATAAAAGAGATTTATCCTAATTACCCCCCCATATTTCAGTGAAATTGTCTTGAAATAAATTCCATCTGTCAATGGAATTATTCAAAAGATCTTTGTACCAAGTGTGTCCCTCTCCTTCCAAAGTTTTCACAAACATCTTCA
Source organism: Picea engelmannii (assembly GCA_009831015.1). Classification (NCBI taxonomy): domain Eukaryota; kingdom Viridiplantae; phylum Streptophyta; class Pinopsida; order Pinales; family Pinaceae; genus Picea; species Picea engelmannii. The sequence continues at coordinate 112,168 of ML801671.1, forward strand.
TCTCCATGTATTCATGTTCAACCTCCATATCATCACACACTTTCAAAAAATTCCCCAAGTGGTCCTCAAAATTAATTGCATTATTCCCTTGGAATTGGGAATATTTCAAACATAATTTTTGGTGGGAATGGCATTGGGTTTCCCCTGGATTTGAGTTATATTGAGTGGAGCATAAGTTTTAAAATAAAACCTAACTACCATTTTTGGAGTGGAACTTGGAACAACTGAAATGGATAATGATGGGGTGGAGGGAGAAATTACCAGTGGCAACGAAGGGATCATTAGTATACTCACCCCAACACTACTAAGTGAAGAATAAACTCGGGATGCCCTAACCCTAGGCGATGTAATAAAAAAAATTCAGAAAAGGCATGCTGGTTCTTCAAGGGCCGGAAAAAGTCCTTTTGTGGGATCAAATCTTGATGATATTTTGAGGCTCCTCGGTGGATTTGATCATCTTTCCTATGACATCACCATGTGAGTTTGAAATAAAATAAATTCAACGAAATAAAAACTCACCAACTATCATTGCAATCTGAGGATTGTTGTTTCCTTGGAAACGACACAAATTTGTTATCACACTTTTTGACCCTAAATAAAATCTGAAATATAGTAAACATTAGCGGGTAAAAGAGGATAATTCTAGGAAAAAGTTCTCTAATTGTCATGGGAAAACATCATCTCCATTTGGGCTGGTGCATGCCAACTTCAGGGGGGGTTCCTAAGTGTTTTCTTGCTGTCATAAACCTAAAAAAATACAATTACATACATTAAAACAACATCAAGAAAATTTGTCTTTCGATAGTGAATAAGCCACCGAAGGGTAAGAAACACTATTTAAAATTTTATTGGATGAAAAACCTTGCAACAAGAGTATTTTAAATGAAGGAAAATAAGAGAAAGATTTGATATTATCAGGTTGAAAACACCACAACAATATGCAAAAAAAAACTAATCAATGCATATAAATCAAGCACGATACTGACAAGATTCAACATCTTGATACCAACACACCAAATATTTATTATTGCTCTTTCCAAAGGTATGTTTTCACCACTAAACATAAGTACATACCTGACAAAGTATTTATATTTAATCACAGACTAGTATCTAGAATTATGATAAGAATATGAGAGATAAAGAATTCTTTGTGAGGATTCCAAATATGCAATTAGAATTGACATGCAAGGCATGTAACTCCACCTGCTAAAAATAGTAATTCCTTGTATGTCACTTGAAATAGGTTCATCGGATTCAATTTTCTTAAGGAACTTGGATATATGCTTGGAATCATCATATGAACCCTAGATCACTAGCCACTAAAAAATAGTAAATTGCATGCATGTCACTTGAAAAATGATCATTGGATCCAAAATCTCACAAGGACCTAAACTGTATAATCAATATCACCATGTGGGAATATGATCTCTATATCCTCAAGAATAGGGACTATACTATATATAGTAATCTCTCTCCGTCCATAAAATTCCGTGAAAACCTATGTCTCTAAAATAAATAACATTACCTGACCAATCCTGTACCTATACCTGGTGGGAACCAACCCCTGCTCAAAACACAACTATCTCTGGGAAAATCTCTAAATTCCAACCAAAAATAAACATGGTGACTCTTAACCCTCAGTATTTTCAAGGGAGAAAATCCAAGGGTTAATAGGACCCAAGCAATGGTGTCTAGAGAGGTCGCCTAAAGTTGCAAAAGGTTCTTCCATTTTCAATCTTCTTACTCCAACTATCCCTTCCATATATGAGAAGGTAACATAGGTCCCTAGAAATGTTAGGCACATTAACCTATGGGAAGACAAAATTTTGGGCAGGGACTGTCTTTCCTCATGGATGGATTTGGCTCCATTGCGAGCTTGGTTGGATGAGAAAGGGATAACCATCATTTTCGAATTCTCCTCTTGTTGATAAATTTGGACATTGGATTAAATGGAATTTTTCCCTTCCTGCTCATACTCTTCCCTCACTTCAGTCCCTAATTCTATCTTTAAATGAATGAGTGCACTAGCTTAGAAATTGTGTGGACTCTCGAGGTTGGGGAGACTCAAAATACATGGCAAAAGAAGGATATAACTCTTTTCTGGGAGATTCAATATCCTTTCATCACTCTGGAGCATGGAATAACATCTAAAACATCGATGGGATGCCAAAAATTAACATCTTCTGCTGGTTGTTAGCTCACAAAAAAAATCCTACTTTTGAAAACTTAAAGAAGCATGGAATTGCTAGCCCATCTCGATGTGTTCTTTGTCTCAAAGATGAGGAATTGATTCAACACATTTTCATGGACTACTATTACATGAAAGAAGTCTGGCCTATTTCTCTCGATAGTTTTTTTTAAATGTATGTGTGGCCTCAAAAGTGTGCATATTTCTTTTCCCAGTGCTGGTAGAGGTATAAAGGGAGTTTCAAGAGGACTTGGGAAGCCCTTCCAAAATACTTGTGTTGGAGTGTTTGGATGAATTGAAACAATTTTTTTTAATGATGATATGATGCAACCAAGACAAAAAATGGTCCAATCTCTTTCCCTTCTCTTGGATTTTATGCATCATCACCTCAATCGACCAGATCAAGCTTTGGAGTAATGTGAGTGGGAGTGGATGAACAAAATCAAGTAGGGAGACAATTTACTTTTATTTAAAAAGTAGGTTATTCCTTTACCTAAATGGGCCATTAGAAAATTTGATCACGGATTTAAGGAATGGATTTCACTACAACATTCCAACACTCCTTTTCTACAATGAAACTTCTTGAAACAATCCAACGGTGGTAGGTGTAGGTGGGAGTCTTCACAATCCTGAAGGAAATCTAGTTTCTTTTTATGCTTGGGGATTGGGCAATGTTTCAAATAACATTGTTGAGGCTTATGTGATTTGGGAAGGAGTAAAAATTGAGAGGGAAATGAGAATTACCAAGATTCTTATCCTTGGAGATTCTATTATGGTGACCAGGGAAATTATCAAAAGATTCAATGTATGGAATAATGTATTCAATAGTATCTTGTATTGCTCCATAATTCTTTTGGATGAATTTGAAGATGTTTCCATATATCGTATTAATCATGAACATAATACTTTTGATAATAAATTAGATAAAGTTGGATCTAGGCTCAATGAGGAAAAAACTATTTTAAATGGGGTAATGGTGATGCTCCCCATACCATAATTTCAAAGTTTTTGGTTTTAATGATCTGGGACATGTGGCGTGGAAAAGGCCTGGGAGGTAGCATTTCCAGGTGGATTACACATTTGAATGGAACTGAAATTGATGGCAACATTCATTCCATTCTATGTAAATGATATTTTATCTGTAAGGCGAATTGTGATATGAATTACATTCAGTCCTTAGGTGGTTTGGCTCGTCATTACTATGCTTTGTGGCATTTCTCTTGGGTTCCAGTGGCACTGTTGGGGGTGGTTCTTAGTTGGCACATGAATTTTTTTTATGTTGGAATCATCTTAGACTCTATCCAAGCCTCTCCTGGTCTCCCGGTTCTATATTTTGGCTTATGCTCATGTAATATTCTAAGCTTCAATTATTTTGGTTTTAAAAGATGAATATTTCTTCTTTGCCTATGGTATTGTCAAAACTAGAATTTGCATTTCCCATTAGACATTTGGAAGATTTGGTTTCTTGTGCTAGGTAGGGATGGATCCTTCTTGGAGAGAATTTAAGTGTATACTTCAAAGACATGAAGAAATTGCAGAGGAAAATAGAGCGCCGCTCCTACACGTTTAAGCTGATTTGAGGGAAGTAGAATAGACACTGATAAGTTTAACCAATATGGCCAAGATTCAAGTTGAACGAATAGACAATTTGGAAATTGAGTGTCATCACTTGTAGTCTTTGGTACATCCACAAATCTCTCTCTCAACTTCAATCAATCATGGTTCAATGGTGTCCTACCAAGGAGGAATTTTTTATGAAGAGATGGGGGGTCGAGAGACAATCCCAATGGAGGTTGAAGGAAATTATTCTCTCAACAGAGAAAAAGAAGTACAAGACAATGTTCAAATCTATACAACACTAATTTTTTTTTAAAGGAGTGTTTTTATTAGACCAATATGTAAAAGAGATATGTAGCCAATCTATATGGGTTTATCACAGGAAGAAGCATGTGTCTTTTACTTTGCTAATAGTAGGCGAATATATAGGCCTTGAGATGAATTTTGTACTATATTGTGACCTTGATGTTCTCTTTAGTGCAACCCCCTTATATTAATACAATCTTAAGTTTAGTTAAAAAAATATTTTAATTATTATATGGGATGATAGGAGAGAGGGGAGTCATATTTGACTCCAGAGGAAATCAAGAAACTTAGTTTACTTAGGGAATTGAGGTAGCCACTAACAACGATTATGAGACCCAATATCTATATAAAAAGATCTTGCTTCTCAAAGCCCAAAAAGTAAAGGAGTTTACTATGCTAAGAGATTCTCTAATAATTCTTAGAGTTGTTCAAGAAAAATATTAAATCCCCCCTTTAGAAGGTTTTATTAGGAAATTAGAGAATTTGATATTCATGTTCTTCACAATTAGAATGAATTATAATATATTAAAGAAAATGAAATAATTTCACTAAATTATGGGCATGTACAATAAATTGAGGGACACCATTCCATATCCCTCCCTAGGAATTAAAGTTCCTTAAAATGAAAGTCTTAAGTGGTTGCAAGGTGAGGCTTCCTCTCCCGATGGTTAATAGTGTGATACTTCACCGTCCATCCATTTTCGCATGAAAATTAATATGTAACAAAGGAATTTCAATTTGGTTGACAAATATGGGTTAGGTGATCGAAGCATGAGCCAATCCTAGAAATTTTGAGGGATTTCAAGCGATGCTTTTCTTGGCATTCTTTCTATAATACGGTAGCTTAGATCCATCACAATATTTCCCCTTCCTAGGTTTTGATTTTTACCCTCTCCTATCTTTCTTGAGTGTTTCATTTCTATGGAAATGAGAATTATTTTTAGTCTACAATTGGTTCATTTGGTCGCCACTTCCATTTAGAGCTCCTATTATGGGATTTTTGTTTTATGGTCACTTGGTTTTAAGAGTTGCTTCTAATGAATTCTAGTTGCAATTTTGAGGTAAGGTTGGGCCTTATAGTGACTCTGGAAGTTGGTGAGTGATGGTGCATTATGCATGCAGTAAGATTCATGCATGTAAAATTGAAGAATCAAAGAAAGGGGTTAAATATTATATGAATAAGTTGGTGGGAGAGACACAATATAGTGTTATCAATGCCTAAATCATATGAGACCACTATAAAGTAGAGATAGAAAATAAATTATAAGATATGACCCCTACCATAGACACTCGTGCAACATATACAACACGACACATTGTACACCTAAGAAACTAACAAAAATAGGTAGATGCTTTCATGGGTGTTCATCTTAGTAGGAATATGGAGATTTTTCTATAGGTCAACTTTGTTAAAAACATACTTCAGAGGATGGTGTCTCATCTTTGAATTCCTAATTGAATTCTTGTTCCCCTTGTTCAAACTCACTCTTCTTCTGTTTAAAACACTTATTGGGCATCCTAGGCCTTTACGCAATTTGGTGCTCCTCTAGATGAAAATATGAAAGAGTAGACCTCCTGAGTGAGGAAAATATCAGAAAAAAAAAAGTGTTGGATTGAAGAGGTTCAAAAGAATCCATGATTTTAGTTTTAGTTCATATGTATTAGTATGCATTTTCAAGTTATATATTTTCTTCAACTATTTGTCAGACAATATATTTGGCAAGTTTAGTAGGTGTTTTTTGGACTCTTGAAAACTATGGATAGACCTTTTCACCTATGGTATTTTTTTATGTAAGGCATAAACACTTCTCTTATTTTGTAATAGTTTTTTGGCATGGCTGCAACCCCTTTTTTTTTTAAATTAATTATTATTACCATTATTATTAATAATTGTTATTATTATAATGATTTATTATTATTTTAAGCTAAAAAACTAGAGTATTATTCTATTATATACAACAAAAAATATTATTAGCCTCCCCCCTTGTTGGAACCTACTTGAGCAGAAAACCAGATCCCTCCCAGGTGGTATTAAACCAATTCTTAACTTCTTCATGAAAGTCTATTGTCCAAAGAAAGAATAACATCCCCAACTATTCAAGTATTCAAGAATTAACCATGCTAATAAGAAAATGAAAAATAAAGAAACCGAGAAATTAAGACTCATTAACCTGCACTATGAGAGTGAGTGGGCTCCTCCTTTGTGACCTCAAGTATCATATCAACATTTTCCTTGCTCGCTTGAGTATTCTCATGGTGTTGCTTATCTTGGTCAACCAAAATGAAATTTTCCTTTGAGCAAACCCTTGGATTACCTCCCCCCTCCTCCTTAGTTGTATGGGAGGCTGTAATATTGATCCAGGTGGATCCAAAACCACTTGAAAATTCTCAAATGCAGAAAAGGAGGATCTAGGAATGACCCAGAAGTCTCAGAAGGGTCCCTAGGCTCAGAAAAATGCTTAAAAAACAAAGTTCTCAGAATTGGATGAAACCAATGCCATTGCGTCCGGCTCGTTCTTCCGATTCTGGCCGTATATTTATTTTCTCAAACGGAGCTCATATGAAGAAGTTATGACACTCTGAAGTTTTTCGAAAACAACAACAACAAGTCAAAAAGTTAGCAGGCTGTACTGATGACGTCAGCAGTAGAAATGTTGACGTCAACATGGCACGTGGCAGCCTGAGAACGTGACACATGGCAGGGTCGTATAGGTGATGACATCAGTAATACGGACAATGACGTTAGCAGGACACACGGCAGGCCATACAGGTGACACGTGGCAAGGTCGTATAGGTGATGATGTCAGCAGTATGGATGATGATGTCATCATGACATGTGGTAGGTCGTACAGGTGACATGTGGTAAGGTCGTACTGATGATGACGTCAGCAGGTGAAACGTGGCAGGGTCGTACGGACGATAGCGTCATCCGTATAAATGATGACGTCAGCAGGGCGTTTGGCATCAGCCAATGAGAGGCTGACATGTGTCCTCTTCTAGAAGCCTAGTAGTTGGCGGATTCAGCCAAATCTGGCGAATTTATGCCAAATCTGGCAGTTACCGCCAAATCTAGAGGAGGTTCGCTAAATTTGGTGAACTAGTTAGCGGCTCTGCTTATTTAGCTAGGCACGTAAAACGAGGCAGGGAGAGTTGGCAGACACTGCGTTGGAATCCTCGCCAAGAGATGTCCCAGGTGACCTGCTAAAAAATAGGTCGAATTTATACTCAAAGGCTCAGAATTTCGAGAGGATTCTGAATATGCTCTATGTTTCTTCATCGAAGTAGCCGAACAACAAAGTGCCTTCAGAAGAGGAGTGGCACGCTTTTCGACACTATACGTATCTGACAGACAGACGCTGCATTAGAATTCATGCCAGGAGGTGTCCCAGGCGACCTGCTCAGAAGTAGGTCGACTTTATACTTAAAAGTTGCAGAATTTCGAGGGGATTCCAAATATGCTATCCATTTTTTCATCAGAGTATCCGAACAGAAAAGTGCCTCCAGATCCCATTTGAGCGAGCCAAGCATACTCGAGTTTATAGTCAAAAGTTGCAGAATGATGTTTTCCAACCACCTATGATGTCTTTTTCTGCCCAGAATTGCAAATCTGAAAGTTGGTTTTTGAGAGCTCTTATGTAAGCCTTTTCTTTGTAATTTTTAAGCATTTGAGATTAACTAAAGAGCAGTTGCACTGTTGGAGTGGACCCGGAGACGTAGCCAGGAAGTTTGGTGAACTCCGTTACCAAATCTTGTTCATGGATGGTTTTCTTACATGTTTATGTGCTCATATGCTTGATGGATATTCTTTAATTTTGCATTACAAAGATGGTTAACAGTTAAAAATTTCACATGCAAATAATGGTTAAAAGATCTTAAATTTTAGATCAAGTTAAAATTTTCAGATCAAATATGAACTCCAAACACAATGCTTCATAATACTTCAATTTTTTCTTTGAAATTCCACATGGTATGGAGGATTTCCCCTTAATGCTCCTTTGTTTTCTCCAAATCATGTGCCACAAGTGCCTTCAATATCCAATATGTTTCAACTATACGAAAGTACTTGTTGTCATGAGTTTGAGAGTTCTCCAGGTCATCCACCTAGTCACTCACCTCCTCTAGCACCTCGACCTCTGACATGTTGTCCAGGTTGGCTATCATTTTAGCCTCTAGGTCCTCCACTTCTTCTTTGGCCTTAGCCAAAATTTGTTCCCTGTGGTTTCTCTCCTAATCCTAAGAGGAAGAGATTGAGCCTACCATTGATTACCCCTTGTTCCTCCTTCCTTTTCCTCCACGAGCCATGGCATGTGCCATCACATATTTCCAAATTAGACGTCAACAGTGAACCCAACCACCACACACCACACCACCCCCATTAATGATATATCTTGTAGTCAAAGAGTATTACCAGTGGACCAGAGTCCCCCCATTCACCTACCTGCAACCTTGAGCCACCCCAAGTTGCACCATGATCCTACACTAATGTATTCCTGCCAGGTAGCCTCCGAGCTTCCCCTTCCTTCTTGAGTTTCCACCACAAAGACAATAAACAAATGTAGGCCTTTACCTATGATTATCAAACCATAGAAATATGTGAGGAGACCCTCCCCAAGACTATGTCCCTTGTCTACCCATATCCTAGTTGGAAACACCATTCCTCCTCCACCTAGGTAGCCCTGAAATAGAACTCTCCCTTCCTTGAGCTTCATCATTTCCCATGCATATAGCCCCTTCCTCTTCAAAAAATAATTCTCCATTACCTTCTCAATACCAACTTCCATTATGACATAATCACTCCATAATAGCTCCATTTATCCTCCTATGTACCCGTGGTACTCATAAATATGCATTGTCATGAAAGCCACTCTTGGGTGGGTGGGTGAGGGGGCGTGTTGTCACCAAAATCCTCCTGCCTCTCATTCACTTCTCCCACGGGGCAAGTTCCCTTGTAACCCAATGATGGTATGTTTATCTCCCACGTCTCTTCTTGATTAATGCTCGCAGGGGAGGCAAGACAGTGTAGGTGTCCCTCCTCTGCGCCATTAGATGCCACCCGACTTGGGTGAGTATAATGGTTTATTATTAATTATACTTAAAAAAATTATAATTATTACTATAATAATAACAATTATTACTATAATAATAACAATTATTACTATAATAATATAAATTACTTTAATTATTCTTATAATTATAGTTCTTGTATAAATAATCAATTAAATGAATTAATATTTGTTAATTTCATTTATTTTTCTTCTTCATAATTTCATTAGGCATTTATTTTTCAATAATATTTATTTCATTTGTAGCATTTCATTTCAAATTGTTCAAAAACATAATTACCAACTCAATGAGAACTAGAATTTCATTTCAAATTGTTCAAAACCATAGTTACCAACTTCATGAGAATTGTGACCTCAAAATGAGAACTTCAACCGTAAAAAACCACATTTTTGGGTCAAAAACATTAAAATCAACTCCCATTTCAAAAAGTGGTGCTACGAGTAGAACCCTTTTTTCCAGAGTTATATTACTACCTTTTGAAATAATGACCTTAACATCCTTATTACGTGGCCAACAAATGCCTTAAAGTCAACCCCTAAATAAAAAATCGTTGCTAACAACATCACACCTATTGTTATCGACATTTCAAATCCGAATTGTGATTCATCATCAGGGCCAATCGTCAAAGATGAGAGTTTGTTGATATACTCCATTAATACTTATGATGTGGGGCATTTTTTAAGAAACTAAATATGTCGGTTATCGTAAACTATAAATTATGACCTTAAGATAAAAACCTAAAAGAAAAAAATAATCAACCATATTTTTTTATTGTTTTTGTTTCCTTTCCTTTTGAATTAGTTCATAGGTTTAGAAATATAACTAACTTAGCTTTTTTACTACTATCAATAATATATTATGTATCCTTATCATGTTAAAAACCCTAATCATATTAGTATTCTATTCTTATTTATAATACTTAGGGTTTATTAATATTAATGTATATTAATGTATATATATACACTGTTATTTATAAACTATTATTTAAAACATATTAATACACCTTATTTATAATACTTAGGGTTATTTATTTATACACTATTAATTTATATATGATATCTATGATTTACTAATTTAAGGAATACCAATTTATATATGATATCTATGATTTACTAATTTAAGGAATACCTTATAACTAGGGTTTATTATATACTATTTTGAAGTTTTCCTTTTAGGTTTTTATCTTAAGGTCATAATTTAGGGTTTATGATAGTCGACATATTTAGTTTCTTAAAAAATGTCTCGTATCATAAGTATTGATGGAGTAGATCAATAAACTCTCATATTTGATGATAGGTCTTGATGATGAATTTCGATTCGGATTCGAAACATCAATAATAATAACACATTGAGTGTGGATTCTCCGAAAAATGATATCTCTAAATCCTCTCACCACAGAAACCTGAAAACAGTAATCACACCTATTTTTTTCTAGGGTAAAACTACAACTTTTTTGAAAACATGGACCTAACAACTAGTATTGTAGTAACCAAAATATTCAAACCAATCCTAAAATTGAAAAGTGGTGTTGCCATTAGCAAACTGACACCTTTTTCTTTGGGGCTAAAGTTACAACTTTCTAGAAATTGCGACCTTGATACTCTTGCAATAAAAATCTTAAAATCAAACTCTAAATCGAAAAAAAAAAAAAAAAAAAAA
>ML801671.1:134562-167986 GCA_009831015.1 Picea engelmannii
AGGGCCCATAGTGATAATAGTGGAGGTCATTCAATGTAAGGTGGACTAGGTCCACTATATTATTAAATAAGGCTCACTATGGTAGTTAGATATAATAAATGAGTAATTATATATAATAAATGTAAGAGGACTTCTTAGAAGGTTCTACTTCTAGAAGATTCCTCCTCTAGAATGTTCTTAGGTGATAATAGCACTATATAAAGGGGTTCAAGCAATGTAATGAGACATGAAGAGAATTAGTGTATTTGGAGCGATAGCTCAATAGGAGGATGCCCCCTCGAAGAGGCAAGTGAACAGGAGATGATCCCTTCCATAATAGGATCCATTGTACGGTGTTGCCCTACCCCAAGGGTTTGATGGTAATAAAGGAGATTTTTCATATTGTTCTTGTATATCTGTTGTGGTGATTTTGTATTCAGCTATTCAGGTTCTTAACAAGTAACAACTACTATCCCATTTGTTGAAATAATATGCCCCAAATAATGGAACTTCTTTTGATAAAAGATGCACTTTCTTAGCTTGGAATACAATTTATGATCCCTTGAAACATTTAGCACCATTCTCAGATGATCTTCATGCTCCTCTTCAAACTTAGATTAGATGAGAATATCGTCTAAGAAAACAATTACAAACTTGTCTAGGTACTCCATGAACATTCCATTCATTAGACACATAAAAACAACTACAACATTTGATATTGCTAATGGAACTACTGTGAATTCATAATTCCAATACCTTGTTCTAAATGTTGTCTTTCTAATATCTTCTTCCTTTATCCTCACTTGATGATAGCCTGATCTCAAGTCAATCTTGGAAAATATTCTTGCACCTTTCAGTTGATCAAATAAATCATCAATCCTTGGCAAGGGATATTTTTTCTTTATAGTGACATTATTCATTTGTTTGAAATCAATACACAACCTTAAGGTTCCATATTTATTCTTCACAAAAATAATTGAGTCTCCCCAAGGTGACACACTTGGGCATACATACCCTTTCTTCAAAAGTTCTTCTAGCTACATCTGTAACTCTTTCAATTCTGGTGTGTCTATTCTGTAAGGAGGTTTGGACATTGGGGAAGCATTAATTGACACCAAATCGATAGAGAAATCAATGTCTCTCTTTAGTGTAAATCCAAAGATCTCATAAAAACATAATCAAAATATCTCAATACTATATGGTCTTCAAGACTTGCCATTTTATCACTAACCGCATCTTCCATGTGGGCTGCAAAAATTTGACATCCCTTCCTAAAAATGTTTTTCAGTTGCATGGCTGAAATTTTTCTAACGACTACAATTCTCGGAATGCCTTGAATATTTCCTTGCTACCCTTTCTCATCAAGACAAGTTATTGTCTTGTTGTAACAATCTAGGACAACATGGAATTTTTCCAACCAATCCATGGCAATTAGACAGTCATATGAACCCAAAGGTATAATGTTCACACCTACCTTTGTATTGAGTCCATTCATGTCTATTGGAAAATCTTTAACCAACTCATTGATATTTCTCTTAGCCCCTATGGCCAATTGAACTAACCAATATTTCTTATGCTTACTCCTTTGCAAGTGAAATCTTTCAATAATGTTAGGGTTTATGTAACTATGGCTACCTCCAGAATCAATTAAAATTGCTATGGGATGGTTATCAATCTTACCTTCCACTTTAATCACAAAGGATTGATACTCTTCTTGCATGTTGTCTAAGGCTGCATAAATCCTTGGCATGCTTCCTCCCGTATCTTCCACTATTTCAACCCCTTGAATATTGTGGAAAATCCTCATTCTTCCTCCTTTTTGAAGGAATTCCCTATACATGTGATTCCCCTTACTTCCCCAACATTGTATAGGATGTTGCCTTGTCCTTTTTACAAAATAATTTGTTGTCTTCTATTCATTTTGGGTTGACCAATCTTGTTGATTTGTTGGAGAGTTATTGTTGAAAAAGGGTGGCTTAAAACCTTTTTTCCTTTTCTCCCTCTTTCATTTCATATTTCCATTCCAAGTTTTTGAAAGACTAGCATCCCTCTTCTTTTCTCACAGAGATGTTTTTTTGTCCTTATGGATTCTTCCAAAGTCATGGGGTTATCATATTATATCTTTTCATTGTAGAAGGAGGGTAACCCACTAAGAAACCTTTGGATTTTGACTTTTTCATGTTTTATGAAGCCCATGTACTTCGATAATTCAAAGAACCTCTTCTCATAATCATCCATTGTCATGCTTCCCAACTTGATTTCAAAGAACTATTTCTTCTTCCTCTCATAGTAATTCTCATACAAATATTTTTCTTGGAAATATCCTTCGAATTGCATCCATAAGACCCTGTTCTCATCAATATGATTGGCTTGCTTAAATTGAACCCACCACATGGATTCATTTCCCTGCAAGTCGTAGGTTGAAATTATTGTTTCTACCATGGAGGGGTAATCATGTAGCTAGAAATACTTCTTCATTTCAAACATTTGTGCCTCAACCTCTTCTCCCTTCCTATATTCACCATTGAAAGTTTGTGGCTTGATCTTCATGAGTTCACCTTTCAATATTTCTCCTTCAGGCCTTCTCCTCTACCTCCCGACAAGGGACTCACTTGTGATGCTCCCTGGAACTAAACTAGCATGAGATCTCCTAGTGGATTTCTCTGGGGAATGATGGTGCCTACTCCTACTCCTTTTCTTCCTATTATTCCCATTCCCATCCCTTCTACTATGGAATTTGTACACTATCACTTATCTAGCACTAGCTTTTGACTTTGTGCCAGAGTCATTTTTGGCTTTCTTTTGCAACATGTTCAAGATATGAGGTATCTCTTCTTGATCCTTCATGATCCTTTCATTATCAGCTCTATAGATCTACACTTATCTATGTGAGCTTCTCATAATTATAGGATCTTGCCTATCTCTTCTTCCATTTGACTTAGTCTCAGCATTCACCATCCTGACATGCATAACTCTGAATTCTTCCTCATGACTGTAGAACCCTTGGGAATCTTCCATTTATGTGGTTCTCATATAGAAACCAACTGCTTCTCTGAACCTCTAATTCTTTCCATCGACTATTTATTTTTCCAATTCTGAGTTCTATTTAGAAATTTATGGTCTTTATAAGTTTTGACCATTTTCCCTTTTTCAACTCTGCATGCTACATATGTCCTCTTTCTCTCCCATCACATTTTTAGATACCCAGAACTCAAATTTGGCTCCATGGATGACTTCTACAATGCATGAGCTTTAGACAAACTGCTCCTGGGTGCCAAAATGACTCTTGAGCTAGGAGTTATGACCTCTAAAATAAGTTTGGTACTAATTTTTTACCCTTGATTGTTTTGGCTGTAAATCTCTCATACAAGCTCCATTAGGCAAACAATTTATCTTGTTGGAAATATCTCTCTGAGATCTATCATTTTAGAAGTATAAACTATGTGCCCTATAAGGATACATAGTTTCATACAAATTTTATTTTCTAAAAACAATGTTTAGGCCCTCAAAAATGCCTTGCAAGACGAAGTCCTTCAAAAACTAGAAATTTTCATGGAAAAATTAACTAATTTACTACTGTAACAATCTTTAGATCCAAAAAATTGATCTCAAAATCAGGATTAATTCTAATCATTGATCTTTTTGGCATTTCCAAGCTGTGGCTAGACGTCCATAGGCCTGTCATAAGTTTTTCATCAGAATCTTTCTTATCGGGAAATTTAAGTCATTGGGTACACGGATCCTCCTAAACTCGCAATCTGAAGCACCGTCAGACTCCTCCCATCAGAAACCCTCTATCATAAACACATATTTCCATGTTCCTCGAGCATTCCAAACTCTGAGATCTGGTAGCCTATCAGGCTTGCTCTGTTGGACTCCTCCATCAGAAGCCTTTCTTCCAAACAAGACCTCTTGAAAACACTTTTCCAAAAGAACATCTCCATGAGATATGACGGTTGAGAATGACCTTGATTGATCCAATGACTCTCATTCTTTCGAGCTTCTTCCATCATGATTATCTTCTTCATACTTCAACTCATGCCCCTCTTCAATACCTTTCTAAAACTTGACTTCCGATGAATGACTAGGATTGACCCTCAATATGATGAATGGTTCTCATTCATTCGGTTCGCACCCTCGAACTCCTCGCTTCAGATTCACCGTCATGCCCAATACCAAGTCTTTTTGAAATCTTCTTCCTAAAGGCCTTTAAAGAATTCCTTTCTCTCATCTTCTGCGGTTGAATCTTGATCATTGATCCTCATTGTCGAATTAATCTGAGCCATCAATCCAAAAAACTTCACAACTGCCTTGAAATACACAAGAATTCAACTTCCATGGTCGAATTCGACTCTACAACCTGTAGATCAACACCATAAGTTTTCTTCTTTGTCTGTTGTGAAGCAATGAAACTTGAAATTTTCTCGTAATTTGGGGATTTCACTTTTGTTCACCATTTTTTCCCCAAATTCACCACAGGAAGTGTAATGACCCTCTATTTTACTGAACAAAAAGAAGTAAACTAATAAAATGAAAGTAGCATTTTTTTTTTTTTATAATCACGCATAACACAACTAAATTCATCAATAAAAACATGCAAATAAAGTATTACTTTACTAGTTAAATTTCTAACAAATTGTTCTAAGTGATTCTATCTAGAGAATCAATACGTAGTTCAAGTAATTTTCTTGTTTACCTTACTTGGGTTTTGTGCATTTGACGCATTAGTTTATTATGTAAAATGTGTACGTCACAATTATTCTTACAATAATTAATATATAATTAAATTAGAAAAAGTCATTAAATCGGAGCAAATATTATACAATCATTAATCGTTAAATCTGTAATAATTCTTAACATTAATAGGTTATTAAAATTAAAGTTATTAAATGTAATCACCACTATTATTATTAAGTTATTAAATAATAATAAGCATATAATATATAGTCATTATAGCTATTAAGTAAGGTTAATAATAAATCCATAAGGATAGGTTATTAAAAGATGAGGCATTAATGATTGCACAATTAGCGCACTAACTGATATAAATTGATATAACCTTGTGCTTATATATCCGAAGAGTAATTGGACACAGAATTAAAGAAGGAACCCATGCAACCATGAGTACCTGAAACATAGAGGAAACTGAATGAAAAAACTCTTCTAAACCATACAATATGTGCGTACACATGAATTTCGTAGCGAGTTTTCTTTTCCAGATCTCCTTCCTCGTTGCTATCTCATGAAAAAAATAAATTTTGTAGCGAGTTTTTTTTTCGAAGAGCATTTTTTTTCAATTGTATAAAATAAAACAAAACACATATTTTATCTATGATTCACCTTCATCAAAGCAGGTGATATCCAATTTGTTATTCATACTCTTCCACTATTTACAGATATTACTTGGTATAAAAATCATAACTCAATACAATAACTCTTTTAATACTATAAGGTTCTATTTCAAATTGAAACTAATCTTAATCTTAAAATGAATTATATATATTCCATTTCGTCAATCAAAATAAGTGCATACATACATTTAATAGTAACAATAAATCATTATCCAAGACTATCATCCAATACATATTTAGTGAACCAGAAACTAAGTGAACAATGAAGAACCTTACAATGTTCAAACAATAGCTAATGTATTTGAGGAACAATTCATAACCAAATGTTAAAATATAGTAACCAAGAACTGAAAGAATATGTTGATCTTCAACTTGAAACTCGTTCAACATCCTCCTTGCTTTCACCCGCTAATCCAAAGACTTCACTGGTACCTCCCAGCCAATGATAGGGGTACTATTCTTCCCCCTTAGCCCCCCGAGCCGCAAAGAGATCACACACAAAATCTCAAAAACTATAGCTCAAGCTTTCCCTTGTAAGGAGAGGCTTCCACCTATTGCACAAGCTTGTAGCCCAACTCACACAAGTAAACTTCGTCACAAACAAATTTGACAACATTTCATTCATCCAACAATAGGGTGTCTCTCCTTCTCCCCCACCTTTCTTTTATAAAAATATTTAGCTTGACACTTGTCTTCTCATGCACAATTAACTAATTTTTTATAATTAAATTAGAGATTATTCACCCCCAACACATGTCACACTTTCCCCAAGTTACACATGTTTTAATATCTTTTATTTAATTAAGATGTACAAATTCCTTCACACCCACAATTTGTTCCTAGATTTTCTCCTAGTTGTCCCTTAGTTCCCCAATTTCTCATTTATTGTGTCTCCTAACTAATTTACAATTAGAGTTTGAATAAGACTCTTCTCTTAGTTAGGATTTAGAGTCTAGTTTGTCTTAGAATTCTAACTCTTTGTTGATTTACCCATTCTCTCATGAAAATAATTTTTCTTTTGTTATAAATCCTTTTATTAATTTCATGCCCACATTGTGCACATGTCTTCATTTTATTCCTATTCGCCCTTTACTAGTTTTTATTAGTCTAAATTTCCCTTAACTCATTTTTGTATCTTGTTTAGGCATAAACATTTAGACTTAGGTTTTTATTATGTTCCCTTTCATAATTTAATATAAAATTATATAAATTCAAATTATCTTTTCTATTGGTTTTAAGTGATTATTTTATTCTCTAAGGTCTTATAGATTTCTATTAACTCATTAATTTATTCATGCGACATTCCCTTCAAGACACACCTTTGTGGTCCAAGGGTGCCACTCGCCAAATGACTTAGTTTGGAAGTTGTTTGATGCTTGGAGTCAATAATCCACTTGTTGACGTTGTGTGAGACTAAGGGCTTACTAGGGAATAATGAATCTGCCTTATTTCGTGCCCCTCGAAAATCCTATTGAGTGATTGTCTTAGTCTGCCCTTACGACATCGTGAACCTCTCAGGAACAAGGTAGTCGTTAACCTTCAGTTCAGATCATGATGAGAGTGCTAGTAGGTTGTGAAAGGGACGTTGCCACACCTCTCCCACATCCATTTGATATATGTGTATGACCCCTTTACTCCATATGTGAGTTGGATTAGCAAGCATCACCATGCCTACATTCACTAACAAGAAATAATATTAATAACTCGTATACATGAAATCCATAACTGAAATCATCATCATAAAACATGTGTAAGAAACACAAGTACTCATAATCAAAGTCAATAGTCCACTCCCTAACTCAATCCAGAGTCCAAGGAAGTCTATCAATGCCATCAACATCCTCGTCATGTCATGTTTCCTGCACACTTAGGAAACTCATCATAATACATGTCAATGTTATACATCAATATTAATAACATATCAAATTTCAATACTCAATCATAGCATAAACTCATAAACCAAAACAAATAATCATAATGTACCATGTTTTTAACCAGATCACTTTCTCGAAAGTGTCCTCAAAGAATAAGTCAGTGGTATGAAAAGTGATTAGTGGAATTGGATGTTACAGGATGAAATCTATAACCATGAATCTTCTCAATTCATGCTAGCTTTTGGCCCATACAATATTAGTTTGAACCTTGAGCTCTGATACCACCTTGTAATGTCCCCCAACTTAACCAAGGAACATTACTATGCATAAATACACATAAATGAAATTTTGTTCCACTAACTAGATTCATGTAGCTTACCATCTACGACTTATTCACATTTACAATCAGATTCTAATACCTATAATTAAATGAAACTACAACATTCTAAACAAGCATGAATCCACTTAATAAACATCTATAACAACATATAAAACCATTGTCATTCACATAGTAAATGCACAGCCATGAACTCATAAATAACTCAACAAAATAGATAAACACTTATCCTTAAAAGAGAGTTTGTGCAACTAGTTGTCTGGGAAGAAAATACCATCCAACTGTAGACTTGTTGTTCCATATCTCAATAGCAAGTCACCCTCGATATGGGGCTAGGAATCCACAAAATAAGGGTGTATCTCACAGTCCCCTCACAACTCAAATCACACAACCCACTGGTTTCCTCCTACAAATTTCTCAAATTTCCTCCAGCTCTCTTCCTATTGACCTGTCCAACCCAATGAATGTATCCCTTCACTACTCTCATTTCATCATGCATTCCATTCGTTTATTAGGGTATATTTGGCTCAGGTAGCTAGGAATATCTCTGCTGGGAACTCAAGGGAAATCACTTCTAGGAAAACCACCAACAAAAACAACATCAAACACTTGTTGATACAGTGCAACTCACCCAAGAGTTCACTCTCCACGCTTAACAACCTGGCTCTTCAATTTCCAGCTCCAAAATACGTAAAAAATGCTCTAGCATGCTCCAGAATTCGCCCAATCTCTTATCCCCTCTTCTCTACTTGATGTTCCTCTAAAAATTGCCTGTGTAAAACTGCATTTTACCACCCATACAAATTTCCTCTCATTTCCCAAGACAGTTGACTGCTAAATCTGTCCAAAGTTGTTTTTACTTAATCCCCATGCTCTCCAATAACTATGGGATGTGACTCTCACACCCACCCTATTACAAATATTCAATGATTCGGCTCTCATACGCTCAACCAAAAATAGAATTTTCCCCAAATGCTAATAAAATTCTGAAAAGTGGGTTTGAATTAATACCCATAATTATTTCCCTTTGGACCCCTCTTGGACACTCTCTAGGAATCCCCCCTCTCTTGTGTATTAATCAGTGCCCATCTCTGCCCATATCCCAACAACTGGTATTACATCATATTTATTTTAAATTCAAGAAATACATTTCACATTTACATTGCTTGGCCATAGCCACATTTATATCTACATTATACATTAATTAAACCAAGTATTATAATGGGGATGTTATAGACAATATTATGACATTTTTAAGCTCATTGTTTCAAAAGGTGGTAATTTTAACATCGAAAAATGAGGGTGCTATTGATAGCACCATTTTTTAAATGGGGGTAAAAACAACCATTAAATGCAACCTTTAAAAAATGAGAACCATGAAGAGTTCTCTTCAAGTGGTAACTATGTCCAAACTACTTGTACACATACTTCACACCTTAATTATATATGTTTGGTTGTCGATCCAAAACATAACCTTCTAAAATCAACAACTTAACTCACAATCAACTAAATTCCTCACTCAAGGATGGATATCATATTTTCGATAGGTTAGGATCGTGGGGATATGCATCCAAATAATTCACCACAATCATTTACATTGAGACATAGCTATTTTCCTTTACGGGGATTTAAAATCCTTTCTATGAAATGTGTTTAAGCCAATTTAGCAATGGGGTGTGGTCACGAGTGTCAATGTTGAGGTCAAAGTTAGTAGTTCAATGGATTCAACCCAACTCTTTTAACCTACGATTCAAGACCTTGACTGTTGGAGCCATATCCCTTTTCACACATCTGTGAAGAGATATCATCATGGCTATTCATAGGTTCCTACTAGGTGGCTCTCATGGGATTGAGGAGGCACCTAAGAAAGATAGATGTTGACTATTGGGAGTTGTCCCTAGTGACCCTCACTATAACTATCTCTACCATACCTTTCCTTTCTCCTTCAATGGACTTCACACCCATTCATTAGAGTGATTGGAAGACCCATTTACTGTATACCCTCTATTTCATTAAATTTGGATTAATTCTAGTCTATTCCCCTTAAAAAATAGAGTCCAAAAACAACCTTTCTAATATCCCAAATTGGCGTTTATAAAGTGCAAAATTCATTTGCAAAAGTGACACTATTGAGTTCCAAAACTACACTTTTTGATTTGATATTGACACTTTTGGAATTGGATTTTGCAATTTTTGAATATGATATTGACACTTTCAGAACTAGATTTTTCACTTTTGAAAGTTGATATTGGCGCTTTCAAAATATGATTTTGCACTCTTGAAAACCAATATTGGCACTTTTAGAATATGATTTTGCACTTTTGGAATATAATATTAGCACTTTTAGAATATGCTTTTGCAATTTACAAACCCCAATTTGGCATTTAATTTTGAATCACATTTAATCTATTTCATTCATATCTTCTAAATATGGTTACATATAATCTACAAGTACCACCAAATTAATCACACAACCAAATATATAAAAATCCGAAGATCTTATTAACCATAAAAGATTGTCACCCATAGAAAATATTAAAAAAACAATTATTACATTATTAACAAATTAGTTTGATGTTATTTACAATAGATATTACATTACTAACACAATTCAAGTGTAGCAAGAAAGGCCACAATCCATCTAACAAAATGTGTCATTCACATAATCACAATTATAGTCTTTTATAATTAAATATTTCCCTTCGTCATTACAAACTTGTTTTTCTTCCGAATCATCTACAATCACCGTGTTTCTAATAGCATAAGAACCCTTCATGTTCTCCCAAACTTTATTTAAATGTTTCATATATACATATGGATTGCCAACACCAACATAACCCTTTGTTGGCATGGTGTCACAATCATCTTGTGTTAGTATAAATTTAAATTGCTCTATTTTCATTCTAATATTGTTACATAAAAATGACAAAACTCATTCACATTTTTTTTTGTTCCACATATGTCCATAAACCAACCTCAAAAATACTAAGGAACTCTTCAAATAAATCTCTAAATTCTAGGTATGGATTTCTTGGCAATAATTTGTTTTGTAAATGATATTTTATGAATTTCATGTAACCATTCATATCAAATACAATCAACCATTTATTTAATAAGTTTGTATCTACAAGCAAAGAAATCTACAACACACAATATGATTAATATTGTTATTTGTACCCCCAGATGGGGTGCCACACGGAGCAGGAGGGATACGTGGAGCAGCGCCAGGAGGGGCCATTAATGGTGGCCACCCACCCTCATATCCTCATCATTTATGAAGCGCATAAACCCAAGCGACCTTCACCATTTGATGAGGCCTCTCACTCACGCGAGGAGAACGGCCAGCCAGAGCATTAAGACCATAGCCTTAATGGCTATAGCTTCCATTTTCGCCTTTATCAGCATTCTCGGTGGCTTTGGGATGATTTGGAAGGTTGCAGAGCCGAACAGGGACAACTGCGCAGTGGGCACTCTAGCATTATCTCTAGTTCTAAGAATGCCATGAGCAAGGGGGCAGCCTCGTGGAGGCGCTATGTGGTACACAGTCGACTCACGACGAAAGAGGTAAAAGAATTTTGAGAGAGCACTGTCTCTAGCCAAGAGAAGGAGACCCAAGAAGTCCAGAGGAACAGGGACACCTCCCATGGCGTATGTCGAGGAGATTCCTCTGGAGGAATCCCTCCAAAATTTCTTAGAGAGCCTCCTTTTCACGGTTCTGGACAATTGGAATCCCCCAGCTTGTTTCGGAGCAGATGCCATGACCCCTGGTCCAAGAGTTGAACACGGTCCCAGTGGCACTCCAGTTGAGGAATTTACACCTTGTTTGGTAGAGGAAGAGATGCAAAGAGGTAGCGAAGAAAACATCCGCGAGTCTCCTGATGTATTGGGGCCGCAGAGCGGGCAACAAGCGCACCAGGAGGAGGCCGACATGCAGAATTCGCAACACCAGCCACCACTTCTTCACCCAAAGCACCTGAATCTGATCTTCGATGTCTGCAGCATGGTGGATGACCAAATCTCTAGATCTATCTGCATCAATCAGCGCCTGGATATGTTGTACGCCGCCTACTCCAACGCCACCCCAAGGCAACAATGCCCCACCTGTGCTCAGGTCTACGTCATCCCAGTCAGACGCGGCAAGGAGAAGGACGACCACGAGGACACCGACTAATAGGTTTTCCTGTTTGCTCACTGCTCAAAACTCTTTCTTTTTTTTGATGCATAATAGAGCTTCAACTCTTCTAGCTTATAGCAATGGTAGCGATAGTATAGGCATGAACAGACTAATACTAAGACTGGCCATGCACCCTGGTTTCCTTCGAGCAGGGTGGAAGGCTAACCTTTTGAGTTTGGAAGCTAGCTTGGAATGGCCAGCTGTCTCGGTTTCCTTAACAAGCAGGAAAACTGGCACTTCAATGGCATGCTGTAACTTTGCAATATCAATATAATAGGACCTGCCCTTTTTTACTTGAAAAAAAAATATTGTTATTTGTACATTGCAAAATTATTAAATATAGTTATTACAAATATGATATGCAATTTTTTAAAAACATCATCACTTACATAGTTCCATTCATATTGTTTGCTAATAACCAATTTATAAAATAAATACAATTATCATCAAAATATACAAAATTATTTGTATACATCTTTCATATTAACCGATAAATGTCCAAATTGATTGTGATATAAAGCAAATTTCCTTACTATTTTTTTTCTTGTAATTTTGAAAGTTTTTAACCAATTCCTCATGTTTGGATGAGGCCCTGGGTGGTTCAAAAATGAACATAGTTATTGTTTTTATATTTCTATCTATTTCATCTAAACCATCAAATCTCCAATGTGATGGCATTTTTAAACAATTCTCCTCATCATTGTCTTTGGAATGCTATTGACCTTCATTTATAAACAATATGTTTGATTTTTCATATCTATCTCCATATTGGATAAATACATCTGTCAACGATTTCTTGTAAATATTTAGTACTCCACCAATATATCCATACATTGGTGAATGGTAAAAAGTATGTATACATTGTTGGCAACCCCAAATAAATAAGAACTTTTCATCCTTCAACCATTCACTCATAATTTTTTATTTTTATTTTTATTTTGTGCAATCTAAATAACAAAACCATAGAGAAATGTAAAAATGCTCTCATGCAACATTGATAATATCATGAATAAACATTGTGCATAATAATGGTTATAGTCATGTACAAAATCAGACTATTTGTAGTTTGGTATTTTTCTAGCAAGCACTTGAACTCCAAACAATTGTCCTTCTACTCTCAATACCAATAATTTATTTTGAGTTGATGTTCAGACTGCATACAAAAACCATAACTGGAAATATAACTACAATAAAATAATATATAAATAATTAAATTAAATAATTTATTCATCATGAACATGCAATTAAAGTAAAGTGTCACTAGAGATGATCATTGCATAAAAACAACAACAACAACATATATAAACCATTAAACTAAAAATAGTTATTCATAATGAATGGACAAAAAAAAATATAATTAATGGAAATAACATTCGCTTCAATAATTATATGATGTTTTAAGTCTATTAATAATTCCTTCAATCATGAAAGAGACAAGAAATATTTTGACATCATATGTTGGATTTATCTTACTGAGATGTTGGCAGAGTCCAAGTATTAGATTATTTTTGTCTTTAAAGAATATATTGTGAGGCTTCTCCACAATGAAATTTTCAAATGGTTTCCCTTGTACTTCATCACCTTCCAAAACAACCATTCCTTTATTTTTCTTAGAAAATTCACCCCACAATGTTTTGCAAGCTTTTCCATATTTACCTTCATTATCTTCAATACATTTATTAGCAAACCAAAAAGTAATAATTTGCTTGTCGAGATGTTTTTTTCTTTGCTCCATGAAATTTCCTAAATAAAGTATTCCCATCACTTCCACTTTTGATTGACCAATTTTCAACTTGGAATTTGCTAATAGATAATTCTAAGACATCTAATGCAAATGGTCATGACTAATACAATTTTGACTTGTATTTAAAATCATCGTCTTGGTTAACACTTTTAGACACTTATTTTCCCTCTTTGGAGGCTTTCTAACAAAATAAACAATATTTCGATTATATTATTAACAACATATTATTATGTGAATCTACATAAAAAAAAAGGTGTGTGTCATATATTACATAACACATTTTCTACATATTTTGAAGGATTTATAAATAATCATTATGTTTCTTACCTATCAATGATTTGATAAGGTAAAATTGGCATTTAGCTATACTAGAGCTAGAGGGTCTTGCTTCGACTTCTATTCTTGAATGGAATATTTTTTATGTAGGTACATCATCGACAAAGGGGATAATCACATAATTTTTAAGTTCGAGGTAACAAAAAGACTAAAAAAAGAGATAAATAACATTAAAATGGGAAATAGGTGGAAGTTTTCGCAAGGAATTCAAGGAAGTATTGAAATATTCAATATTCTAAAACCTCCCAACACAACTATATATTCTTGACAAAGAGACTTGAAGAGGGGCAAGTTGGGAGGAGAAGCTTGACCGTGGGCAGAACTACAAATTTGAGACAGCCCATAACTGGTAAAAACACTGATCTGAGGCAGCCACAGAGATTGGAAGTCATGAAAAAGGAAATTGCATAGTTTAAGAAAGTAGGTAGAATTAGATGTCAAGGTCGAAGCCAACAAAGAGGAACATGAAATTGCTAAGGAATAGAAAATTGTGGCGCTTCTAAAGGAAGTCAGGTGCTCTTGGATATTAATCTTGAGAACGAGATAGAGTTTTTGTAGCTATATGGAGTCACGGAAAGAGGTCCTACATCACCAAATCATAGAATTTCATAGGAGGATTAATGGTGGACCTGGATGTATTCTCTCACAATGCATTTTAATAATTTACTAAACTGTTTGAGTTTAGGTCACTTGGAGTGGTGTGATGGATTTGGGACTAGACTATTATTTGGTTTTTTTCAGCGCAAGCATGGTGTTAATGAATCACATCAATTTGGTATCAGAGGAAAGTGAAAGGTTTTGAGTAGAGGATGATACATAAGAAAGAATGTGTGCAAGAGATGGACAATTTCAAGTTCATGAGTATGATGTAGGTACATCATTGAAAAAGGGGATAAGCACATAATTTAAAAGTTCAAGGTAACAAAAAGGATAAAAAAAGAGACATGTAGCATTAAAACATGAAATAGGTGGAAGTTTTCACAAGGAATTCAAGGAAATATTGAAATATTCAATATTCTAAAACCTCCCAACACAACTATATATTCTTGCCAAAGGGAATTTAAGAGGAGCGAGTCAGGAGGAGAAGCTCAATCGTGAGCAGAACCACCAAATTGAGGTCATACACAACTGAAAAAAACATCGATTTGAGGTAGCCAGAATGATTGCAAGTCATGAAAAAGGGACTTGTATAGTTTAGGAAAGAAGGAAAAATTATATGTCATGGTCAAAGTCGAAAGAGAGGAACACGAGACTATTGAGAGCCATAAAATTATGGTGTCACTGAAGGAAGCATGGGGCTCATGGAGCTTAATCTTGAGGACACAATTGATTTTTTGCAGCTGTATGAAGTCACAGAGAGAGCTTGTGCATCACCATATCACAAAATTTCATAGGAGGTTTAATGGCATACATGGATGTTTTCTCTCACAACACATTTTAATAATTTAAAAAATTGTTTGAGTTAAGGTCATTTGGAGTGGTGTGATGGTTTTGGGACTAGGATATTGTTTTTTTTTTTCAATGCAAGCATGGTGTTAATGGATTGCATAAATTTCTTTGTTTACACATTCTAGAATTGAACTATCTATTTCTTTGTTTTGTTATCTATCATTTTCTAAAGGCTTCTCCCTTGTATCACCATATACTACATAACAATAAAGGTGTGAATTTATGATTTACAACCATTCCAAAAAGTTTATAATCTTTAATATTTGAAGAATATTGATTCAAACATATAAATTTACCTTGTTTTTTTCCTCCACCACTCTTAGTTAGATTATGTTCAACAAAACATGGTATTTCCACATAGGTCAAACACCTCAAGCATCCACTCACACAATTCGATCAAAGATCAGTACACTAGTGTTTTACGTGGTTAAATCCATTAAAGAGGGAAATAGTCCATGGCTCCAACCTATGTGGCCACTTGAGGCAATATATTAATGCAAAAGAAAAATATTGTACAAAAGAGTTTCTCACAATTGATCTTCAACAAATGACCTTCAATGCTCTTTAAATAGAGATCATGGACCAATTAGGTGTTAATCCATAGATCAATATATCCTTTATGTTATCCATGGATAATATGAAATAGCAAATCACTTTATGTTAAACATGGTGTGACCATCATATTACATAACAACCAGGGAAAATTTTAGGGGCTAAATTTCGCCCATGGGATAATTTTCCATGCTTTTTCCCAAAAAAAGATTCGCCATTCTAAAAATTATTCACCCAAATTCTTAGGACAAAATTATTTTACCTTAAAAATCCCCAAAATTTTATAAAAACTATATAAAATCCTTATAAATTTGAATATTTTAACAAAAATATCGCCAAACATTTATAGTTGACATATAAAGGACCAGTAAGATTCACCAAGGTTTCTACATTTCAAAATAAATTTCCATCCTTAAAATTATTGATGATAACAACAATTGCATACTAACACATACTAAGGAAACACACTTTTAACTAAAGACACTTTAGACCAAGTTGATCTTAATGAACTCTTAAGTGTATAAATATCCTAACGTCCCCCCTTAAGAACAACTTGGGATAGTATTGAAGGATTTACAAAGGTGACACAATAGGATAAGGAAGGATGAATTAGATCCTATCCCCCCTTAATGACAACTTCTTGAACTCTTAACATATATCAAATTTTGGAAAACTTCTCTTATATAAGAGACTTCGTGAAAATTTCTACAACTTGATCCTTTGTAGGGTGAAAGAACACTTTGAGAATGTGATCTTGAATAAGATTTCTGATGAAGTGCATGTGTATTTGAATGTGTTTGTTGTGTCGATGTTGAACTGGATATTTGGCTAACTTGATGGAACTCTTATTGTCACACGAGAGGGTGGTTGGATGCTATTGTTGGAATCCAAACTTTGAAAGGAGATATTGAAGCCACAAAAATTCTTAACTTGCATTAATTGTTGCTTGGTTCTCTGCTTCTATCGAAGAAAGAGAAAGAGATTGTTTCTTCTTACAATCCCAAGTGACAAGTTCGAAACCAAGAATGAAAACATAGTGTGCATTAGAATTATGATCATAAAGGTCACCAGACCAATTAGAATCAGTGGAACCAACCAACAAAGGATCCCCCCTTGAACTGTAATGTATCCCAAACTAAATTGTACCCTAGATATATTTAAGTATCCTTTTTTTTTCTTTCCAATGGCTCTCATGGGGTGTTTACATATACCAGGAAACATGATGGCCAACAACAAAGGAAATATTAGGATGGGTATGAGTCAAATATAATAGGATACCAATGAACTAATGGGACAAAGTGGCATCTACTTAAGGTGTGGTATAGGTGGTAACAAGTTTGATTCTAGGATTAAAGGGAGAATGGGTTGGTTTACATTATTCCATATGAAAGTGGGGAAGATGGTCACATGCATAATTAGATTGGGAAAGGGATATTCCTTCCTTGGTTTGCAATACTCGGTGGCCAAGGAAACAATGCAAATAGCCTAAGTTTGTCTTTTCAAATTTGTTAAGGATGGATTTCACATGGTTTGAAAGTTTGGGGTCACTACTGGTGAAAATAAGGTCATCAACATAAATAACAAGTATTATGAGATGGTTTCATACTTTCTTGGTATAGACATTGGGGTCAAAATGACATCTAAAAAAGTCGGTGTCATGAATAAATCTATCCATTTTAGCATACCACACATGAGGAGATTGATTAAGACCATATAGATATTTCTTAAGGAAACAAACAAGGCTTGAGTCATTCTAAACATAGCAAGAACGTTGTTGCATGCAAAATTCTTCTTGTGAATCCCAATGCAATAAGGCATATTTAACATCCATCGGATAGACCTCCCATTTATGTGAGGTGTAAAGTGATACAACAAGGTGGATGGAATGCATTTTGGCTACAAAGGAAAAGGTTTCATTATAGTCAATTCCTTCAATATGAGAAAATCATTTGGCAACTAGCCGATCCTTATGTCTTTCAACACTTCCATTTAATGCATACTTAGTTTATATACCCATTTACATCTTACAAGTTTTCTTCTTTTAGAAGAGGCACAAGAACCCAAGTATTGTTCACCATTAACTAACAATATTCTTCATTCATTTTTGTGTCCCAATCTAGATTGCCATAAGCTTCTGCAAATGTTTATGGATTACGAGTCTCTAAAAATTGAGCCAAAAGAGAGGAGGCTCACTAGAACTATGAACATGTATAATGTTGATATGTAGGCTCATTGGCAAGATCACCAACTATTTCTTGTGTTGTACAGACCCATCTGGGAAGCAATGATGATGGTGCAGGTTCATGTTCAATGGACTCAATTGGAGGAAGGCGAGCAAGAGGAGGTGTATTTTCATCCTCACTATCATCATCTAAAGAAGAAACTAGAATAGGATCAATGAAAAAAAATGTTGGGAATAGAATATGGCACAGATGTTGAAGATGTCTCGTAGGTCAAATATGGCACAAATGCCAAACTAGGCTTGCAGGCTGAGAGATTTTCATCAAACTTAACATATATCCTAAAAATAATTTCTTTGGAATGAGGTTGAAGAATTTTATAACTTTTGACATCTTCAAAATATACAAAAAATGCACTTCTCAGTTTTACGGTGTAATGCTTTCCTTTTCTCATTGGGAATGTGATCCCATTCTTTACTATCAAACACATAAAAGTGGCTTACATTTGGTTTAATTTTACTCCATGCTTATTTCAGTGTTATATTTGTTAAATCGGTATTAGAATCTATACCATTCTATTGGAATATTCTAGCATACATTCCAATAGGCATTCACATTAGTATCAGAAAGATGTGCTTCAATTACTTGTGGAAAAATAGTGCATAATTCCTTGGGTCACACCTCGTTGCATGGAAACAAATGTCAAATCCAAAATCCCTTGGAGGTTGGGGTGTAAAGGACCTTGTTTATTTTGGTATGGCACTTGCAGAAAATTCCCTATGGACTTGCATTAGTCAGGATAGTTTGTGGAGGCATATCCTTAGAGACAAATACATGTACATGGACTTAATCATTGACAGGATCTAGCGAAGAAAATATCCTACCCTAAATGCTTCCAACCAATGGTGGGCCTTAACATTATCCTTCCCAATCATAGGTAAATTTATGGCCTGGAAGGTGGGCATGGGATCTAATGTGAGGGTGGGCGTTGATGATATAACATGTTGTAGCAATCAGAGTCTTCTCTCCAATGGCTTGGTCACCTGTCTCCATGAAATAAGACGAAGAAATTTAAACAAGTGTAGGGACCAGGAACACTCATTGATTTGGATATAGGGATGGAAATTAGTGGAGGCTTTATCTTTGGATGAATAGTGGCATCATGAATGGTCGATTTAGATTTGGGGATTGTTGAAGGCACATGTTCGTATCTCAGACAATGAGGATAAATTATTGTGGAAATACAAAAAATCGGGAAGGGGGGTCGGTCCTATATATCCAAATTGGTCTATCGAGCCACTTTATGTGAAGAGGCCCAGAAGACAAAGTGCTCGTATGAAAAAAAGTGGAAAATAAAAGGTCCACCAAAGAGCATTTTATTCTTTTGGCATGTTATTCAAGGTAAGGTTCTCACCTGGGACTAGTTACAAATAGAGGGAAGCATGGAACTGGTCTTTGATATCTTTGTAAAAATTCAAATGAAACAAAATCACACTTATTTTTAAGGTGTCCTTTCATGATACATGGTTAGCAGGAAGTTGATTAGTGGTTGGGTTTGTCTCTTCTTTGGAAAAAAAAATCCCTTTCTTACTAGTTTTGTGAGTTTTTCTTGATTCAATCTATGAAAACATTGTGTTATCTACCTATCATGGTGGCTTGGGGCATTTGTCTTGCATGAAACTCGGGGATCTTCAAATATAAGGTGCTTCCCTCCTTCAAAATTACACAGCAAATGTTTGCTATGTTATTGAATTATAAATTAGTGTCGAAGGGGATCAAGAATAAAGTGTTAAGGGAGGTGACAATCGATAAATCAGTGGCATGGGGTTTTTTTACGGTGCTTTCTAGGGAAATATTTGGACGTGTGGCCTCACTTTTGTGATTTATTTCTCTCATCTACATTTTAACACTGAGAAGGCCAATATGGGTAATGGCATAAACAACAAAGGTGAGTTTCAAGCTCTTCTTGAACTCCTTAAATGTGCTCTGAAATGGAATGTCCATGCTCCTCAAGTGCTCAAGGATTCCAAATTAAATGTTGATTGGATGAATGAGGGTGTGCAATTGATTTATCTTGCATTATATTTTATTGAACAAAACTTGAAATCATGTGTCATTAATTTTCAAATCTTATTTATCACTCATGTTTACAGATAAAATAATGTCATCGCAGACTCTCTTTCCAAAGAGGCCATATATTTTCCTGAATACAAGCTAGTTATGGAAGTTTGTGTCAATGGATAGGTGAAACCTCTCGAGGAGGATCTAGTTTCTATAGTTTCAAATTGTTGTAGGTACAAATCAAGTAAAAGTATCAATGATTTCTTATGTGTTGTTGATAGGTTTTTTTGTGTTGAATAGAATGTAAAAGTCTAAAAACTTATTTTTTGTTAATGATGGTGGTCAATAAACTAAAAATTTTGGTTGTGCCCTAACATCTAAGAAATGTAACTTTGTTTTCTCTCAAAATAAAAATACAATTTTTTTCTTGGAAAAAAAATTACAAATATAAATGTGGTTGACATGTTAGAGAATATACTTATAATAGGTTAGTATATTATAATACAAATGTGAAAGTGTTAGATGTATTAGAGAATATACTTATTATATCTTATTATAATATAAATGTGAATGTGGCATTAGAGGATATACTTATTATAATTTATTATATTTAATGTGAATGTGAGAACACATACTATGAATTAAGTATTATATAAAAATTAAAATATATAATACTAAATTAATAAATATATTACAACTTTATAACTACTAATTAAATATTATATAATAATATATAATATTATTAATTAATAATTATATAATATATTATTATTATTATTATTATTATATATATTGTGCTGGCGGAATCAGAATCGACAATTTGGGTGGTTCTCATACTCGCGTGACACGGGGTCGATTCTCGTCTACTACTACTATAACCTCCAGGTGCGTCCACATAGCCCACAAGCATGGGGCATGAGAAAATCATAGTGAGAATCGAACTTGAAACCTCATTTTTACATATTTCTTTCCATTTACACGGCACTTGCCAGTTGGTCTACACCCCCGCGGGCTTAATAAATTTGAAGGACATGGGGTGGACTTTGATCCACTTATGTGTGCACGGGTCATCTTTGGGTGCAACCACACGTTCGACCTCTACCTCAAGGTGCCCCCGTGGCTCCAGGTAAAGCCCTCACGAGAATTGAACATTTCCCAACAATGCAAAACTCCCTGCTTTCCACCATGGGATCCAACCCCTTTGGACAATAAAAATATATTATTAATATACAAAGGAAATATACATTATTATTGATATATAGTAATAATAAAAATATAATAAACAAACGATAATGTATATCATATAATAAATAACAAAATTACAAATAATATAAACTATTCCATATTGGGTATTTCAAAGATATTGAACATAGCCCTAGACCATCTCCAGAAAATATTAACTAATGCTAGAGAAATTTATTATGGTTAAATAATAAATTCATAATATTAACTAAGTTGAGGTGTACATATGGTTAAATATTTTCAAACAAAACATGACACATAACCATCCTTGACTTTTATATGTCCAACTCAACGATTATCGTTGACTCAATTCTTTGAAATTACATTGGTAATTGAATTTCCAATTTCACAAGAAGGATTTTCTTATAAAGCCCATTTTTGGAGAAAAATTGCTCTAATCATGAGGAAGTGGATAGTAGGTGGTGATACCATTCAAACTCTACTCTAAGAGGAAAAGTCCTAACCTCAGTGGGAAATCCTAGAGAGACTATAGGAAAACTACCCATTGTTACATCAGTAGCCTTGCCCCACATTTCAAACTAAAGAAACTAAGCTACCCTGGCTTGGGGGGAATCCCTATGGTCTATTTATCCCAACTAGTTGTAGCAATGAGAATGCTACATGAACTAGATTGACTATGACAACTAGTAACTTCTACTTACGCCAGTGTTACTAGATTAAACGAGCCTTCAATAATATGAAAATGAGATGAGTGTGCTTATTATAAAATGTTGGAAAACCAATAAATAAAATATGACATTAAACGAGCCTTCAATAATATGAAAATGAGATGAGTGTGCTTATTATAAAATGTTGGAAAACCAATAAATAAAATATGACATTGAGTGAATTAAACTTTCTCAACATTCATTAGTTCATTGAACAATAAAGAGGCACTTACAGTATTTGAATTTGGAATATGTCAAGGTGAACATGAAACTTAGAATGTTAAATGAAGCGCACCATTCACTAAATTATTCCATTATCCACTACAAGCATTACGTGTCGGTTTCTAATGATTAGGAAAGTGTCAATTACCCCTCTCTCTATACATATATAATTGATGCCCAGAATTCACTTTATCAAGAATCATGTGAAAATATCATAAAATAATATCATAAAATTACCAACCCTGTAGGGACTATATATATATATATATAATATGGTAAGATTTCTGCTCATAATTCACTTTACCAAGAATCATGTGAAAATATCATAAAATTACCAACCCTTGAGGGGTTATTACCATAATATGCAATGTATTTTAAAAATGTTCCAAGAGTGAAATCAAGTGCCGGTAATTATTATTGTTTCAAAGTTTTCTAGGACTGCAAAAAATAGTAGAGCATGCATATACCAAACCATAGATTTGAGAGCTCATTTAGAAAATCATGTTCTAAGAGCAAAATCAAATGCCAGTAATTATTATTGTCTCAAAGTTTTCTAGGACTGCAAAAAATAGTAAAAAATAGTAGAGCATCCATATACCACAGTTACCAAACCATAGATTTGAGAACTCATTTATAACATCATTTGACATTCAAATTAAAGTTATCCCAAATGGTAAATCATCCAAGTATTAATAGTACTTACCCAAAGTTTTAAATGATGTGAATATGTTTAAGTAGACTGTGTAAAAGAAATTATGCAAGCAATGAAATAATCCATATATTAATCATTTAAGATCCCTTCTATGTGTTTGTTAGGTGCATGCAATTACCATAAGTTTAGATACAATCCTCATACCTTAAATTCTATGCATTATAATGATAAAACTTCCATGAAACCTTTTGTAATAGAACTGTGAATTACAGATTCATTGTTCTAGATATCAAATCATTCCACATTGTAGTGCATAGTTTTGTTAGAGAACATGCTTAGGTTTACTTATGTGCAAAATTGCAAAGAAAACTTAGAAAATGAAACCAACATGAAGATATCCATATCGTTCCATTTAAATATTAAGGTACTTCATTGGAAGATGCATTGATTTAGTTTTTCTTTAAGGATTATAACCATTCCAATCTTATAGTAAGTCATAGTAATAGTTATCAAGCAAATGAATGAAAACAAGCTTTAACAATTAGTGTCATTAAATAATTATGTGTTTTTCAACATCAATGAAAGGAGATAAACTCGATTAAGATGTGTAAATTATTCACATTAGTGTTCATTATTATTGATGGTTATATTCATCAATGTAACAATTTAGGATCAACATCTAAACCCTACAATTTCAGCTAGATAATCTACCTTACTTATGCCAACTTTAACGATTATGTAGCATGAAATAAAGGGTTAGCACAAGTGAGATTCAAGCCAAAATATTTAACACTTAAAATTAGCCTTGGATCTAGCAATCTAAACATAAGAAATTAATCATGAAAAACCTTAGATTGCTTGTAAAAAATAAAAAAAATAAAAAAATTAAGGAGGGAAAAGATTAAAGTTGAGGTGATTAGAGAAGAAGAAAAAACCAATTGCTACCATTGGGTATGGATTCTTAACCACTCCTTGAGTTGTTTCCCTCTTTACCTTCAATGTTGAAGTCCCCACACATCTCTTAGAGAATGTTTGGTGAGCATCAAGCTAGGGAAACCTGAACTATTGATAGATTCAACCCAAGTACTGCAAACTTTAAAATATTCATATGGAGGCTAAACTAATGTTAGATTCAACCCAAGTATTGAAAAATTTAAAAGATTAAAGCATAAATCTAGGGTAAGAAGTTAAAACCTAAGATATTCAACTTCAATACTAATATCTAGCTCTAAAAATTCACAAATAAACAAGATAGACCATGTCATACCTTACTTTCATTGTTTTCTTTGCAATAGATCCTTCCTCAATGTCTCATGCATGCGAAACTCGTCTATTATTTAACCTAGAACAACGTAACTCAAGAAAATATAAAAGAAAGTAGACCAAATGATAAGAAAAATGAGTCTTCCAATCTATTCCAACCATGAGAAATGAGAGAGGAGCTCTCCTTATATAGATAAGGCACTTCATAAAACTGTGAGTAGAAAACCATATGATATTACAATACCATGTGCCAATACAATGTGCTCAAGCTAAACTATGAGCTAAAACAAGGCACCCTCAATATCGTGGTCTAAAACCATTTTGATCCAAAATAATATATCATGAAATAACCACCTCAACCAACTCAAACACATGAGTGGACTAGTCAAAGGGAGGAGGTGCGCTCCACAAAATGATCTAACCACCCACATGTGTGGCTAAGAGAGAGAAAATGTGCTCCTCACATGTTCACGCATGAAGCAATAATTTTCATGTGACAAATTCCAACAACATCATAACTAGGTCAATTTTTGTTCGATTTTATATTATAACCCCATTTTGTAAATCCCGGAGCCATTTTGCATCTAATGGTGTTGATGTGGAAGAATTATGGGTGCTCTATCAAAATATAACTACCTTTGAAGTTGGATTCCCTAATAAATGTGCTCCAACCTCTTCAACACCTCCAAAAATGGCCCAAGAAAGAAAATGTTTCATCCAAGAATGGTCCATGTGGCATATGATGTTTATGTGGAGTCCATGTCATCGTCCAACACACTGTCATGGATCCCTAGGAAATGACATGTATCCCAACGTAGTTTCATGGATCCCAATAAAAATGGCATAGATCCCAATGTAGATATATATATGTATGTATGCACATACACAAATCCCAAGTTATAATCATGGATTGCAATGTGGGTACATGAATAGTGTGGCATAGTGCATGGATCCCAATGTGGGGCACACACGTATAATGATGAGACAATCTTCAAAACACATCATTAGGAAATGCACATCAAGTAATCTCTTCAAACAACATCTTAACATAGGTCAATTTTATAAATTGCCTAAGTTTTCCATGGTGGGGCAATTTTACCCTTCTTACATGTGTCAATTTCTAGGAGAAAAGGTATTTTTTAGATAACCTTGGTTAGAGATACGTAAAAATGATGAATTATGATGGAAAGGGAAGGGGAACTTCATGTTTTGACCCTCAAAGTCATATGCAATGATGTATGAGGTTTTTTAACTGGTCCAACTAGATTCTAGAGATAGGAATCTTCATTATTTGTTCATGTAAACCTTTGAGAGTGAGATTGGCTTAGAGTTACCACCTCAACACCTTATTTATTACTCATTTTTTTCATTTGTTTAAAAAACATTCCTAGTCCTTTTCTTTATATATGCATTTTTAATGTATAACTTTGGGGCTAGGCCTTTTTAATGAGGTGACATGGCTCTAGCTTCATTATTTTTTCATTTTTTTCATTTATTCTCTTCACCTCTATCCTTTTTGAATTTATTTAACTTTGTCTTACATTTTTCTTCAATTTATTCAATTAGACCTTGTTGGATGACATATGATCATTCAAACATGAGTGGGGATAATATATTTTTTATGAATGGAATGGAGAGAAAGGTAAAGGATGGAAAGTGTTAGATGTGGTTAGGATACATGGTATGCTACTCAACTAAATTACCAATAGTATGATTTGGCCTAAGTAATGACAACATGTATCTAAAGTTAGTTATGTCCCCATGATCTGTAAACTACCATGGATATTCCAATGGAACATCTCATCACAACAAATCTTATAAATTCTGAAACATTAGACTATGCAAACTATTTTTTCTTAAATCTCGGATTAGTTAATTACTAGCTTGCTTGAATTTATAAAAATAACTAAATACAGAAATGAAAGAATGGGAAAAAATATGCACACCATCCATGCAATTGAACACATGATGCATCCTCAAAAACCCAATATGGGAGAAAACCCAACAAGAAAGTGAGGCCTATGCTTTGCTCTCATTTCTTTAGTTATGGAAAGCAAGTACAAAGAAAGAGGCACTCACTATGGAGTTGTCTAGCCTAAACGATTACTATAGAATCTCCTGCATCCTCTGTTATGCTATCAAAATACCATTCCTTGGAATATTTTCTCAACTATAGAATAAGTACAATACAAAAGAATGGAACCCTTCCTCCTCCTATCGGCCCAATATTTAACATAGCCCGATAGTTGTTTAGGGTTA
Organism: Picea engelmannii; assembly: GCA_009831015.1. NCBI lineage: Eukaryota > Viridiplantae > Streptophyta > Pinopsida > Pinales > Pinaceae > Picea > Picea engelmannii. The sequence goes on from ML801671.1 coordinate 160,906, forward strand.
GGGTTTTGACTTCCTCAACCCTCAATTAATGATGAGGTTTGGACCTTCTAGAATATTCTTGAAAATACACATGTGGCTAGACCCATATGTGTGAGTAAAGCAGGTTGATGTGGCATCCACTCGTACCATGGTGATCAACAAGGTAGGTCAACTTGAGGGAGGCATAAATTTTGCATATGAGCTCCAATTGAGGTGTTTTAGACACTGTTGGAAAGGTCTCATAGTGTAGAACATTTTTGATGGTATGTGGCACTAGTTTCAGACATTGTAACCCCAAAAAATGTCGTTTAGTTCCTAAAAATATCTCCAAAAGGTTTCGAACCTAATTTTCCAAACTGGGACCTACTAGTAAAATGGCCCTGCAAGCTGATTTCTCCATTTTTTTCCACCCAGAAAATACCAAGAGAGATGAAAAATTGTATGATGATCTAATATGGATCACCCCCCATGGTATAATGAAACAAAATAATAAAAGTATCAATGTTAATATTTTTTATTAGATCAAACTAATTTTTATAATTTTCATGACAAGGTTAGAAACCATCACACCACTTATAAGCAAGAAACCCACACATGAAACAATATCACATAAATTGGCATAAAGATGAAGCCTAAAGTACCATTTTCAATTTCATGTAACATCTGATGTGCAAGGAATAATATTTGATATACCATGGTAGAGTCATCTGAAATATCTCATGTGGTCATGTAAGGTTGGATGATATGATATATGATGGAAGAACTAGAAGATCAAGTGTAAACCAACATATATGAGTAGGAGAGCTCATCCAAGCATCATTATATCACCCCTAAAAAAGTGTTTTGGAAGTAGTTTCCCTTGACTGGGAAACATCTAGATCCTACTTGGGGACATGCACTCTCAAATTAAGAGTGTATGAGAACTCCAGAATATCACATCATATCTATAACCTACACATGTCTAAACTTGGAAAATGTGAGAAACATGGCAATTCTACCACTTTGGTAAGAAACTACAAAAAACTTTACAGAAAATGAAATTTTTCTAAGTCTCATCAACGCATGTAATTAATCTAAGGAAAATAAAATACAAGAAAAGTAAATGCAAGAAAGAAACATACAAGCATCCTAAGCTAATGTTCAAATGAACTGATTCTTTCTTACTCCTACATGATAACTCATAAGTGTGGTTGCTAGGTGAAGTCATAAATCCCATTCAACCACTTGATGAATTCATCAACTTGAAGCTTTACCTTGTGTTTTGTTATAAACTAAAACATGTATACATTGTATAATATGTGGGTGCAAAGTAGAATCTTGGTTACTTCTAGGTTTGGAACCAAAGAAAATGTATGATCATGAAGTGCAAGGCCCAAATCATGCCAAGGTTGGGTAATAGTTACACAAACTTCCTCCATCCAAAGGTCAATAGGGTTGATGTAATCATTGTTATCATAATTTTAATTGATAAACCCATTGATTTTACTTGAAAAATTATTGAGGAAAATTGTTTTTAAAGGCAGCTCCAGATGAGATCTAGATTGATTCCCCATGCTTCTCTTGGTCAAAGTTAAGGAAGGAGGACAATAATAAGTCAAACGTAAGCAAGGAGGATGAGTATACTTAAGATTCAAGGCTTGGTTTTTTAATTCATAGTGCAAGGGATTCTCAACATCTATGACAACATTTTCACACTTAATCTTTTCATGATGAGGGGGACAAATCACTCCATGTTCTTCAAGACTTGGACTACTGAAATTTTCATCAAAAATTTGTAATTCAAACTCTTCACTATGTCTAAGTTCTTCAATCTCATCTCCAACCTCATAATCAATATCATAAATGGGATCACCTTCAAAGTAAAAGCATCTTATATCCCACTTAGATCTTCCAATGTGGAAAATGTCAACAAGGTTCTTAGCACCAAGGTCGTCATCTTTCTCATCGAATGAAAGACAATCCACCAATTCATCTTCAAAGTTCTCCCTTTCAAATTTCTCAAAAGATATATCATAAGTTCAAAATTTTGATAAGGGGAATACTTCATTAAGTCTTCACCTTCACGTGGATAGGGAAAAAAATTTGGTTATTTTCACAATCAAGGCATGTCTTCATAACTTCATATTCAACTTCACTCAACTCTTCTTCCTTTATGGGTTGATGATATTATTTTTCATACATGTATTCCTAATAGACTTTGTCCCCATCAAAGTTGTGCTCTTTATGAAGTGAATCTTCATTAATGTATTCATCAAATGATCGGTTTTCATTCTCATGTACTTTATTTCCAATGGAATGAGAAAATCCATCATCCATACTTCCTTCATATTCTTGATATTCAACTAATGGCACAGTGGAAACATATTCCCTATGATTTGTAACCATATATTATTTATTTTCAATTAAGTTAAAAAGGGCATTTTTTTCTTCTAACTTCTTGCTTATTTTATCCCCCAACCCTAATCAAGGATTTCTTTGAAATCCAAGCAATAAAACATATATCTCTCTTTTCTTTTCATGAATGAGTTCAATCCATTCATCCAAGTATCCCATCCTTTCTTCATTAATATCTTCTTCAAAATTATCATGAGAAGAGACCTCATCCATGTTCACTTCATTTTCTTAATTCGCAGTGGTCTTAATAACCTTATACATTTTATCTTCTTGTAGGGTCACCACATAGTCTTTTAAAATATCCTCAAAATTTTGATGATTAAGAACCCATTGTTTGAATAAAATTATATACAAATGATCACAAGAATATATGGTATTAGGGTTACTAATGTAACTCACACAATTTATTTCCTTCATATCCAAAGAGAATACAAATAACCTAGTAAGGACATCCTCATGAGATACACCAAGATTTATAGCATACTCCAAGAATGAAATAATATGTTGCATAGCATGATCTTCACTACCATCAAAATTTGGAAGGTTATCAACCCATAATTGCGGATATTGATTAGGATATCCATCAATTATATCTAGATTAAAACAAGGATAAATCTCACTAAAATCCCAAGGTTCCATTTTTATTAAACTTAAACCAATTATGACAAAAAATGGAATTGTCGAGGTGAATACTCGATGCCAACAAAATATGCTTCCTTCACCCTACAAGCAATAAACCTTCAAATTTTCTAATGGAATTGGGATTCTTCCCTTCAATGGAGTTTCCATATGAGTGAACTAGATAGATATTTGAATCCAACTCATCAAAATTTCTTGAAGCTTAAACTTCTACTAGCCAGGGAATGGACTTTATCCCCGACAACTGTACTAAAATGTTACCACTCAAACTCTACTCTAGGAGGAAAAGTCCTAACCTCAATGGGAGATCCTAGAGGAACTACAATAAAGATACCCATTGTAAGGAAACTAATCTACCCTAGTCTAGGGGGAATCCCTATGGTCTATCTATCCCAATAAGTTGTAGCAATGGGAGAGTTACTTGGACTAGATTGACTAAAAAACTAGTAACATGTACTCACTCTCAATGACAAAAGATAATTTAAAACATGCAAGTGTTACTAGATTAAACAAACCTTTGATGATATGAAAATGAGATGATTGTGCATGTTATAAAGTGTTGGAAAACCGATAGAGAAAATATGGCATTGAATGAATTAAGCTTGCTCAAAATTAATTATTTCATTGACCAATAGAGTGGCACTCATAATATTTGAATTTGGAATATGTCAAGGTGAACATGGAACTTAGAAAGTTAAATGAAGCACACCATTCACTAAATTATTCCATTGTCCACAAGCAATAAGTGTTGATTTCTAATGATTAGGATTGTGCCAATTACCCTACTATTGTTGATTGCTAATTATTAGGATCAGACCTCAATAATGGTAATATGCTTCCCAAAATTCACTTCACCATGAGTCATGTAAAAATATCATAAAATTACCGAGCCTTGAGGGGTCATTACCATAATATGAAATCTATTTTGAACATTTTCTAAGAGTGAAATCAAGTGCCAATTATTATTGTTGTGTCGGAGTGTTTTACGACTACAGAATAGTAATAGAGTGTGAATATACAATATTTACCAAACCATAGATTTGAGAACTTATTTAGAACATCATTTGACATTCAAATTGAAATTATTCCAAATGGTAAATCATACAAGTATTAACAACAACTATCCAAAGTATTAAATGATGTGAATATATTGATTTTAAGTAGACTATCCGATTCAACCATTTTCAATAATACTATCCCATCAACAAGAGAAGTTGCACACAAAACACTTGGATTATACCATTCCTGGATGGACACACATGCCAACAAACCAAGACTATACTGCATCAAATAGAAACCAGCACTTGAAGCTATTCCTATAGGCTGGTTTGACGGTGTAGCATTGGAAAATGGAACTAGAAGTGGAGTTGGAGGATCAATAAAACTCACACAGAATTTTTATTACAAATGGACATACAACTGTGGCCCGGGCACCAACACCAGGGTAGAACTTTTGGGCATCTGGGCCACACATATTTTGGATTCTAGACTCCATATAGATGTCCTCCAGGTTGTTGGGGACTCCATAATTGTCATAGAGTGGCTGAGAAATAGGGGAGACCTCCAAGTTGTCTCCCTACTTGCGTGGAAAGATAGAATCAGAAATTTGCAGTCTACATTTAAGAATTTCATCTACATCCATACACACTGTGTGCATAACAAATATTCCGACCACCTCTCAAAGGAAGCGCTCCAGAAAAAAGTGGGAATAATCACATACAACCTCTGGATAGATGGTCGTGAGGGGCCGCCTCTATCCATATCCATGTGCTAAGATCATATTACAATCCATTTTCCTCAGCAGACTTTCTTGACATGAAAGCATGATTATTTTTTGAACATAGTCACATACATCTTACTCTTTCTATTGGCGCCTTCCTCGATCTCTTCTAGCATTTTTTCGGCACAAAGTTCATCGCATTGCTTCCTATTATGAACTTATTCCTCATGTTGGTTGAAATACCGCCGATGGAGGAAGTACATCAAGCATTACTACTTGGATGTGTTTTGTAATTCTCATTGTTGTGAGCACAAATTATATATAAATATATAATCGGGAAATTTTCCTATTGGAAAAGTAGACTATGTAAAAGAAATTGCACTAGAAATGAACTATTTCAGATATCAATCATTTAATATGCCTTAAAGGTATTTAAGATGCCTTCAAGATATTCAAGATTCCTTCAAGGTATTTAAGATGCCTTCAAGGTGTTTATTAGGTGCATGCAATTACCACATGTTTAGATCCAATTCTCATACATTAAATTATCTTCATTAGAATGATAAAATTGCCATGAAACCTTATGTACCATAACTATAAATACCAAGTCGTTGGTCTAGATATCAAATCATTCCACATTGTGGTGCATCGTTTTGTTAGGAACATGCTTAGGTTTACTTGTGTACCAAAACATTGCAAAGAAAACTTATATAATGAAACCAACATAAAGAGATCAATATCGTTCCATTTAAATATTAAGGTGCTTCATTGGAGTGTGCATCGATTTATTGTTTCTTTAAGGTTTGTAATTGTTTCAATATTATGCTAATTCATAGTGACAATTATCAAACAAATGAATGAAAACAAGATTTAATGCCTACCGCCATTAAATAATTATGTGTGTTCCAACATCAATGAAAGGAGATAAACTCATTTAAGATGTGTAAATTGTGTGCATTAGAGTTCATTCTTATGGAGGGTTATACTCATCAATGTAACAAGCTAGGATCAAGATCTAAACCCTGCAATTTCAGCAAGACAAGCTAGCTTACTTATGCTAACTATAAAGATTATTTAGCATGAGATAAAGGGTTAGCACAAGTAAGATCCAAGCCAAAATATTTAACACATAAAATTGACGTTGGATCTAGCAATCTAAACTTAAGAAATTAATCATTAAAAACCTTAGATTGCTTGTAAAACAAAAGAAGAAAGTTAAAGAAGAAAAATAAAAGGGATATTAAAATTCAGATGATTAGAGAAGAAGAGAAAACCAATTTCTACCATTGCGCATGAAGTCTTATTCACTCCTTGATTTGTTTCCCTCTTTATCTTCAATGTCGAAGTCCCCACACATCTCTTAGAGAATGCTTGGTGAGCATAAAGCTAGGGAAACCTGAACTATACAAGATTCACAGGGATGTTAAACTAATGATAGATTCAACCCAAGTATTGCAAAATTTAAAATATTAAAGAATAAATATAGGGTAAGAAGTTAAAACCCTAAGATATTCAACTTCAATACTAAGATCTAGCTCTAAAATTCACAGAGAAACAAGATAAACCATGCCATACATTACTTGCATTGATTTATTTGCAATATCTCCTTCCTCAATGTCTCGTGCATGCTTAACCCTTATATTATTTAACCTAGAACAACTTTACTCAAGAAAATAGAAAAGAAAGTAGACCAAATGATAGGGAAAATGAGTCTTCCAATCTATTATAACCATGAGAAAGGAGGAGGAGGAGTCCTTATATAGATAAGACACCTCACAAAACTATGAGTAACAAACCATGTGCTATTACAATACCATGTTCCAATACAATGTGCTCAAGAAAAACCATGAGATAAAACAAGAGGCACCCTCAATACCATGGTCTAAAACCATTTTGAGCTAAAATAATATATCATGAAATAACCACCTCAACCAACTCAAACACATGAGTGGACTATTCAAAGAGAGGAGGTGTGCTCCACAAAATTCTCTAACCATCCACACAGATGGCTAAGAGAGAGAAAATTTTCCCTCCACATGTTCACACGTGCGCCGATAATTTTCACACGGCAAATTCTAGCAACATAATAACTAGGTGAATTTTTTCTTGATTTTCTAGTATAACCCCATTTCGGAAATATTTGGCCATTGTGCATCTAATGGTGATGATCTTGCGGAATTATGGACACTTTGTCAAAAGATAAATTCCCCTGAAGTTGTCTTCCCTCAAAAAATGTTCTCTAACCTCCTCAACACCTCAATAAATGATCAAAGAAAGAAAATATGCCCTCTAGGAATGGTCCATGTGGCATATGATGTTGATGTGGAGTCCATTTCATCATCCAACACA
>ML801672.1:9165-19616 GCA_009831015.1 Picea engelmannii
AAGTAATGAAAAAGGAGAAACATCAAACAATTATCCCATCCTCCTTCCACCAACACAATTGGCGTGTGTGCCTCCACGTGGTGGTAGTGGAGGAGCCTGAGAAGGACGAAACTATGCAGAATGTATAGATGAATATGAAGCCCCTGCTGCTGGAGTCCTAAACAAGGGGACCAAGGACTGCGTAGTAGTTGGGGATGGCATCTCAGCATGATCATCATCATCAAAAAGAGCATTCTCCAATTTTTCTAAAAGCATTACCCCATCCTCCAAATTATCCTCCTCTAGATGTTTGTCCCAACGCTTCAAGTTTTTATCCTCCTTTGCCTCCTCTCAGTAATGGGACAACAATCGCAAGTTGTAATGAACATAAACCAAGCTCTCTTCCCTACCTGCATTCAACCTGTTTCTTTTGACGTTGTGGATGAAACTGTAGGTGCTCCAACACCTCTTTGCAGAAGAAGTGTTCACCACCTGTGAAAGCACCCGTGTTGCCAAACATTGGAGCTGTGGGGTGCCACCACCATAAAATTTCCACCATGCAAGAGAACTCAAATTCCCTCGATCTCTTAAGGCATGGTTGGTCCCAAAGGCACCTTGGCCAAGCATGTACTGGCTCAATTGTTGTCGTATCTTATCACACTCCTCCTCGTTCGAGACCAATTTGTCTAATGATTTCATATAACCTGCAACAATTATAATTATCACAAATAGAAATAAATTATGAATATAAACCATAAGTAGAAAATTGAATTGAACATAAACCATAAGTAGAAATTATTATAAATAAATTGTTTGAAAAAATTTCTCAGGAAGCTTGGCTGAAGCGTTTAGGAAGCTTGGTTGAAGCGTTCAGGAAGCTTGGTGGAAGCGTTCAGGAAGCGAGCTTCTGAAATCCGGAAGCGAGCTTCCGGATTTCGGAAGCAAGCTTCCGGGTGCAAAGCTTCCTGATTGGCAGGAAGCGCATTTTTGAACCCCGAAGCGCGCTTCCTAGCCAGCTTCTTGAGCGAACTCGTTCCGAGCGAGCTTCCAAGGTCGGAGCCGGGGGGGAGCGCTTCCAGTAACCCTGAGTATGTGGTTTGCTCTGAATTTCCTTCCACATGGTCTCACCATACTATCCATCCAATCCACAAACTGAGGTCCAATGTTAATCCGAATAACTATCAAACTATCATGGTGAGTCACACTTTCTCCAAGCTATATGCCATGACCCTCCACTAGAGACTATCAAAGCTACTTGATGAGGGACATCTACGGCCAAGGGCCAGGAAGGTATTCAACTGCAATACTAGACTATCAACAACATTTCCACCCTCAAAGCCATCATAGAGGAGGCAAGACACCTTTCTTCAAAAGTCTTTTGTTATTTTGTCGACTTTCAAAAGGCGTTTGACTTAGTTTTGCGGGAGGCCCTATTCCAAAGACTTAGAGATTTGGGCATCTCAAAGATTCTCCTCATTGATATTATGCATCTTTATGAGTCTATATTGGGCCACCTCCACACAACACATGGTTTGTCAGAGTTTATCGAGAATACCATCAAGGTGAAGTGGGGATGTCCTCTTTCACCCACTTTATTCGGGATATACATAGATGAGTTGGAATCCTTTCTACGGGAACATATCCAACTTGAGGATGTCTTCCTCCCTCCCCATGTCTTGATGTCCATCCTACTCTTTGTTGACGATGCAGTCCTCCTAGCTTCTGCTCCGCAGGGTCTCCAGAGGCATCTAGATTCTAGACACCTTAGACAAGTTTTGTGATCTTCAATAGTTGACAGTCAACCTTGGGAAAACCAAGTTTACAATCTTCAATGACTTGAAGAGTGTCCTATCAGAGTTTCATTTATACTTTCAGGGTGAGGATATTGAGATCACCACTATCGACATTTACTTGGGTGTTCAATTTTCTAAGCTTTGGTTTAGATTGAGATCGACTCTTCAGCCTTTTAGATCAACGAGAGATATGGTTCCCTAGCCTTTTTGGAGCGACAATGTTTCTAGCACCACTTTCCAGACTTTCGGGATGGAGCTTCTAGACAACATTATCGGGCCCATGATTTTGTATGGCTCAAAGGCTTGGGAACCGAGTTTGAGAGTGGAGGACTGGGTCAGAATAGAAAGGGTTCAGGTTCTACTACTCCATCGCATCATCCATTGCAAGAGAACTATTCCCCAACACATCATCCGGGTTGAATTTGTTGCCCATCCTTTCCAGGTCAAGGCCATTTTTGCTCTGATTTCATTACTTCAATGAGTCTGGAGATTTTCTCATTCAATCGTTGGTATAGATCAGTACCCTTACCTTGCATATCCCTCATCAGAGGCCTTGTCCATTGCTTCTACTATGTCCTCTCGTTGAGTCCATTATTGGTTTTTCGAGGTTCCACGCTTATTACAATCAGTAGGCATCTCGATGGGTAAGCTCCCCCATTCAAATGCTCCCTGAATTCCCCTAGCCATCTCTTGTCAAACAAGAAGGATCTGAAAAAGATCATTAGGGAGGACATTTACAAACAACACATTCAGGTCACTTGGGTAGATCCACCCTGTGGGCTCAAGACCAAGATGGCATTCTATGAAAAGCATTTCATGGAGATTAGAGATGAACTCATTATCAAACCATATTATACTCTTTGTCATTGAATGCACACCCTCAAAATCCCTCTTGGCTAATTTCGAGTTGGTTCTCATCAACGCCGGGTGGAAGTCGATCACCATATCTCACAAGCAACCAAGACTTGTCAACTCTGCCACCACCATGAGACCGAGGCTGAGGAACATTTCATTTTCTAATGCCCTGACTATTATGAGATATGTGGTCGATACCACTACCTTCTGAAGGAGTCCCGGAACTTGCTATCCATCTTCTTTCAATATCTGAACCAATGGTGCTTGGCTTTATACAAGAGGGAGGATTTCGAGTTTCAATCGTCTATGCTTAAACCACCCTCACCACTAGACACTACCAAGATGATCACCTCCTTCTCGATGCTCAGAGACAAAGGCACAAAGAGACAGACAGAGAGTAGTTTCACCACCTTAGTTTCCAAATCCGTGAGACCTGAGGGATATCCCTGCCCTCCACTTGTGAGACCTTTGTGACAATTTCAAGTTTGGGCCAAAGAAAATTCTTCCATTCACAACAAATACCCTCCAACCCATTCTTTTAGATCTCAGTAGAGAACGGCCTCTTCCAGGTAGCACGCTGCACGTTGTATCCATATCTTCCAATACTTCCAAATCATCCAATTGATTAGGACATTTCTCCATCAAGGCTTTCTTCACTTGAACCTCAGATGGTAGGAGAGATCCACATACTATCAATACAGATTTGGAGGTTAGCGGTTCCTCCTCTTCAATAAGCGATGGTTCCTTTGGGGCTTGAGAACATAATACAGGCACCTCCACTCAAAAAATTTCTCTAGGGTTCTAGAGAGGGATACACTCTTTTCCAAGACTCACAACTTTGTATCTTCTTTTTTTTCTTTGATGATAGATTGTAGATTCTAGGTCCTTGACCTCAAAGGATAGATATGTTTTTCTTTAGGTGTTGCACTCGCACTTCCACTATGTATTGTTTTTGATGAACCTAGTAGTCCCTTTGACCTACTTATGGTCACTTGTTGGACATTAATAAAATTATATTATCTTACCTTATCTTATCTAGTGGTTTCACCCATTGCCATTTAAATCCTAACCTTTATGTCAAACATGTCAATGGAGAAACATTGATACTTTTCCTTTATGTAGATGATTTGATTCTCATAGACAGTGGTATTGACATGAAGAAGAAGCTCATCAGCACCTTCAAAATCACTAATTTGGGTTTATACTTTCTTGCAAAGTTACACGAACCATGGGTGCGATCAAAATTGGCAGAATAATCTCGTGCAAGTGTGACACATCCAAAAATTAGGAATTGGGGAATCTGAACCCTAACCCTAATTTTTTTTATAAATACATATTTAAAATCAAATTTTGTATTGAAAAAAATAAATAAAATCTAAATTAAAACATACAGACTATTTGGATTTTATATTCATATTGGGGAATGAGATTCATCAATAGTAAATACTAAACCATCATCTGTAATTCTCGTGAAATTCTAGTTTCCAAATAGTTGTAGAATCTTGAAAAAATAATGAAGCAAACACTTTGTTGTGATCCAACTTTTTCTTACCTAAAAACCCTCTCATGCAATAAAAAACAAAAGAAAGAATGAAGAATGATGTAAAAAGTGTTTTTTTTCCTTTTTATCTTGCCCGAGTCTATGACTCACTGAGTTTGACGAACATTCCTTTAATCCTTCCTGATCTATCTGATGGACTCACCATGTTTGACTAAATTTCACAAGTACTCATAATTTGACCTATGCATATCCAGGATGACAAGTCAAAGAGTGTTAGTAATGAAGTGATTGAAGAACCTACCAAAAGTGCTAATAAATTACAATGAACTTGTTGAGTTGATCCGGACTAGATCATTATATTATTTGTCATCTATCTCGATGCTTTCAAAGTGGAAACAATTTGAGGAGTCAACTTGCAAGGTCATTTTAATGGTAGATCCTAGTTTGGAAAATTGGGGTTTGAAACCTTTCAGAGCCATTTTGAGGCATCAAACGACATTTTTGGGGGACAAAACTTTCCTAGTGGTAGCTAGAACCCTATGACACTATATTACACATCGAGACCTTTCCAACGGTGCAAATATCACGTCAATCGGAGCTCATATGCAAAAATTATGCCTCCCGCAAGTTCACCTACCAGTTTGACCACCATAGTACGAGTGGATGCCACATCAGCCCCCATTACTCACGCATATGGGGCTAGCCACATATGGACTTCAAAGAAGATTCTAGAAGGTCCAAAACCTTATCACAATTGAGGGTTAAAGAAGTCAAAACCCTACCCCTAGATGGCTATCGAGCAATGTTAAATACCGAGCCGCTAGGAGGAGAAGGGGTTACATTCTTTTGCATTGTGTCTTGTTCCATAACTGAGCATAACAGTTGAGAGTGGTATTTTGTGAGCATAATGGAGGAGGAGAGATTCTGTAGCAGCCATACAGGCCACAGTGTCAAAGGCAAATCCACAGCGAGTGCCTCTTTTTTTGTACTTGCATTTGAAAAAAAAGAGTAGAGTGGCCTCACCTTCTAGCTGGGTTTCCTCCCGTATTGGTTTTCCCAAGTTATATCTTGCGTTTATTTGTGGATGGTGTGTGTGTATTTATTTATGTTCTCTATTTTTCGCATTTGAACTATTTCATACATTTTAAGAAGAAAACCAGAAATCAAAGAGTCTGAGATCTAAAGGAAATTAACCTTTATAGTAAATATTTCAGTATTTTATTAGATTTGTTGTGATGAACTGTCCAGTGGAATATCCACAGCAGTTTACAGATCATGAGTACATGTCCTATAACACTACCAATTGGCATGACTGGTTTCCCAAGCAATCCAATAAATGTTGTGGCACCATAAGTACACTGCCATTAAAGTTGTGGTGAGGTTGGTTATCTTGATAGTACAAATTGTTGATGTTGATATCCAGGAAATAAATTAATAATGTACTAATTTCAGAAATCTGAATTAAATCTGAAATCTGCCACGATTTTGTCACCAGAAACCAATCCAGTTATATTGGAAACCAATCCTATTTTAGGAAATAGATCCAATCCAAACATCACAAAAAACCCAAGAATCCGATACAGATCTGAGATTCCCTGATTCTGAGGAGATTTGGACGCAGGTGCAGGGTGCCCTAAGGTGAATCCAGTAACCATGCTTTCTTGGCATTCAAGTCTTGCAATTAGAATATGGTAGTCATTTCACAACCTAAGTATGCTCTTGATCTTGTAAAATGGTTTCACATGGAAGACTGCAAACCTTGTCCTACCCCATTTCAGTATGGAATCAAATTGTCTGTTAAATGTACATTGTCAAAGGTGGATGCTACTTTGTATTGATAGTTTTTTGGATGTCTCTTATACTGACCTCATAACAAACCATATATCACCTTTGTTGTTCATCTTGTTTCCATATTTATGCAAGAGCCAAAGGAAATCCACTGGCTTGTAACAACGAAGATTTGATATATGTGAAGGGTATCTATTACTTTGGTATCCAGTATTCTATGAGGGTAAGGCAACTTTGGTTGGCTACATCGACTCAAATTGGGATGGAGAACAGAATGAGTGGAAGTCTACTTCTTATTATACCTTCTTCTTTGTCTTAAGCCTTGTTGCACGGTTGAACAAGTAGTCTACAATTTCCCTCTCTTCCACCTGAGTTGAGTACATAGGTGTTGTCATAGATGGGGAGGAAGTCATATGGATTCACATACTTTTAGATGAGCTTAGACTTTGTCAAGGGAAAGCAACAACATGTTGTAGTGAAATCAAGGTGAAATTCAAATTGCTCATCATCCCATGTGTCAGTCGAAAACCAAACATATTGAGGTCCATCAACACTATATCTGGTAGTTGATCCACAGTGCGCACTAAGGACTTGTTAATAGTTAATTTTCCCTAGAGAGATTCAGTGTTAAGTTCCACCATGTTCGTGAGTAGATTCTTGGATCAAGGTGGACTTCTCCAAAGTGCATCTTGATTGGTTTAGCATCAACAATTTGTGGAAACATTGGCAATGAATTCGACATCCACGGTTTGTGAGCTAGACTTAGTACCTTGTTCCAGAGTTGTTGTGTATGCGTTTTGGAGATCAAATTAAGAGAACTTTTTTTTCCTAGGGATGCCATATTTAGTGCATCATTTCACACCCAATACAGGGACCATTCAACATCATTCTTGAGTTTAGCAAGTTTCTTAGTCATGCAAGTGACATGCAATACATTGTGCATAAATGGGAAGGAGAAGGTGTCAAAAGGGTAATTTCAAGATTTCGATACTTGCTATTTTGGGAACTTTTGATTTTAGAAATTTCACATTTTTTTAATCTTATCATATTCCTAGATACCCTTTTCGGAGATATGCATATGGTTTAGTTTTGGTGTTAATCGAAGGGCATGGGAGATCTGCGTTTTGCTTTTTGCTTTTTTTAAGGAATTGCAAGGACCCCAAATCGCTATTCTAGCTTGGAAAATCAGGTTTCCTGATTTTTTTGTTTTTTTCTGAGTACAGCAGATGGGGTGCACCCAACTTGTGGACATGCCATCCGTTTGCAGCCCATGGAGGAGTTCTCCCCACTTGAGAGGATTCATGGAGGATGAGCTAGTTTGTTGGCATGTTGCACCTACTCTTGGCTAGTGCATCCCTCTTGAGAGGATACCTTTGACCTGACTTGGACTCTAAGCAAGCTTTCCCCAAGTTGACTTGCACTTCTAGAAATCTTTTATTCTAGGAAGTTGCCTTTGGTGACTTTCTTTCTTAAAGAAAAAGCTTTCTATTCATGGAAAATGGTGTTTTTGCTCCACTTGCATGCTTTCCTTGCAGATTCTCCTTTTTATCTTTAGCATGTTTTAACTTTTTCCATTGTCTTATCTTCTCCAAATGAGGCAAATTGTTTAAAGATGCTTCCTAGCTTCCAATTGAGGTTTCTGCTTTGTCCATCATGAACTATAGACTAGTGCACCCTACTTGGAAAGTTTGTGAAGAGCTTCTACCTATCTTGCATGCAGGTATCATTAACAGAAAGAGGGCACTCACTTGTGGCTAACCTCGGCAACTTTTTCAACGGTTTTTTTTGGAAGACTAGTGTGCCCTTATTGAAAAGATTTTCTTGGAAATATTTTATTTTTCACCTAGGCTATTCTTGGCAGGAGGAGGGCACCCTACCTGGAGATCTTGGTGCTTTTCTTAGATCAGGATTCATTGCTTTGTTGGAGACTTCAGTGAGGATGGCTATTCCAGGGTTGGGTGAGGATAATACCACCTAAAGCAAAATACCTTCTTTCTTCTATTTTTGGCATGCTTTTACTCATTCTATCCTTGGTTACTTGCTTTGCACACTCCCACTCTAAGTGTATAAGAGATGGAAAGTTGATTGAGATAGGGATTGGTAATTTGCTTGAGTCTCCTTAGACTTCCATACTTTATGAGTCATTTCATGTTGATTTAATTGAGCGAATTAGTGAGTGAGAATTGAAGTTCGCTTCCATTGAGTTCATGTGATTTTGTCCCCAAACTTGAAGCAAGTAAAGAGCTTGAGAAGAGATATTCCGTCCCCTGAAGTGCTTAGAGATTGGAGCTGATATCTTCAGACTATGTATACACAACTCTAGAATAAAGGTAACATTATTTTGACAGCCAAATTTTGTTCATTGGTGAGTTTGGTTAGTTAATTTCAAATTACTCAATTCATTGGCCTTAGGTATATCACCTACCCAATCAATTTTATTCTCTTTATTCAACCGCATGCCTAATGGATTCAAGACACTGGTCAAAACAATAAAAATGACCATTTAATTCGCTGATTTTTTTCTTTTGCACTTGCATATCTGCAACTTTTAAGTGCACATTTGAAGTGAATTAATGCAGATTTACACCGAATTCAAGCTGATTTGATATATTCAAGTGTGGATCTGAATTGTACTTGGTGTCCTAACAAATTTCTTCAAAGAAATCTGATCTGATATAAACATAACAGAAAGCAAAGTTTGCAGATTTGAAGTGTATGTGCAGGAGAAAGTTCAATAAATCCATAGGGAGCCCCCTCTGAGGCTAGCATGCACTAGCCTTAAGTGAGAGGGACTGTGCAACTTTTAAGTGAATTAATTCGTTGATTTTTTTCTTTTGCACTTGCAGATCTGCAACTCTTAAGTGCACAACTGAAGTGAATTAGTGCAGATTTAAACCGAATTCAAGCTGATTTGATATATTCAAGTGTGTATCTGAATTGTACTTGCTGTCCTAACGAATTCATTAGCAGAAATCTGATTTGATATAAAGATAACAGCAAGCAAAGTTTGCAGATTTGAAGTGTATGTGCAGGAGAAAGTTCAATATTTTCACTTCAAATTAAAGACCAATAAGGCCGAATCTTACTACTATGGTCTCAATAATCTCCAGTTTGAGGATGATTTAATAAAAATGAATTATCAGCAGCTGTGTTTAATTTCTTAATTATTAATTTTGAGTCTCAGTCAATCACCACAAATCTTATTCCCGTATCGATTGGTTTAACCACACCTTTCCACGACACCATTGCTTTCGCATAATTAGTTGTGGTTTCCCTTATATTTTATGCATAATATGCAATTGAAAGGCCTTTCCAGTTGTTTATAATTCCACCGATTCCAGCACAACTGAGTTTTCTTGAGAAGCCCCATCAAAAAGATCTATTGCTGCGAATGAATTTCCTGAATGGTTGACTGACAACTTGTTGGTTCAAAAGTTGAAAGATAATACCCCAGATTTCAATTTCTCCCCGTTCTTCTGAAGCCCCTACTAAATCCTCTTCTGTCCATTCTTTTGCTAATATAGTTTCACTGACAATCCAATAAATTTTACAGAGAATTTGGTCCAGAGATTTATGTTTACCTTTGGAAAGTTCAAGCATTTAATTCTATCCATAGATTCCAGGTTATCATTCTTGGGATTATTGCCCATATTCTCCTCCTATTTTAGATTTGAAATTCCTCTTCAACCATTGCCAAAGAAATAATCTAATATTTGTCTGATTTGGGCAGCAACTATGCATTTTAACGTGTGCCATCTCCCAACATCTATAAGCTACCAGGCATCTTAAAAAGGGCAGTCGATGTATTATTCATCTTTATAAAACTGAACACGTAAGACAGCTAGAAGGTCCACCAATACCCTGTTTACAAAGATTGTCCCAAGTTAAGTTTCTTTTGTGAGCAAAGAGCCATAAAAAAGCTGAAACTTTTGGCCATAAATCTGGGTGTCAAACCTTTCCCTAGATCATATCTTTTACTCCCAAATTTTCCCGCAGAATATGCCTAGAAAATGCCATCTTGACTGTAAGGTCTCCAGATCTCGGATCCCCCCATCTGATTTTATCCTCCCCTTCTTTGCTTGGAATAATCCTCTTTTATAGTTCTTCCCATAATTTGGCTTTAGTGTCCTCCGACAACCCAGGAGGCCACGAATCAGTGGAACTCCAAATCCGATGTTTACACTTCTCTTCTCCCCCAGAATATTAGCATCGCAGTAATGATTCATGTGGCGGTACCTTCCCTTCCATATGTCTTTTTGCTAAATGAAGTTCCTGAGACAATTTGAGAGGGGAAAATTGTTCCCAGGCATCACCCCAAAAAAGCGCTGATCCCCCATCCCAAATTTCCCAAAAGCTATGTTCTTGAATTATTTGCATCCCTCGTTTTGCGGTGTTTCATATGTATGACACTTAAGGGAAAGAATTCTGCCTCATTCCATGAGATATGTGAAGCATACTTTTCCTTCCATATACTGGCGCAAAGATCTGATTGACCATTAATCCACGCCTCATCAATTTTCCACCCAATTCAATGT
>ML801672.1:50757-68938 GCA_009831015.1 Picea engelmannii
ACAGTGGAGCCAACCAACACGCTTGATCATGATGCTCCATATTTTTTTTGTGCCTATAATGGTTTCCATGATGAGGAGACTTGTGCTGATACATTGAATGGATATAGGAAAATCCTAAAGGTGATGAGGCCTATGTGGATTCTTACAATAATGTGTTTGATGGAAGAAATAAGTCCACCTTATCCCAATGAAATATGCAATAGTTCAAATACAATTCCATAGAGGCACAGAGGGAAATTGAATTTTTTGGAGAAATGTCTTCTCAAGAGGAAATAAAGAGAATGTATGCCAATAGGTTTAAGGGTGTAACCTATCAAAGAATAAGAGGTAACCCTCCTCAAGGAGATCAACAAGGTCCTTCGGATCTTCCCAAGAAAGATAATATACCTATAGGACCAAGTATGGAGGTACCTCAAAGTGATCCTTCAAAAAGTAACCCTTTCAATCTAATGTTGGATGTAACCAGTTGGATGGGTAATGCTAAATTTCCTATTCCCACTGTTGAATTAGAAAATATTTCTTCTATAAGAAATCAGATTAAATAATTTTTGGGGCTTGAGGTGATGATTCAATCAACCTAGGTTGTATATGAAAGTGAATATGCCCCTATTATTATCCAAACCATGAATCAAGAAGGAAGGAACAACCCTAGTCACCAACCCATTTTCATATCTTTGGTAGTAGGTGACTTGTTGTTGCACAACTATATGTTGGATTTTGGAGCCTCAACTAATGTGATTTCCCTAATAGTAATCAATAGGTTGGGATTGAAAACCACATGATTGTGTATAAACATATGTTTTATGGACTCTAGAGAAGTAAAAGTGTGTGGTTTGATCAAGGATATTCATGTGATTTTGGAGGTTTATCTTGTTGAAAAATGTGGTTGTTATTGATTTTTAGATGCTTGGGGATTTTTTTCATTTCATGAGTGGGTTGATAATCTTGGAGGTAGAATCTAAATGGACCTATCTTATGCTACTATTCCCACTTGTGAAAATTCCTTTGTGATCTTGCACTGTGGAAAAATCATAAGATATTTTGTCGAGGACCCTTTAGATCCTATGAATGAATTGGTTTGCTATGAGGAAGATTTAGGATCTTATACTATTCTAGCAACCAAAGTAGCTACCTGAGAGGACATCAATATTGCTTGGAATATGAACTTTGATGGAGCTAAGTCCAGAACTGGGCCTAGTGCCATAATTTTGTATACATCCCCTTGGGGTGATACCTTCTACTATTCCTTTCTCTTAGAATTTGAAGCAACAAACAATGCAGATGAGTATGAAGCTCTTTTTCTTGGATTAAATAGGGATAAGGATATGGGAATTAAAATTTTGAAAATCCAAGGTGACTCTAACCTAGTGATCTTGCAAGTAAAATGTCAATTTGCATGCAAGAATGATAAATTGAAAAAGTATAAGAATGTTGTGTGGGACACCATGGAGTGGTTTGATGTGATATATTTAGAGGCAAATCCTAGAACGTTTAATGTGAAAGTTGATGCTTTGGTTGTAGTTTCTTCAAATCTTCAATCATGAAGAATTATTGGAAGGTGGGAAGTTAGAGATCATATTTATACTTTCTGTTCCCGACAATATTGAGCACTGGTAGGTTTTTTATAATGATTCCCAAATCATAAAATTTATGAACAAACTACAAGAATTTTCTAAAAACGAGATTTATTAGAGAGAAGAAGGAACATAATACCAAGAGAAATTTAAGTATAATAAGATCCACGTTGGCCCTGATCCTTTGGATATTATATTTGATAAACATGACATGTACAAGGAAAATAAATAAATGGTTAAACCGGATGAGTACAAGGAATTTAACATTGGATCCCCAGAAAGTCCTAAGATTGTGAGAATTGGTAAAGAACTTCAAGTGAAGAGAGGATTCAAATTGATAATTTGATCATAGAGTACATAGATGTCTTCAATTGGTCTTATAATGATTTAAAAGCTTACAGGGGAGACATCATCCAACATACTATGCAGTTTAAGGAAGGGGACAAACCTTTTTGGAAAAAAATTGAGAGATGACAAAACAAATATTGGACACAGTAGAAAAATATTTGAGAGATGTCATGTTATCCCTCAAGATGTTCTAGGTTGTTTTTAGAACTATGTCGAGGCACCCTAAGGGACAAGAATCAGGATGAATCTTAAGGCCACATTTGTAGTGAAATAATTATGCAATATTTGGGAAGTTTCTCTCTCTCTCTCTCTCTCAAACAGTCTCAGCTTAGATGACAAATTCCCTCAATTATAAGGGTCATATGTCTATGAGTGTTTCAGACAATCAATGATTAAAAGGAGAATGAAGTGATGAATTAGAAGAAAAACAAGATAAACATGCAAGCACTACTGAGAATGAATCATGTAGCTTATGGAAATAGAACACTGTGATGAGAAATTAAGAATTCAACAGCTCTAACAAGTGTATACAAATCAATAAAACATGCTTCAAACAATTAGCATATTCATACATCTAAATACATGGAAGTACCCTTTGCACATCATTCAAATGTATAAATAAATGATAAGAAATGGTCATACATTCAGAGGAAATCACTTATATATCATAATTAAACATCACACGATAACACTGAATATGGTGAATAGCCTATTTTCTGAGATTTAATAAATCATATCTAATACAAGAGAAGTAAAAATGGGAGGATATGCTTTAATAGAACACAAATATTGTAAAGAGGAATTACATACTGGAACTTGAACGCAGGGGATGAATCTATGGTTTCCTGTTGCATTTATCAACTAACTATTCTCAAGGTTTCTGTGATCGAACAACTCTCATTGCAAGAAACTCTTTAACTCCCAAAAGTGTCAACCATAACAATGGGTCCCCTCATTCTCCTTTATTCCTCGCACTCATGCCCTAAAACCGCTTCTTGAAACTACTTCTAGCTTCTTGATCCTTGAGTGGTTTCCCCTTGGTGAAATTATAAAAATTTCCTTCACCCGCTAGATTTATGTTATGTTGAGATCATGAAGAAGCTAGAGATTCGTAGAAAAAAATATCATTTCCTTTTTTCCCCTTAGAATGCTTGAAATCATTTTTTCTAGTGGTTGGATGCTTGAAATATCAATTGCACAGATCGCACGACTCGGTAGCTATCGGATCAGTTTCGATGAGTAATCTCAGTCATCAATCACATGTACTGCTTTAGATTGGTTAAGAGCGAGGGCCTAAGAGGGACTTCAAAAAGGATATCATCTAGACCGTTTATTGGAGGAACACGAGATAATCTGAGAGTTGTTGATCTTGCCAACCACGAACCCAAAAGACGACTAAGGAAAGAATTGTCATACCGACATCATCCTCGACGAGTGGAACCCATTTATTTTCCTACACTAATGTCAATGTGGCAAGGACCTCGGCAAGAGTATCTAAGAATATTTCTTCTTCGATACCATCAAAGCTTATCATTTGACATTCAAAAGATTGGGGAAATTTCACCGCTCTGAAAAGAGGGTATCAAAGAATATTCTATAGCAACCTTGATTTACATGCCAACACTAGAATCAAGAAAAAAATCGTCTAAGTCATGAATATGACTATGCTGACATCACCATGGAAACATGACTCCTTCTCATTGGTCTGCATTGGCGCTAATGTGGCAGACATGTAGGACATGTGTCACTCATTTTTGAGATATTTCACTATGTATGTGGCAGGTTCAATGTGTCCACGTAGCAGCCTCTGATTGGCCCTGAGAGTGCTCTTATGGTGGGACACATGACACCTGGTAAGGAGACTTTGATACCTGGGAGAAAATCTAGACTGTTGATCAGTCCCACTTGAATGAGGTTTGAATAGATCTGGACCGTCCATCAAAGGTGCCTCTTTAGAGTGTTGCAAGATCGGTTTCAAATGGGACTTCGAAAAGAGGATTGCGACATAAATATCAAACCTCAATATGAACCTACATAGGCAAGTCCAAAAATGTATGAGCACCACCGATCTAGTCATGGTAAAAAGAAGAATCCAGCTAAGGAAAAATTCATCATGCTGACATCATTTTGGACATGTGGTAGCTTTATGCTGGTCCACATTGGCACTGAGGTGGAAGGGAGACATGACACATGTCATCCATCTTTGGTGTATTGACCTATACATTCGGTGGGTTCCACATGTCCACATGGTAGCCACTAGTTGGCTATGGCAATGCTCTATTAGCAAGCTGACATGACACCTAGCCGATGAAACTTACAATCAGAGATCAAATCTGTACTGTTGATCTCTTCTGAGTGTGATTAATGGTGTGGTGAGATATGGGTCATTGATCGGTCTCCTTTAATAGAGGTCCGAAATAAAATATGGATCGTCCTTCGGAGGTGCCCATTCAGAGTGGTCGGGGCTAGGTTACGAGGAAGACTCTGAAGAGGGGACTCTGAAACCATATGTTGGTCATTGATATGATCGTGGGCGCACTTGATGGCACAGTGAAATTTGGACCATTGATTGGTTTCCCTTAAAATATGTAACATCCCCAATATCCAACTAGGCTATGCCACGTAAAAAAATTTGAACTGTATGCAACTAAAACATATACACAGAGAAACTCTTGCAGAACTTTATATATAAAACTCAAAACAAAAAAATATATTCTGTAAATGCACATATTCATACGGAAATAATAGTAACATATACATGCAGCATAGACAAGCAATACCAATAAATATAAAGACAATTATAAACCACACATAGGATAAACCCATAAAAATAAACACGTAAATAATAATGCAGCATGTAATTTAACACACAATTGACACTTATCTTGGTAAGAATATCACCAACTGCGTGTAGACCTTCCATGAACCTCCCAGCCTTATACCACATTGCTCATCGCTCTCAGCAGTGGGTCACCCCCAAACTGGGACTAAACTCCACTCGGGTAAATGGATTCCTAACCAGGTTGACATATCTCAGACATCAGGAAAGACTTTGTCACAAGTGCCAACTCAAACTAACAACCTACAGTCCCTCATTCCCCACATGCTTGTCCCACCCCAAGAAGTGTGCCCCTTCTCTGCTCAACAATCCTTCGGTTGCCACACTTCCCTTCCAAGGCTTCAACAACAGGTTGGACATGAAGTGTCAGAGCCCTGTAGCTACAGTTTAGCACCTTCAGGAAATCAATTCCTAGCAATTCTCTCACTGAGAGAGAATTTGTTCATGGTCCTAACAACCCGCCTATTCAATATCCCACGAGCCTGACAACCTGCTTCTTCAGTCTAGCTCCCAAGCTAACCTGGTACATATACAAGTATAGGTACGGGTATGGTACTGGTTCAGGTACAAATACAAGTATAGGGAGGTACAGAGGACAACTCAATGAGTGTGTGAATCATGATGGAATGATAGGAAAATGAACTAATTCCAAGCTATATGTATGCATGTTCCCAACTTGACACTTGTCATGTTGGGAGCTACTTTGGCCCACTTGTCCCCATCCTTAGAACTTAGGATAAAATAATTATCCATACTTTATAATTTAAGGAATATTAATATAATATTCTTTTTTGGCTTAAGCTCCCTAGCTTAGCCCTTTTCCTTAACTTTTATCCCCCCCACTTTCCCTAACTAGTGGAGTTTAGTTCCCCATAATATTTTATCTTGGTCGGTCTACACATAGCGATGTATTATATTAATGATGGGATATATACAAAAATAGGCTCACTAGCCTTTAGCATCTAGGCTCTCTGGCCTAATAAAAAACATAATCCTCCTAGCTTATAATAATTGGCTCACCAGCCTATAAAACACAACATATACACAAAGTCTCCCTAGCCTCAAAATCGTGCACACTTAAGTTTGTTGTGCATGCTATCCTAGAATGTGCGCACTTCATCATTTTAATGTGTAGTACATGTGTGCACTATACCATGGAAGGTGCATACAAAAATGATATCAAACAACTCACCAGCTTAAGTACATTTTCATTTACATTTACAATTGGGTTCGGCCTAGGGGTATTACAATCCCCTCCCCTTATTTATGCATTATCCTTGGTGCATTATGTACACGTATCAACAAGATTTCCAAAATCTTCAAAAAGATGTGGGTATTCTGCCTGCATTGCATCCTCATGCTCTCAAGTAGCGTCCTCAGGACTGTACTAGGTCCATTGGACCTTTACAAGCCCTATGGCTCGATTTCCGAGCTGTTTGATTTTTTAGTCCATAATGCTTACCAGATGCACTTGGATAGCGCCTTCTTGCTCCACCTGAATCACATTCCAATCAATTACATGATTACCATCAGGTATATATTTCTTGAGCAATGATACATGGAATACATTGTGAACAGACATAGATGTGGGAAATGCAATCATATAAGCTATTGGACCAATCCTTTCTAGGATTTCAAATGACCCACAATAGCGAGCTTCCAACTTTGAACAATTTCCCAAATTCAGGGAACTTTTGTTGGTCTTAACCTTCAAGAATACATGATCACCCACTTTAAATTCCTTGTGAGTTCTACCCTTATCAACATAGCTTTTATTCCTATCTTGGGCATCCTTTAATTTTTTTTTTTTCAACATTTTCTCCTCCATTTCCTCGAGTAAAACTGGCCCAACCACTGCTCTATCTGTTGGGTTATCCCAACTTACCGGTGTGTTGCACTTTCTGCCATAAAGTGCCTCAAATGGGCTCATATTTAAAGATGTTTGGTACCCATTGTTATAAGCAAACTCTACCAAGTGTAAGTGGTCTTCCCATTTTGATGGTTTATCCATCACATACATCCTCAACATATCCTCAATCACTTGATTCACCCTTTCTGTTTGCCCATCTAATTCTGGATGATAAGTTGTGCTAAAATTCAAATTTGTTCCAAATCCCTTAAATAATTCTTTCTAAATTTTTGATGTAAATTTTGGATCTTTGTCAGACACAATTGTCTTGGGTATACCATGTAATCAAGCAATTTCTCTCATATAAAAATCAACAATTTTGGCTTCCTTGTAAGTGAGCTTTACTTGAATAAAATGGGCAGCTTTAGTAAGCTTATCCACCACTACCATGATAGAATCATGTTGCTTGTTTGTTATGGGTAGTTTGGTGATGAAATCCATTGTTACAACTTCACATTTCCACTCAGGAATGGGTAATGGTTGTAGCAAACCAGCTAGGTGTCTATGCTCAACCTTTACCTTTTGACATTCCAAACATTTGGAAATAAAATCAACAACTTCTTTCTTCATTCCTGGCCAATAATATTGGCTCTTAACGGTTGCAATAGTTTTCTGATAACCTGGGTGCCCAACATAAGGTACATTATGCATTTCTCTCAATATCATATTTCTCAATTCCTGGGAATTTGGTACATAAATTCTGCCCCTGTACATGAGAATTTCATCATTTTTTAGCTTATAGTATTCAATTTTCTGCTGCAAAATACATTGTTGTAATTTTTCCACTAATTCCTTATATTGTAAATCTGATTTTGCAGCCTTCAAAATTTTGTCTTTCAAATCTTATTGGTACATGCTAATGGTTGTAGCATGCAACTCATGCACTCTTCTGTTGAGTGCATCAACCACTTTGTTCTCTTTCCCCTTGATATGCTTTATATCAAGGTAATATTCAATGAGAAATTCTAACCATCTCCTTAGCCTAACATTTAGAGTTGGCTGATCAAATAAATATTTCAGACCATTATGGTCTGTCCTCAACTCAAACCTTTTCCCCATGAGGTAGTGCCTCCACTTTCTCAAGGCATGCACTATGGTTGCCAACTCCAAATCATGAGTGGCATAGTTCCTTTCATGCTCCTTCAACTTCCTTGATTCATAACATAAAACAAACCCATTTTGACTGAGGACTCCACCAAGTCCTTCTTTAGATGCATCGGTGCATACAATGAAGTCTTCATTTGGATCTGCAATCCTTAGTATTGGAACACTTCTTAATATTTGCTTCAAGTGTTGGAAACTCTTTTCACAATCCAATGTCCACTGAAACTTCACACCTTTCTTTTGCAAGGAAGTGATTGGGTGTGCAATCTTTGAGAGTGTAACACCCTGTTTCCCCCAGTTTGTAAAAAAATAACTGGACTGGCCCAGAACTATGGCAAACTCATAAATGTGAATATGTGATGTAAATGGACCTTGAGGAAAAGGTCAATGAATGCGAATAACATTATGAATTTTATTGCAGGACTGCTGAGAAGGGATGTGCAGAAAAAGAGACCCCGATGGCGGTGGAAGGAACTTGGAAAGGTGGCGTTAACTTCCACCGATAATTGATACCGTATTTGGACTCCACTGGCCTGGAGAACCAAAAGCGACTCACTTGGCCCTGAATTAAATGTCTCACAGGCTGGTAGGTGGATGGCTTAATGAGGGATGGGGAGGTGAACCGCCCATCCGTAGAGCCATCAGGCCTGACCAGCGCGAGGGTAATCGCGCCACACGCAACCTCACAAGAGGATAAGGCATAAGGTAGAAGCGATTGGGGGGCAGACGCGAGGGGAGAACTTTGGCATTATGCAGAGTGAGTGATAGAAGAGAGGAAGGATTGCAACCTTCGCTCCTGGTCACTAGCAAACGGAGACACAGTCTCACAGCATCGTGGTCTCAGCTCAGGGGTGGCTAGTGGTAAATCCACTGGGAGTCACTAAGCCTATGGTTGGGAGGAAACGAGCACCCCTCTCAGCAGTTGCACTCACTTCTGGTGTTATTTCTGATAAGTGTTTTGCATATTGCATCTTGAAATTCATATGCTAACATATATGCTCATACATTGTGAAATTGTGAACAATTACAGTATAAGAATGTCTGTGCAGTGTTTTGATAAGAAATGGTAGATATATGCTTATAACAAAAAAACCACGCATGGCTTATGTTGATAAATGAATTTAATTATGCATAAGTTGAACCAAGTCAGACTTCTAGTCCATTCTCAGGAAGTTGTTTCCCCTTATCTGTCTCCAGGAATGCCCCGGAATAGATCTCTTCACAGAGATTCCCTTCTTGGAAAGGTTTACCAAGAATCTGGAAAAAGGACTTGGATGTGCAAGTCTTAACAATCCTGTACGAGGAGGAATGACCCTCTTAAAATCCCAAAGTAGCAGCGTAGGGATAAGTATTGATCGATGGACGATATTCCGTCGGAAGACCCATGGTCATTCATGACCATTAGATTGACAAAAGAAGCAAGGGAATTACATACCTTGCCCCTTTTCCTCTTTCTTCATGAATAGCGAGGAAATCGGGATCGTAGACCCCCCAAGGTCCATGAGAACATCTGGACCGTTGATTTTTCCACATCCATGAAGTAGTGGGAGAGTGCGCAATGTAGGATAGATCTGAGCCATTAGATCTTAGCTAGAAAAACCTGACAACCGTTGGATCTGTTAAGAGATGCATGAGGGTTAAGCCCTCGTGAACAAGAGGTTGAAAGTCCTGATGAGAGGCATGGCCATTGGGATATCAACATTCATGAAATCGGGAGTCACGATGACATGAGGTCAGGAATTTTCATAGTGAAAATCCTGGAATCAATATGAGCCGTCCATCCGTGGAGGACACGTGGTGGAGATTGAGAGTCCATCGGTATTTCAGATACCGGGGATTCGAGTTGACAAAGGATTTGCGTCACTGGGAGTCATAAGTCGCAAAATCGTGAAACAATGAGGACCGTTCATCTGAGGGAGGACACGTGAATGATAATTCCTCTACCCCTCTCTGCCTTTGCAAGCAATGCACGAACAGGATCCCTTCGGAGGATCCTAGGGTCTATAATGATTGTTTGATTTAAGAAAGAGACGCAGGCATTAATTCCATGACCCCTTCTTTTTCCCTTGCAAGAGATGAAGGAATCGGGACCATAGACCCCATGGTCCATGGAAGTGCCTGGACCGTCCATCTATAGAACACACGTGGCCGCTGGTAAGCGCTTCGGCATTTCGGCACCCGTGAAACAAAAGGGCAAAGAACCCTTGTCTTCACGAGTCGCAAAATTCTGATCACCGAAGCCTCGAAATGGCGTGAGGTGTGATCAAGATTGAGAAAATCTGGGATTTTATCATGATCGTTGATCATCCCAAAAAGACCATGACTGTCGATCTTGGTTGAGGGTCGTCGCCGTCCATCGAAGGGACACGTGGCTGTTGGACGACGTTTCGACGTTTCAGCATCCGGGGAACCAAAAGGAAAGAAACCTTTCCTTCACGAGTCACGAAATCCTGATACCCGAAATCCTGTGGACCGTTGGATCCACGCTCCTAAGAGTCGTCGATCTCTTACATGACTTTCCATATCGAAATTCGGAGATTTAAATGACGAAGAGTCTTGGAGTCATTGCATTTCGAACTCCCGAGTACTGAAACCCCGAAAGGATCCATACCGTTGGATCAGGGGAGGCTTACAACCGTCGATCTCCCTTTGGAGGGAAACTTTGGAGACCTCAGAAGTTTCAGGGATTTGAATGGGGAAAGGTAGAAGTAGTGTATCGCGATTCCCCGAATTGTGAAAAGACGATAAGCTCTTGGCTGGCTTAAGCATGTGGACACCGTATAGGGTCACGTAGATAAGACCCCAAGAGGGAAACTCCCCCCCCACTAGCCCCGTTGGGGTTCGACGTTTCGTTGTTTCAAGCTTCGGGTTTTGCAGAGTCGAGCGACTCGACGTTTCGGTAGCACGGAGTCGCGAAGTGCGAAAAGATGTCGTGCTGATTCGGCCCATAGTCGTGAACTACAATCATATGGAGGTGGAAAAAGGAAAGAGCTAGCCTGTGCTAAGCCCCGTAGGACTTCAGGGATTCTGATTGTTGAGAAATCAACGAAAAAGTTTGATTTGCGTAGTGGGTATGTGACAGAGAGTCCTTCAATAAATATCCTATAGTAGCATGCAAGGCCCATGAATGATTTGACCTCTGTCACATTATTTGGTGCTGACCATCCTCTAATGGATTCTATCTTCTCAAGATCCACTGCTATCCCTTCCTCTGAAATGATATGCCCTAAATAATGAATTTTCTTCTGATAAAATGAGCACTTGCTCAATTTGGCATACAACTGATGCTCCCTTAATACTTGTAATACGATCCTCAAGTGTTGTTCATTCTCTTCCTCTACTTAGAATATATAATAATTTCATCTAAAAATACAATGACAAACTTATCCAAGTATTCTCTGAAAACACCATTCATTAGACACATGAAGATAGTTGGTGCATTTGATAGCCCAAATGGCACCAATGTGAACTCATAATGACCATACCTTGTTTTGAAAGCAGTCTTGTTGATGTCTTCTTCTTTAATCCTTACTTGATGATAACCTGATCTGAGATTAATCTTGGAGAATATTTTTTCATCTTTCAACTAATCAAAGAGGTCATCAATCCTTGGCAAATGATACTTATTTTTCATAGTTACCTTGTTCAACTGCCTAAAGTCAATGCAAAGTCTCAATGTTCCATCCTTTTTCTTCACAAATAAAATTGGGGCACCCCAAGGTGACACACTCGGGCATATATACCCCTTTTTCAGAAGCTCTTCAAGTCGCATTTGAAACTCCTTCAATTCTAGTGTACTCATCCTATATGGAGTCTTGGATATTGGAGTTGCTTCAGGCATCAAATTTATGGAGAAATCAATGTCTCTTTTAGGGGGTAATCTTGGTATTTCCTAAAACACATCTTCAAACTCTTTTAGGACTGAATAATATTCAATATTTGACTCTCTATCTTTAGGTGTTTCCTCCATATGAGATGCAAATATTTGACACTCTATCTTTAGGTGTTTCCTCCATATGAGCTGCAAATATTTGACACCCTTTTCTGTAACATTTCTTCAACTGCAATGATGAAATTTCTCTGATGGTTACTTCCCTGGGAATTCCCTGCACTATCCTTAGGTTCCCTTCCGCATCCAAGCAAGTAAATGCCTTGTTATAACAATATATGATATCATGATGTTGGTCCAACCAATCCATCACAATTAGACAATCATAGGAATGTAAAGGAAAGATGTTCAAATATTCCTTGGTGTTTAGTCCATTCATGTCCATAAGACATGAATTAACCATCTCATTAACTTTTCTTTTGGCTCCGGTAGCCAACTGCACCAACCAAGATTTTCCATGCTTGCTTCTTGGAAAATGCAAAATGTGCAACATCTTAGGATCTATATAACTATGACTAGCTCCTGAATCAATTAAAATAACAATGGTTTGTTTGTTGATCATACCTTCCACTTCAATCATATGTGATTGATACTCTGCTTGCTTGTTGTCCAGGGCTACATAGATCCTTGGTACATTTCTTCCCATGTCCTCCACTGTTTCAGCTTGATGTACATTGTGAATAGTCCTCACTTTTTCACCTCTGTGAGGGAAATCTCTAAACATATGATCTCCTTTCCAACCCCAACACTGAATAGGTGGTTTCCTTGGCCTTTGACCTCCTGTCTCCATCACTCTGGGTTCTTTGGAAGTTGGTTTTCCTTGAAGATTATTTCTGAAGAATGGTGGCTTAGTCCCCTTCTTCCTCTGATCCATCTTGAATTAATTTTTGTCTTCCCAAGCTTTTTGGAAAGTTGTCCTTGATTTTTGTTGATCATATAGGCATTTAGATCGCCTTATGGTCTCCTCTAATGTCTTGGGATCATCATACTGTATTTTGTCACTAATGAATGATGGAAATGCACTCAAATACCTTTGAATCTTAACTGTCTCATCCTTGATGAAAGAAACATACTTCAACAATTCTAAAAACCTTCTTTCATATTCATCTATGGTCATACTCCCAAGCTTGAGTTCAAAGAACTCTTTCATTTTCTTGTCATAGTATCTCTTAGTCAAGTATTTCTTTTAAAAATACTTCTTGAATTCCCTCCAAGTAACACTTTTCTCTTTAATGTGCTACACCTGCACAAGATGATCCCACCACATGGATGCCTTTCCCTTGAGTTGATAGATGACAATTCTTCCTTCTGCATGAGATGAATAATTATGCAATTAAAAATACTTTATCATGCCCAACATCCATGTCTCTGCATATTCATCCTTCTTGTGCTCACCATCAAATGTAGGAGGTTTGATTTTGTTCATTTCTCCTCATAGCTCATCCACCCTATACCTCTTATTCTTCTTGACAGGGGATGGACTTGATCTTTTGTGTTCTCTCTTATTGGAATGCCTCGGGGAGTGATGGTGATGTTTGCTAACACCCCGTGACTTCCTGAATTGCTTGAGCCACTCTCTGTATCCAATTTCTTTTCTATTCGATTCAATCTCTGCATTAACTTCATGTTGAATTCCTCCTGTTGTTCCTTGGCTCTCATAAGCCTTTTATTATCAACTTTATGGCTTTGGACATCCTTTTGCAAATTTTTAATGGTCTCTACCATATTCATGTTTTCATCCCTTCCTTCTCCATGTCCATTGGAGTTTGTTCCTTCAATGCCCAAATGGACATCCATCCCTCTGATCTCATCTTCCTAGATGTAAGTCCCCTATGCATATTCCATTCCTCTGCACTCTGTGCTGACCCTGATCTGATCTATTTGTTGTTAACTCTGCAAAATGTGCAGCCAACAAAACTTTGTCAGGTTAACTGACTCATCAATTTCATGAAAAATATGAACCATTCTGGTTCAATAATATATCAGAATGATTTCTTCTGATTTATTGAAAAATTGAATGCTCAGATCAATTTTATGGGTGAATAATTATATTCTTTTGTCCAACACTTTTCCAGTGCCTGCTTCCATGCTCAATTCTTAGTCTTGAGCATAAAGTTATGGTTATTTGAAAATTGTCCATTAATTTTTCTGTTCACTCTTCAACTTGGTGCAATTCTGCGTTGTAATTATGCATTTTTGCACCTACTCCATTGGAGTTTTCATAGAATATCAATTGGGTTTCTTCATATACATATTTTGGAAAGTCTGTCCAAGTTTCACCTCTTTCTGGGTTTTGGGTTGCTAGTTACAACCTGTTGAAGTTCTAGGCCAATTAGTGTGTTTGGTGTGGAATGCTACAGGTACCTTCTTTGACATATTAAACATTTTTAACATGCCTAGAAATTTAATTCAGCTTTAGAAATGTCTTCTATGGTTCAATATATTTCCATTGACTTCTACTACGCCTCAATCTGATTCTGGAGCAGAAAGTTATGGCCCTTCGAAGTTAGTTGGGTCTTAAAATTTACCCTCCATTGTTTGTCCTGTAACTTCCTCATAAAAGCTCCATTTGACAAACGTTTTACACCATTAGAAAGATCTCTTCGTTATCTTTTATTTGAGTTGCAGAGACAACATGTACCTTGGAACACTCTATTCTTGTGGTTTTTGAGTATCTAAAAATGTTGTTTAGGGACTCAAAAACGCGCTGCAAAAAGATGACCTTCAAATAGTATAAAATGTCGCAAAAAATCGTTGGTTTTCTATTGTTGTTGACCATCCAAATGACTTCATGCGCACAAATTTAAACCTGTGCACCCATATTTAGCATACGTAGCAACACTATAAGGTAGCACATGCTCTGTGCACTTATAACCTATGTGGATCACTTCTTTGTCACGCCAAAAATTGGTGCTTACTACTTTTGTGTTGCGCGCCAATATCCACCACACACAATTTTGGTTCATGCACTAATACCTGTTGCATGAAATTTTTGTGTCGCACGCTAATATTCTGCATGCATTTTACTCTACGCACTGCACCATGCCAAAGTTTAGTATGCCCCCACCGTGCACCAGTACTTCGTGTGTACCATTAACTAAACTGTAGCGTGATAACATATACCCACATTGCGCGCGCACCAACAAAATTCCTCCGCACTCTGTCAATATTGCGCACACCACACGCGCCATTATTATGTGTGTCCACATCGCATGTGTTAGTATTACGCATGCGCCACTCAATCCGCACCACACAATGCTAAATTTAGTGCGCACACCCATGCAAAAAAAATTTCGCGCATTATCACTCTGCATTGCGCAACGCCAAAATTAAGTGCGCACACCCACGCGTCAAAATTTTCTGCGCAACGCCAAATTTTAGCGTGCACACCCGCATGCCAATGTTTTTCCGTGCAATGCCAAATTTTAGCGCGTGCACCCACACGCCAATATTTTTCTGCGCAATGCCATTTTGCACCGCGCAGCACAAATTTTAGCACGTGCACCCGCATGCCAATATTTTTCCACGCAATGCCACTTTGTACCACGCAACGCCAAATTTTAGCGCGTGCACCCGCACACAATATTTTTTCGTGCAATGCCATTCTTCACTACGCAATGCCAAATTTTAGCACGCGCACCCTCACACCAATATTTTTCCACATATCACAAGCTTTTCACTGCACATCATGCATTTTTAGTGTGCCCACCGACACACATTCATTTTTATGCGCATCAATTCCTCGTGAATTCCGCTGCAGAAATTGGGGCTTTTACCTAACTTTTTCCCAATTTTTACCATATACATTTTGCAACTATGAAATTTGTTCAATTTCACCCTAATAACACCAATTCAACCTCTTCAACAACAAATCATTGTTGGTTGACATTACTGGAATGAATTTTTCCCAAACTCAATTCACGAATTGAGAATTTTAATCAACTAATCTCGCTCCATCTGTCATGGCTTCCCTGTAACTTCAAATTCGACCAATTCCAAGTTTGAATTTGCTAGAACAGATATTAAATCAAGAATATCTCACCACTTGGCCAAATCTCTCAATTTTCCCATGAATTTAACAACAAAAATTGGGGCTTTTGCCCAATTCCACGCAATTGCTTCTAATTTTTGCCATGGATGCTCTGTAACTTAAAATTTGGCCACTTTGAAATAAGATCTCTATGAAATTTCTCCCCAATTCAACTTTCTCGGTCCATCCAGGCTCAATGTTGAAAACTGGAGTTCTGATACCATATTGTAACATCCCCAACATCTAACTGGGCTATGCCACGTAAAAAATTTCGAACTGTATGCAACTAAAACATATACACACAGAAACTCTTGCAGAACTTTATATATAAAACTTAATATAGAAAAATACATTCTATAAATGCATAGATTCATACAGAAATAATAGTAACATATACATGCAACATAGACATGCAATACCCATAAATATAAAGATAGTTATAAACCACACATAGGATAAACCCATAAAAATAAACACGTAAATAATAATGCAATATGTAATTTAATAGACAATTGACACTTATCTTGGTTAGAATATCAACAAATGTGTGCAAACCTTCCACGAACCTCCCATCCTTAGACCACATTGCTCATCACTCTCAGTAGTGGGTCACCCCCGAGTTGGGACTAAACTCTGCCTGGGTAAAGGGATTCCTAACCAGGTAATGCATCCCCCCCGCCTTTTTCTCCTTAGGGTTGTGTGACCTCCCGATCAAGGATATTTAAATTCCTGAATTGAATTATCTCTTTGAGGCCTTGTTGGCCCCAAATTGTTTTTAACACGTGCCTTTATCACTTTAGGTGCAGGTCATATGGAACCCGTGGGCCCTCTCCTTTGCGCTTTTTTTTTGTCTTAACTCTGACGAGTGCTAGCTCCCTCCACTAGACCCTCTCCACATGTGATATCGGGC
Source organism: Picea engelmannii (assembly GCA_009831015.1). Classification (NCBI taxonomy): domain Eukaryota; kingdom Viridiplantae; phylum Streptophyta; class Pinopsida; order Pinales; family Pinaceae; genus Picea; species Picea engelmannii. The sequence continues at coordinate 67,361 of ML801672.1, forward strand.
TGTGACCTGAAGCTAAACCTCCTAAGGGCTTCACGACTTCAGACTCTGTCTGCCTTGAATGCAACAGATCTCTTTTCACATGAACTCTGAACCAACGAAGCTACCTAGAACCAGATCTACGGTTCGCATTCCCTTCGACAACCAATGGTGGCGATCTCCTTCAGAACTTTGGCTTTGAGGTTTCCAACTGTTTCAACACATCGTTTCTCTCGAATTTCTTCCTCTCTGAAGCTATAGGATGAGCACCACATGCTCGCCTCGATCTATGGTCGAGATCGCTTCTTCTTCCACTCTGATTGGCTTGTAGTCAGCGCTTCTTCTGCGTTATTTTTCCCGGAGAATCAAACCTCCGCAATAAATATCCACGCTCCACGTGTCCTGTCCAAGTGGGTGGCTAAGATGGGTTTCGACACCTCAGCCTTCAGGCGTTTTGGATGTTCCATACCTATTTCCTTCCAAAGGGCTCTTCCTTCAAAGTGCACGATCCAGTGACACATGTCCGTCCTAAATCAATGGCCACAACCAACTTCTCTTACTTGGGCTTTGAGAGTTTTGCAACCTCCACCCTCATATGCCTCCGAAGTGATTTTCTCCCAAATTCCATGGATCTCCATTGTGTGTTCTCCTGGATCTAACGATCCATATCTATTTTTCTCTTCACGACTTTGTGAAGATTAACCTTTGTTCTATGCAAGTTCCTTCGAAGTTCTTTCCCGCAAACTCTTGGATCTCCTGCCACGTACCCTTCTTGATACTGATGACTAGGATTCACTTCGCAGCTTCACTGTTTCGATGATCATGCTTCTCAATACTTCAAAACACTCAGAACAACAAGTGTCAAAATGATTCATGGGTAACTTCTGTCCAGATTCTCTCAGATATGATGGTTTGCAATGATATCGGTTTCTCTTGAACGGATCTCGTACGTTAACTTGGGGAATCTAAAAATGTTCCTCCCAAACGAAGAATTCTCTCCCGCTATCTCTTCTGAGCTTGTTCTTCTTCGAGACCTCTGACTCCTCAGAGCACCTTTTAAACACTTAGTTGAAATTTGAATTTTGTGCACAACTTGCAACAAGTATTCTCCTCAACTCAACTTCTTTGTGAGCAACTGTGCACACCCTGCAATATTTCGTTACTCAACCCAATCTCTCCTCTTGAACAAAAGAACTTAAGGATGTTTCCACCTGTGCACAACTTGCAAGGTATTCTACACTTCTTCTCAAATAAATCTTAAAGCTACTCCTCCTGATCTTTTAAGTCGAAAGACTCTGTCAATGCACTCCTTGCAGACAACATGCACTCCTTGGAAATAAAAAGTTCAAGTTATTTCTTCTGATCTTCTGAGTCAAAACAAACTCTGTTTGTTATCACTCCAGGAAACTCTCCTAGGCTGTAAGTCGGAGATGCCTGGTAACTAACTCTTTTTGGGAATTATTTTCTTAATAATTGATGTGGTTTTTGGATCAAGATGAATATCTAGGGACTGGACTGTGTGTTCAAGACTGTCTAGAAATATAAAATCTCACAAGGCCTTCTAGTAATGCAGTCAGACAAGGTTTGATTAAATGGAAGGGA
>ML801672.1:78637-130850 GCA_009831015.1 Picea engelmannii
AAATATTTTCTTAATAATTGATGTGGTTTTTGGATCAAGATGAATATCTAGGGACTGGACTGTGTGTTCAAGACTGTCTAGAAATATAAAATCTCACAAGGCCTTCTAGTAATGTAGTCAGACAAGGTTTGATTAAATGGAAGGGAAAATAGCTATTGAACCAGATTATACTCATATAAAACAAGCACAATGGGTTTAAATAACTTATGATTATCAACTTAATAAATCAATTAGTGAGATGACAGTCACATGCAGATTGAATGAGCATCAATAAAGAACCTTCACTCATAAGATATCAGAGAATAGGAAAGAAAAATCTGTCAACACAACTGAAGGAAGCTTGTAATTTTTCATATAATAAGAATAGGTCTTTCTTACAGTAGCAGCATGTAGAACCCAAAATAGAACCCTTGGTTCATCTTCTATCCTAAGATTTATAGCATTACAAAGTAGTTCTAAGATCCTGAAAACAAGGATCAAATATACTAAACATAGTAACTTAAAACTCTGTTGCAAAAGAAGTGGGATGCTTCCCCAAAATGAGGCCAATCCCAGATTTCTCTCTGTTGATTGTTGGTGTAGTGTAGAACAACCTCCCAAGGCTAGATGATGACTTTCAAATAGAGACTAAGTTGAATTTTCTGATGTGGCCAAGTGCCCTGCTTTTCTGTCTCAATTAAAGATGTCCATAGACCTTTGAAATGACTCTTTTCTCCATGATTTGTCAAAAATAGCTGCTGGGATAGACTTGACATTTCATCAGTCATTCATTCGAAAATATATTGAATCTTTTCATCTCAAAAATCCTTGATCTGTGTAAAAACTCGTTCAATTCTGGACACATAGGCTTTCGGTGGTTATCTGGGAAAATTCCTGGTGAGTTATCCACCGAAAGCACCTATTTTCAGTGGTTAATGAGCACATTGTAGGCTTGCCTAAACCACCGAAAGTTAATCTTTGAAGAGTTTCAAAATTGCAAAAATGTCTATCCTGAATCCTCTTTTAACACTCAAACTTTCTTAGATGCTGCAGTCCTGGTTCATGCAGACCTACAAACTTTTGCTGAATGTGTAGGGGGTTCTGGTACATCCATTATAGTTGTGGCTAAATTAGCCAAAGTGTCCAACCCAATTTGTTTCTCTTTAGGTGATTCAAACTCCTTTAGCTTGAGCCTCAGAATCCTGAGCTGCCTGTATAATTTCATATTTTCTCTGAACAACTCTCTGTTTCTATCTTTGATTTTATCATGTTTTTCTCTAAGGGTTTGATTCATTTTAAACAGTTCAACATTTCTGTCAGTGAGGGCTGCGTTTTCCTTTTTGATCACCCTCTCCAGAACTTCCCTCTCATAAATCTCTTGTAGGAGCTTGTTTATCTTCTGTGCTTTACCTTTCTTAGGCCTGCTTGAGGAGGCTTCTGCTTCTGGTTGCCTGTGGGTCTCTGGAGGATTTGATGGAGGTAAATTTGAATTCAATTTTGCATCCTGTTTGATCTGCAAGTTGTCCTATGTCTTTGCCATCCCCTACTCTGATTAAAAGTCAATATAAGGTAGATTGAGAAGGTTTTTTCCTGTGACAGGGTTTTTATCTTCAAACTGTAATTTCCTCTTGATTCCTCCCTTCTTGCTAGGGGATGTTTTTATAGGATCTCTGGGTATTGAGATTCCTTTCCTTTTCCTGTGACTACTCTAAGGAGTAGTAGCTTTTCTACCTCTAGCCTTCTTAGCTTCTATCACTGGAGGTATTTCTGTTTGAAATTCATTCCAAAACAAAAACAAACCCCACTCAATTTGTTTCCTCTGCAAAGCTTCTCTCACAAGAAGGGTAATCAACCCCTGATGTGATAATCTTCTTACAACTTTAGCATGCTGGGCTTTCATCTGTCTTTCCATCTTAGTCAGGGTTTTATGAAAGAAGTAAGGCATGTTTATGTGTTCTCTGCCTGTGAAATGATTCAGCAGTTTAAAATGGTAATAAATTACCCTGTTGTAGCACCCCTCACAAGTGATATACACCAAAATTGCCCTCAGCAGGGACTGCCACTTTGATTCTAGATAGGACATGGGAATATCCTTCTTCCAGGTCAAAGATTTATGCACTAGCAACAAATACGACCTGAATTCGACATTTGAAGGTGAGGAGGTTTTAAACCAACAGTCCCCCGTTCTAGATAACCATGTGTATTCGGCAATAGTTGCTTCATCTATAATAAACTCCTCCCTTCCTATTTTAGAAATCCTTCCATCATAGGAGAGGGAAAAAGCTTCAGCCACCTGTTGGTGAAATCTAGTCAACTTCTCACAGTATGTGAAAACTCCTGTCTGTCTAAAACACTCTGCTACCTCCGGATGAGCTTCAAAATACCACATGCCATCGACTTCAGATCTCAAAGCAGGACTTGCTTTTGACATGGCTCGATGCTGACTGTGCCTGAAACTGTGGGAAACAAGGTGTTCGGGAGGCAATGGCTCTAGGAACTAGGAATACAGTCGATATCACTTATGAAAAACCGGTGAAATCGATTGAAAAAGCATAGGATTAATGAATTCACTAAAACACTGACCCACTCTCGGATGACAATCTAGCTGAGGAATGCCGAAACTTTAGATTTTCGGGGGCAATTGTATTTCTGAAACTTTGAAAGAGACTAGTTTCCGATCTTACCTAATAACCCGACCAGGTTTCCTTGACTCAGGATGCTTGATGAACTCAGAGACACTTTGACAATCGCCAGAGAACGCGGGATCAAGATTTTTTGAAAATACAATTTGCTAATAAAATCGCGAGCTTGTGGTTGTCTTCAGCGATCTTCGGGATTCATTATAACTCGTCGAGTTTTCAGCTGAAGGAATGACCTGGTAATGATGGCTGACATAATTGCCACTGAAATGGGGGGTAGCTTCGTGCAATCATACCTGCCAATTACCGCTCTGCATGGATTTGAAATGATCAATGCAATGGATAAGACATAGGTGCTTCGAACCTTTCGGATGGACACCACGAATGTGCATCATCTCCCGCATGGCGAGCTTTCAACGGTTGTATTTCTAATCATTGCGCTAATTTTTGACATTTGGCTCATGCGAAAGCATGAGCTTTCATTTTTCCCGTTCAAACACTTTCGGTGGTTACTTGCCTTCTGCTTCGACCCCTTGTCTGCTGAAAATGAAAACTTTCAGTGGTTAATGAGCACAGTGGAGACTCGCCTAAACCACCGAAACCTGATATTTTTCCATTTTCTTGACCGAACCAAAATCAACAATTCTTTTGAGATTATTTTGGAAATACAGACTCTCTAACCTATTTACAGAAATTTAGAAATCAAATTTAGAACCCAACCTATCATCTAAAAAATCAAATAAAATCCACCGATTTATTTGAGGAGTTAACACTGTTAACGCACTCCTTGTGGACAATATGCACTCCTTGGATAAGCCCATGAAGAGAAACAATTGAAACTTATTTACTACCTCATAGATTCATACATTCAACCATATAAATGCATCCATGAACACAAAAATGAGTAAATAACAGAGAATTTCACTTAAACATAAAGCCTACAATTCATTCATTCAGATAGACACAACCATACCAACACCAGTCATTTGGAATGATGCTTCTCTGCTATATTCATTCAATTGAAAGTGTACACGTGTTCATACACTCTGATAATCTTCAACAACTTCTACAACATATACAACTACAACAACTACAATAATAACTTCAACAACGTCTTTTGGGCAAAAATACAAAGATTTATACAAGAGAGGCTCTTCCAGCCTTTCCCTCCAACTACTCTAGATCTATCCTATCGAATTAAAAGATTTCAACTACTAAGGCTTTATTACAATAAATATTCGAGACAGACAGATAAGAGCGAAAGCCCCAGATCTATACTACAATCTACAACATTAAAAAAAAATGCATTCCCCATCGATCTCATGTGATGGTTCAACTCCAAACATTTAAGATGTTCTTTAATTACAATCCTATCAAAATATTTACATGATACACCACTTTAAAATTCAAAATTCACTTCAAAATGCATGCTAGGGCGTTGAGCTGTCCTCCATGTGCGCTTTGATGACGATGCTTCTTGATCATACTCCTCTGGAAAAAAATTCATGGACTCTTGTCCATGATCTTCTGCACTAACCTTCCATGCTTATGAATATATGCTTCATTTACCCAACTGACATCTTCTATTGGGTGTCCTCTCCACTTCACCAAATACTCAAAATATGTTTTTCTTCTGGTCTTCTTACTAATCCCCTGATCTATGATCTTTTCCATCTATGGATTTTCTGCTATAGGCATTTGCTCTTTCCACTGAATCTCTTTTTGATCTTCTGATCCTTTTGTATCATATTCCCTGTAAGAATACATGTATGGAATGTTAAATATGGGAGATATACCCACATCCGTTGGCATCTCTATCTCATAAGCATTGACATCAAATTTTCTTAGGATCTTGCATGGTTCTATCTTCTTCAGCTTCATCTTGTTATATGTTCCCCTAGGAAACCTTTCCTTCCTAAGATGTGCTAAAACTTGATCTCCCACTTCAAATTGAAGTTGTCTCCTATGTTGACCAACTCTGTGCTTGTATTCTTTACTACTGCTATGCAATTTTTCCTTGATCTGATTATGAAGCTTCTACATTTATGCAATGAAGTCTTATGCTCCAACACTTATGAATTCATTCTGCTTTAGGTCTCTCAACTCTGATACTCCTCTTGGATTCATTCCATACACTATCTGAAATAGACTATTTCCTGTACTTCTGTTTACTGAGTCATTGTATGCAAAATCTGCTTGTGCTAGAATTTGATCCCATTGGCTATGATGTTTAGTGACTAAACTCCTCAACAAATATCCTAAACTCTGATTTACCACCTCAGTCTGTCCATCCATTTGAGGGTGGTATACAGAAATAAAAGATAGCTCTGTTCCCAGTTTCTTCCACAATGTCCTCTAGAAATGACCAACAAATTTTGTGTCTCTGTCTAAGACAATACTCTTAGGCAACCCGTGAAGTCTCACAACTTCTTTGAAAAACAAATTTGCAATGTGTGTTGCATCATTAGTTTTCTGACATGGGATAAAGTGTGCCATATTTGAGAATCTTTCAACTACCACAAATATGGAATCACTTCCCTTTTGTGTCTTTGGCAAACCCAACACAAAATCCATGCTTACTGCATCCCAAGGCTTGTCTGGAATAGGCAATGGTTGATACAATCCAGTGTTTTGTTTCTTTCCTTTTGCATACTGGGAAATCTTACATTTTTTCACAAACTTCTTTACGTCCGCTCTCATACCTGGCCAATAGTACGAACTTCTCAACTATCTAAATGTTTTTTCATGGTCGAAATGTCCGGCTAGACCTCCACTATGTTTTTCTTTCAACATATTATCCCTCATTGAGAATTTCGATATGCACAACTGGCAACCTTTAAATAATAATCCATCTTGAATCATATACTCTGTCCACTGGATTCTGTCTCTGAGCACAGGAATTTCACATGCTTCATATGTTTCTTTAAAATTTGGATCATCACAATACATGTCCTTAAGGTGTTCAAACCCTAAGGTTTTCACTTGAAATTCCTACAGAATTAGACATCTCCTGCTCAATGCATCAACAACTTTGTTAGCATTACCAGAAATATGTTTAATGACAAAAGTGAATTTTTTCATAAACTCTATCCACTTAGCATGTCTCTGATTTAACTTCTCATGTTTGGGTATGAATTGCAAAGCTTGATTATCACTATACAAAACAAATTATTTTGGAACAAGATAATGTCTCCATTTCTTCAAGGCTTAAATCTCCATCTTCAACTCATTTGAAGAGATCACAAAAACCAAATAAATGAGCTCTATCTTCATAAAAGAGGATTTCCTTAAATTTATCAGCAACTTATGTTTCTACAATCTTCTCATTACTAATGTTAAGTGCCTCAAATGCTCTTCTTCAGTTTTACTGAAGACTAGTATATCATCTAGATATACAATCACAAACTTACCAATGAAATATTTCAATACCTCATTCATCAACCTCATGAAAGTACTTGGGGCATTTGTTAATCCAAACGTCATAACAATCCATTCATACAACCCTTCATTTGTCTTGAAGGTTGTTTTCCACTCATCACCTTCTCTCATTCTTATCTGGTGATATCCACTTTTCAAGTCTATCTTTGAAAATTAATTTTCTCCACTCAAGCAATCCATTAAGTCATCCATCCTTGACAAAGGAAATCTGTATATGATGGTGATATTGTTTATGGCTCTTGATTCTGTACACATTCTCCATCCTCCATCCTTCTTTGGACTTAACATAGTAGGTACTACGCATGGACTAAAGCTTTCTCTGACCAAACCCTTGTCTAGTAAATCTTGAACTTGTCTCTTCACCTCCTCATTCTCTTGAGGTGTCAATTTGTATGCTGCTTTATTCGACAGAATCGCTCCCGGTATTAAATCAACGTAATGGTTGATACTCCTGATAAGTGGCAATGAGCTTGTCAACTCATCCACTACTATGTCAACAAAATTCTCCAACAGCTCCTGAACTTCTTCAGGTAGATTATCCATAGAAGTACTTGTAAGGACAAATCTGGGTTTCCTCACCACATCAAACTGCATCTCTTGTCCTTCTTTACTTCACTCAAGAGTTCCTTCCCACTCATGATAAGTATGCTTGTGTTGGTTTCTCCCTTTACTTTATTTTCCTCAATTGGCACCAACATGTGTGTCCTGCCATTTTTCTCCAAGGTATACATATTTTTCCTCCCATCATGAATGACATTCTTGTCATACTGCCATGGTCTCCCTAACAAAACATGACATACATCTATGGGAATCACATCACACAAAATTTCATCTCTATATTCTCCTATCTTAATTTCAACAAGGCATTGTTTAGTTATCATTACATGGTGACCTTTCTGAAATTATGAGACTTTATACAGACTTGTATGTGCAGTCATCTCCATCTCCCACTGTCAATTATTACCTTACATACTCTATATTTAGTCTTGCAAGTTGTTCTGAACAAATTGTTCCTCTGTACTGGTTTTTCAACCTCTGGCTCTTGCTTCAAAAGAACCTTGATGGGTATTCTATATGCATTAATTCCCTCAATTAAATTGTCAACCCGGGGTAAGTAAACCTGGGAAACAATTATATTGGCTGAACGACCAAACATAGTATTCACTTGGTCAGGGTCAATGATATCTACAAAGTTAGGGTCCCCTAATGGTGGTGAAAAAGAAAATGTTGTGTCAGTTGGTTCTAATGAAGGCCTAAGTGGTTTTTCCTCCTGTCCCACTACTATTGATGTTTCAATTTTTTGCTCTATAGTGATCCTAGTTTTGGTCTCTTCAGAGACTGCTTTAGCTCTTTGGAGAGCTAACCCCTATTTTTCGGTATCGATCTGTGGATTTTATGGGTGGAGTGTTCCTTCCTACAAAAAGGTTAGAAGGAACCTTGATCAGAAGGTTTGGTTTGGTTTTATTGTATCTGCCCTTTGGGTCCCTAGGTTTGTTCATGAAAGAAAAAAAGAAAAGCTACCATTGGGTTTGGGGGAACCTGCTATAATAGATGCGCAGGTTCTTACCTCTCATCTTAAAGTTCCCCCACCACCAAACTAATGCTAAGGTTTAGAAATGATCTACTTCCTAACTATTTACTACCTTAAGACAACTCCCCAACAACGATGCCAAAAATGATGGGTATTCTTTATGCACTAATTCCCTCAATTAAATTGTCAACCCGGGGTAAGTAAACTTAGAGTTGTGGCACTGTATGAGCCAAGGCAGAAAAACTAATGGAAGTATTATCTAACTAAGGAGATGGTCTACCTAGGGATCAACACTCTATCAATCTACTTTCTAAAGAGATGGTTCTTTTCAATTTTAGTTAATTAACAAATTTTATATAAAGAAACCTTCAATTAATGAGTTTTAAGTAATTCTAGGATTATGAACTATTTACCCTAAGCAACTTCAAACAATGAATTTATGGACTATGTCTAAATAAATAAATAGCAATCTATTTTAAAGCTAGTTAATCTATTCAATCTCTTTAAGTAAGCAACCACAAGTAAGCTATTTCTGAGTTATTTGATCTATCTATCTTTGAGAAAATAAGCAAGTAAACAACTAACCTATCAAGACTATTTTGACAAGTGAACTCTATTCTTAAAAATAACTCATAACTATTTCTATTTCACGAAGAATAAATGTTAATATACTTAATCAAAAGTAAAAGTGTTATGACTGTATTCAAATTCTAATTGATCAAAACTATTTCTAACTTGTAGTAATAGGAAAGAAAGTATTCAAAGATGATAATTATGTCTTCGGTGTCGAATAACATCACGATGGCATCTGACTATTAGTGAGAGTTCAAGAGGAATTAATTCAATGTTGACTTCTACAGAGAAATGGAAAGTGTGAATAAGGAAATCTAAAGAAAGATTTTCCATCATAGAAGCAACACTAAGTATTTCAAGAATCCATGTGATTTCTAAAATTTATACATCAATCAACAACGATTAAAAGCACTCTTATTCAAATTCACTACTTCAAGCAAATCTATAAACTCATGAACTCATGATTAAAAATCCTAATTCGAATTCACTCTGTGCAAACTTCTAATTCTTAATCAATGTCAACTAGAAATTACAATTCAAATCCATAACTGAGATTTCATGATCTAAAGTGAACTAATTCTATCATTAAAAATCATATTTCAAAATTAACTAAAATGCCTTTTAGAAATCATAATCCAAAATCTATTTATATCCTATCATACTAAGGCGAAATCAATAAACAAAATAGATCTATGAAGAATAATTGAAATGGAAATTAAATCTACCTCAATTAAAACTATCAAAGCTTGAAACAATTAATCTATCAAATCTTGCAATCAATCTTAAACTAATACTCTGTTTACACTAATGCTCTGTCTAAGTTAATGCTCAGTTTCAGTTACCAAAACCAAAGTAACTAATTAAGACTTCAATACAACTATCTAAATTAGTATCCTACAGGATGATAACTATTTAAATTAGTATCCTACATGATGATTCATAGCTAAGAAGGAAAAGACACAATACTATAATTAACCAGCTCCTACAAACAATCTGCAATTAAGGAAAAACAAATTAGATTAACAAATATTGACATATACACAACAATTAAAATTGAGAAATACATGCAGTAAAGAAACAGTTACAAATTCTAAATAAGCAACAAGATGAACACACAATATCTGTTGATATACACAGTCACCCAGACCATTGGTGGGCCCCCCAGCAGGTCGTGGCTACACTCCAATAAGAAAATGCAGGTGCTTAACTCAATGCAATTATGTCATTAATCATAAAAACATAGTCTGGAACAAAGCTGCAGATAATGTTTGTATTACACAATAAAATTCTTCTAAAAAATTATGTCTTTAGTCGTGCCAGTGGTAGTGGTATTTATAGATAATTTACATCTTGAGAGGTCGACCATTGGAAGGTCGACCTCCTCTAAAAACAATAAACTCATTAAATGAGCTCTAACAACAACATCTTCTAGAAATTTTGCGAGCCACTCAACGATCATTGCAACCACCCAATATGAGGTGTGTCGAGATCTGTAGTTGGAGGCCACAAGGCACACAAAACCCAGATCATTGTTTCGTCCACCACAGGCTACCAATGTACCAACTGCCAACTCCAATGCTCTCTGAGTGTCGGATGGAGTGTTGGATCGAGTGTCGGACAAGGTATCGGATGGAGGATCGGACTGTGATTTTTCCCTGTTGCAAACAAACCATGCATTAGATCTTTGTAATGTTGAACTGAACTGAATTGATAACAAAGCTATTACAAAAAAACCAATTATACATACGTGATGTGAATCCATGATGAATTGATATATAAACCTTTGAGAATCCTTCAAAATGGCTAATATGAAGCATAGCATATGTAATATCAATGCAAAAAGTATTTGATCATCGCAATAAAACAATCAAAACACGAACCCAACAATCAAAACACAAACCCAACAAACCTTTTTCATCATCAACGATTTGCCATATTTTGCATCTTCTGCTTCAACATTCTACTTTTGTGCTTCTGAAATGTGAGCTTCACCTCATCCTTCTTTCTTTCTCTAGGTGCATTCCAAAGACATGTGTCATGTATTTCCATAGGCATAACACCTTACCTCTCCTCCTCTGCCTCTTCCTCTTCTTCGAGAAAAATAATTTCTTCCACCAGTGTAACGTCCCCAACCACCAACAGGCCGAGAAAACACCACTACTCGGATAGTTCACTTAGCTTTTCCTTATTTTGCTCTGATCTGTGACAACTCCAGCCTTAAATTACTGGGCTATGCCACACAGAGAAACTTGTGGAAAAACATACACATCCATATAAACATAGAATGACTATTATACATATATATAACATAATAATGTGGAAATAACAGTAAGCCTACACATGCAACATATACAACATACACATGCAATACTCATCAATTACAACATATGTACCATTGCACAACATGTAAATGAACATAAAAGCGGTACTTATCTTTTATTAGAAGACCACCAACTGTATGCAGACCTTCCAAAAACCTCCCAACCATAGACCATGCTACTCATCACGCTCAACAGTGGGTCACCCCCGAGCTGGGAGTAAGCTCCACCCAGGGCAAGGGAATCCTAGACTAGGATGAGGTTACAGGAACACTGTACAGTGCAATTGGAAGGATTCTCTCTAGGAGCCTTCTTATGCCCACTACTCATGAACTCTCATTCCCCACATGCCTGTTCCACCCGGGAATATACACCTTCACTGTCACATAGTCCATCGACTGCTTCACCTCCCTCTCAGGGTCTCGGCAATAGGCCGGATCAGGAATTCTCAGAGCTCCGTAGCTAGTGTTGAACTCTCTCTGGGAGAAAACCACTTTCCAGCAAACTCTCTCACCTGGAGAGAGCTTCTCATAGGCATGAAAACCTGCCTCTTTTACCACGGGCCCGACAACCCGCTTCTTCAATCACTTTCGACTCATCTCCAACAAGGTATGGGTGACAACAATGATAACTGGTTAAAACAAATCAGGAAAACAGAAGGCAATGATCCAAATGGTCCAGGTACGAACTTGACTATGCAAGAGTGGATATGCTAGGTTCAAGGACTCACACAGGTCGACTTCATGGTTCTGGTTTTCATAGGTGCGTGGTTATGCAGAGGTCAAAACAAAGAGCCAAAAATAGGATCAACGAGAATGGCCAACCACGAGTTCAGGTGGAGGATGGAAGAATGGCCCCAATGAACCCCCCCATAGAGAATGGCTAGTGAACCCCCAAAACTAGCAGACTCTTTAGCTTTAACTGCATGTGCCTAGGTCGACACCTGTCTTTCTGAAGCTGCATGCATTCCACTTAGCATACGTTCCTTTTCCAAGAACTTAGGACACCACAGATCAATTCTCCACCTTAGCCTTTAGAAAATAATAATAAATTATTATCCCCTTTAGAGGTAAGCCCCCTAGCTTAGCCCCTAGGCCCACACACTTAGCCTCCTCCCTTACCCAACCTTGTGGAAGCTCAGTCCCCCATCACTCTTTCTTCGTGGTTGGTCTACACGCAATGATGTTTATATTTTTATTAATGATTTTGCATAATTACATATACAAAATAGGCTCCTTGCCTTAGCATCCTAAGCTCTCTGACCTAATCTTCATATAAGCTTCCTAGCTTATTATAACTCGACTCACCAGCCTATCCAATATGTTTACAATTCATAATTACAACTGGGGCTCTACCGGGGGATATTACAATCCCCTCCCCTTATTTTTGCACTATCCCCAGGGCAACTTGTTTATACATATATATTTAAAAAATTCTTCAAAAAGATCCATGCTTTAGCTATTGGAAGCCCATTATCCACCTGGTGCTCTACTTTCAAGCACCAATTCTGGTGTTTCTTCTGCAGGTGAAACTCAATTACTCTATTCCATAGGGTTGCTTCAGGAAGTATTCAACTCATTGCTCCTTGTTACATGCTTCAATTAAACCTCATTGAAAGCATCGGTTGGCTGTAGATCCATGAAATTCCACCCAACCTTAGATCTCACTGTTGATAAACTCTTATCAGGGCTATGGATCCACATACATAAACACTATGCTCCTACACTTATTCATTCAGAAGCAACATTAGAACATATATATATGTGTGTGTGTGTGTGTGTGTGTGTGTGTGTACATGCAATTCTAATAACATTATAACCTATATACAAGATACACAACATACAATGAATAGAGAATTGATACTTATCTTTTGATTGAGAAAACCTTCCACCCCTGAGCAGGGCTATGACTCCATCGGGGCAATGGCTTCCCAAGATAGCCACGATCCACAATCCATATCCACATGGTCTAGTCCAAGGTATCAAACCTCAGCAGTACTCGAACCAACGGTCTCTCATTCCCCCACATGCCTGTCCCACCCCAAGAGGGTACACCTTCACTGTCACATAGTCCATCGGCTGCTACACCTCCCTTTCCTTGGGCTTTAGCAACAAGCTGACTCAGGAAGTCTCATAGCACCATGGCTCCCGAAGTTCCAACTTCCCTCAGATATTTCCAATCAACATCTTCCTTGAGCTACTCTTTGTAGTCAACATTCTAACTTTAATCAACATCATCTCATCTGCATCACCCACATGAAATTATCATGAGAAAACATAAAATAATTCATTTAGGAACTCCAACTTAGTTCAAAAAGGAATTCAAATTTTTCCCCAAAACATGAAATTCCTTTTCATAATTCTTCTTGGTTGTTGCCATATTATGAATGCAACCATCCTTGTGGTTTTCCACATGCACCAAACTTCGTACCATTTTTCTTGTAATGCTTCATCTTGCATATAACCAACAATTGTCAGTATTTCCTGTACATCATAATTCAATTGCAATATGTACAGAACCATATGCAGTGAATTTAGAATTGTTTGCATAGCAATTCAATCATAATTACCAAGCAATTTAATAAAATAGAATGACTCGTCATTCTATGCATATACATGTTCGCTGTAATATCTGTACGTTCATTACTTCTTTTTCCGAATACAAAACTTTCCTGTAGTCAATGCTCATGTGACTACTTGACTTGCAAATTTCCTGTTGCATTATCTAACACCTCCTTGAAATGTCCTCAACTTCATGAGTTAACAACATTTCAGCTATTAGTAACAATTATTTCCATGCAATAATAAAACATATTCAACCATTTCATTTAATATACAATTCTATCACGTACTATGCATGAGTGCAATTCTCAATGCATACTTATTCAGTGGACCTCGCATTGAATTACATAAATCTCTTTATCTTAGTCATGTATCTCATCATCCATAAGTTGGAATTCTGGTCAATGTGTTGACACATTCTCCACACACTTCCTATTGTCTTCCCAATTAATTAGATGCCTTCCTTTTTGACCTGAACACTACACCAAGAATATAATTCTATGGTGTTCATTAGTGTTAGCAAAAAGGTTTTAGTCCAAGTTTTATTTAAATGTAGGAATATTTTAGTACCTGTGTGGCTCATAGCCTTTCCATATCCATACCTTTTCATATCCAACCATGTCCTGGTCTCATACATGACTAGCTTACTGATATTCCTTCATATAACAAGTTCTTATCTTTAAATTCTTTGGTTATTACCCCATAAAAAAATTAACATGACATTCTACTATGTCAGTGTGTGCATTTAGAAGCTAAAAAGATTTGAATTAATACAGGCTTCCAGCCTTTACCACATCCAATGGTAAGCATTCAATAATATAATCATGTGATTTTATAAAATAACTTTGGATGAGGAAATTCTTACCTAAATTTCCTTTCATCAATTATGAAAAAAGAGTAATAAAAAACTCATACCTGCATGACTCCCATCAATAAATTTTATACTACCTAGATGTTTGATGGCAGTAGAAGATTTCATGCTTCTTTTATCAAAATTATAACCCACATTTCAGCTCTCTGTTGCTTCCCTCCTTATGCAACAACATCACCAACAATACTTGCAAACATGCAAACATTCTTCCCTAGCTGACCCAACAAGCCATAACATACTTGCTTCCACAGAAATTGCAACAACTTCTTTCTCCCTATAATTTTTTTTTTGTTGATCCCAGAAGTCTACAATTCTTCCCAGATTCATGGATCTTCTTGTGCTCCCACTGTAATCATTGTACATGATTAGTTCTGACCTGATCAATTTCTAGTCAAATCACTCTTGGTTTCCTTTGCATTTATAGTCCCAAACTAAGCTGATATTAACCTTCAGCTTTCATTAATTTCCTAGGTCCAACTATCCCAATCTCGTACTTGGATGAATCAAATTCCACACCAGTTGTTTTATAGACTCTGGATTCTTCAACATCCAGTTACTCTTCAGGACTGGACTTCTTCAGCCCTTTCCTGATGTAATACTTTAGTACTTGAGGTTTTCTTGTACTCTCCGCTTCTCTTTTGCTAGCTGCATAGAACTAACTGAAATTCCTTCTTTCACCTTACCATCATAGCTTCAAGTGATACCTCCAACCTCTTGGGTTGTCACTCATGGCTCTATGTCAATTCAGATGGATTCTTGTCAGGCACCATCTCCTTTGCATTCAAAACCATACATAGAACCATTTTCTTCTTCCTAGTTCCTTATTTATTTCACTTTAGAAGCCACTTCACTTTTAAATTATTCTTGACTTGATATCTCCATGCTCTTATGGAAATACCTTCACACCCTTGGAGTGCATCAACAATCCTCTACTATTCTAGCTTTCCTTCCTGGACTGTTGAAATGCATTCCTATTATCTTGATATCTATCTCATGATTTCTTATTCCATTATCTTAGGATGTTCATGGACTTGAATCCATCCAAGAGTTTTTCCTTGTCTACTTTGCATACTTTCCATAACATATTATGTTGATATTAATTTTCAGCATTCCATTATTATTTGGATTCCTCTAATTCAGCTCATGCATATTCAAATTTTTTCATGCCATATTTGATGACTTCATTCCATGCTTCCACTGCACATTCTAATAGCAATAATGGAGGTGATACCTCCAATCTATAGGGCTGATCCTTGGAGATGTCACATCTTATCTCCAAACTCTTTAATATTCCATAAAAACTTCCTTCATTATTCCCATTCTTTGCATCTCCATATGAACTTATGGTTCATGCATTATCATGTATTGCAGATGGATTACTCCACCTAGCATTCACATTTGATGTGAAAAGATTGTCACCTAAGTTGTCTTCCCCAAACAAGAATTCCATTTGGGGTTTCCATGCTGCTTATCGAACCCAACATCTGAGCCAATGACTTCTGAAAAAATCTCAGATGTAGAATAAAGAATTTTCCATGTCCTTCTTCCTTCTTTCTTCTATCTGAAGACATCTTTAGCACTTTTTATGTTTTAATGTAACCATTAATTATGGAATCCTCTTTCTGAGACCTTCCCAATTACAACTTCCTTGCTCCATTCTGAGCCTTGAGCAGAAAGCTAGGATCCTTTAAAACTTGTGTTTCTTCTCCTATGCACTTCTTGTGCAACAATCTCCTTTCTCATAGCTAATGGTTCTTAGATCTTTGTTGGACCCTATCATAAAGTTCCTAGGTCTTCAATATTCTCTTGATGCGGTTTCAAACTAGACGAAACCCACCTGCTTCCTTCCTAACCCCTTTTCCCTTCTTTAACACAGTTTTCGGGCACTAGCCCCCATTTTCCTTGAGTCCTTAACTTGCATGGGACCATGACTATGACCAAGTGCTAAATCAATAGGTGCTTACTTGAGCCTTCGGCTTCGTGAATTTTCAAACACAACACAACAATCTCTCGGAGTTCCGGATTACCAAACTCGTGAAGTAGAGTGGATCAACAGTCCACATCTATCCAACATCCAACGACTGACACCCACTGTGGAACTTCAAGCATGTGAGCTCTGGGACTTCAGAGCTTTGGAACTTCGAAGGATTTCACATCCGCACACCCCCAATGCCCTGAACCGTTAATTTCCAAACACTTCCATGTAACCTTTGGTGACATTATTACGTCTCGTCACCTCGACATTACGAAACTTTTGAAAGTTCTTTCTTTTGTTCCCTTAAGAACCAATCTTCTAGAGTGTCAAGTATCCGGACTTCACAACTGGTGCCATGCATCCATTGGGACCCACGATTTCACACAACACTTAATTCCCTTCAAATTGTGGGGGCATGCATCCGTGGTTTGGAGTAACCTACCTTTCATCTCGCAATTCCTCTTATGCTGACACATAACCCCCTAGAAAAACCGTGGTTTGGATTGCGGGACCGCCTTGAGAAATTAATTCTCGTGCAACTTGGGTCCCCGCAATGCCTCCTACCCATCAATCTTGATATGTCGTGATCAATGTCAGTGTAGATCCTTTGACCTTTAACTACGTTAAGTAACCTTGGGTCCCACTAACCATCCTCGTACAAAGTGTTGCGTGGATTTTTACTAGCAGCTGACACGTGGCCCAGTCAGATGGGTGAGACATGTCATGTTCCAACTAGCATTTCAATATTCCACAGGTTTGAAACCCACTGAAACGTGGCACACATCCCATGTGTCCAAATCAATCCGAGTGACATCATCATGCCACGCTACTCCGAAGCTTCAGAACTTCAGTTTCCAGAAGCTTTCACGCTTGCTTCCTTCCAATCTCCCAAATTCTGAACTTCCAAACTTCTCTACTCTCCGGGCCCACCTAGTGCAACTGTCACCAACTCAAGTGGTGGCACATGGTATGCCTAGAAAGGTCCACGTCACCCTTGACAATGTCATCTGACCCCACTTCTCTCGATATCCGAACTTCAAAGTTATGATATGTCATGAGATCTAATGGTCAGGATTCTCCCTAGATCTACAATGTATATCTCTCCTAGGACTTCAGATCTTTGGGCTTTGACTCTTCTTTTGTTTATGGCATCATACTTCACTGAAGTCATGAAGTTTGAAGGGATTTTGGGTTAAATATTCTACACCTTCCCCAGATCTGACGGTCATAATGGATTTCCCTTCCTTCCGAACAGATCCTACGACACAGAACAAGCTTTGTTACTTTGCAGATTTCCAAAGGAATTCATGGCTAAATGCCTCACAACATTACCATATCTGATAGTCATGAAGGATTTTCCTTCTCCTAAACAAATCCTAAGGTACACATTACTCTGTGGCCCAATACCACTTCTATCATGGTTTTACAACACCGCTACTTCTCCTGAGCTTCGTAACATGACCAAGGTAACTTCTTGGCACTCAGGAAGGTTTTGAGGTTCGAAATTGGTCCTCCAGACACAATTTCCTCTCGAAACCCTGGGTCCAATGACCACTTATCCAACCCATTCAGGCTCAGTGTTGAAACCTTGGGTCAGAACTTGATTTTTGTCCATTTCGACAACAACTCCTTCTGAAACTCTTGCTTCGACTTCCACTAACATGGCCCATCCAGGCTCAATGTTGAAACAATGCTCTGATACCATATTGTAACATCCCCAACCACCAACAGGTCGGAAAAATGCCACTACTCAGACACTTCACTTAGCTTTGCCTTGTTCTGCTCTGATTTGTGACAACTCCAACCTTAAACTATTGGGCTATGCCACATAGAGACACTTGTGGAAAAACATACACATCCATATAAACATATAATGACTATTCTACATATATATAACATAATAATGCGGAAATAACAGTAAGCCTACACATGCATCATATACAACATACATAGGCAATACTCATCAATTACAACATCTGTACCATTATACAACATGTAAATGAACATAAAAGCAATACTTATCTTTTATTAGAAGACCACCAACTGCATGTAGACCTTCCATGAACCTCCCAGCCATAGTCCACGATGCTCATCACGCTTAGCAGTGGGTCACCCCTGATATGGGACTAAGCTCCACCCAGGAAAAGGGAATCCTAGACTAGGATGAGGTTATAGGAACATTTCACAGTGCAACCAGAAGGATTCTCTCCAGGAGCCTTCTTGTGCCTACTACTCACAGACTGTCATTCCCCACATGCTTGTTCCACCCAGGAGTATACACCTTCACTGTCACACAGTCCATTGGCTGCTTCACCTCCCTCTCAGGGTCTCAAAAATAGGCTGGATCGGGAATTATCAGAGCTCCGTAGCTGGTGCTGGACTCTCTTTGGGAGAAAACCACTTCCCAACAAACTCTCTCACCTAGAGAGAGATGTTCACAGGCCTGAAAACCTGTCTCTTCTACCACGAGCTTGACAACCCTCTTCTTCATCCACTTTTGACTCAGTTCTAGCAAGGTATGGGTGACAACAACGGTAACTGGTCAAAACAACTTAGGAAAATAGAAGGCAATGACCCAAACGATCCAGGTACGAACTCAACTCTACAAGAGCGGATATGCTGGGTTCAAAGACTCACACAGGTCGGCTTCACAGTTTTTGTTTTTAGAGGTGCGTGGTTATGAAAAGGTCAAAAAGCAGAGGCAAAAATGGAATTGATGAGAATGGACAAACATGAGTTTAGGTGGAGGATGGAAGAATGTGCCCAACGAACCCCCCCATGGAGAATGGCTAGCGAACCCCCAACACGAGTTGACTCTTCACATGTGCTAGCTCCCTCCACCATCCCCTCTCCACATGTGATCTCGGGCTATGACCCAGGGCTAAACCTCCTAAGCACTTCATGACTTCGAACTTTGGTTTCCTTGAATATAGTAGATCTCTTTTCACTCGAACTCCGAACAGATGAAGCTACCCGGAACCAGATCTATGATTTGCGTTCCCTCCGACAACCAATGATGGTGATCTCCTTCAGAAATTTGGTTTCGGGGTTTCCAACCATTTCAACACAGAGTTTCTCCCGAAGTGATTCCTCTCCAAAGCTATAGGATGAGCACCATGTGCTTGCCTCGATCTACGGTCGATATCGCTCCTTTGTCCACTCCTATTGGCTTGTAGTCAGTGCTTCTTCCGCGTTATTTTTCCTAGAGAATCAAACCTCCACAATAAATCTCCATGCTCCACGTGTGCTGTCCAAGTGGGTGGCTAAGATGGGTTTCGACACCTCGAACTTCAGGCATTTTGGATGTTCTATACCCATTTCCTTCCAAAGTGCTCTTCCTCCGAAGTGCACGATCCAACGACACATGTCTGTCCTAGATCAATGGTCACAACTGACTTCACTTAATCAAGATTAGGGAGTTTTGAAACCTACACCCTCGTTTGCCTCCGAAGTGATGTTCTCCCGAATTCCATGGATCTCCGGTGCGTGTTCTCCTGGATCTAACAGTCGAGATTTGTTTCACTCTTTGCGACTTTGCGAAGATTAACCTTTATTCTATGCAAGTTCCTCCGAAGTTCTTTCCCGCAAACTCTCATATCTCTTGCCACGTACCCTTCCTGATACCGATGACTAGAATTCACTTCACGGCTTCACTTCTTTGGAAATCATGCTTCTCAATACTTCAAAACACTCCAAACCACGAAGTGCCAAAATTCTTCACGACTAACTTCCGTGCAGCTTCTCCCATATTTGATGACCTGGAATGATCCCGCTTCCTCCTGGACAGATCTTGTATGTTAACTTGGGGAGTCTAAAAGGGTTTCTCCAAAATGAAGAATTATCACCTGCTCTCTTCGGAGCTTGATCTTCTTCAATATTTATGACTCCTCAGAGTGCCTTTTCGACACTTCGTTGAAATTTGACTTTTGTGCACAACTTGCAACAAGTCTTCTCCTCAACTAAACTTTTTTGTGAGAAACTGTGCACGCCTTGCAATAGTTCATTACTCAACCTAATCTCTCCTCTTGAACAAAAGAACTTAAGGATGTTTCCACCTGCACACACCTTGTGAGTTCTTCTACACTTCTTCTCAAATAAATCTTAAAGCTACTCCTTGTTACACATTATTTTGGTCACTCTGGAGATGTCTCTACAAGTGATGTATTCAGGCTCCCGCAAGGACTTTTTTCCTGAGAAAAGTGACTGTTGTCTTCTTCAAAAAAGCATATTTTTAAGATGAGTTCGCAGGATGCCTATGTTATAGGGTGCGAAAATCCTTCATTCTTGCAGGAAACCCAAACTTAGGGTGCGAACTATTCGCAGTCTGCTCTATAGGTAGGGTGTGAACCTATTTCAAAGCTTGGAAAAGAGAAGAGGTCACGAAGGTTCTAGAAGGGAATCTTCTAGAAAATGAGTTGGCATTCGCATGGTTGGCATCCTACTGACTTCTCAGATTTAGTGGGATCATCCTCATCCATTTAACCATCTCTCCTTCTCCTATATATTGAAAGGTTTCTCATGGAAAAGGTTAAGAAGGATTGAATGAAGAATTGGTGAAAGAATTGTGTGAAAAAATTTGCTTGGATAAAAGCTTGAAGACTCTATTTGGTCTATCAAGTTGTATTGGATCTTCTTCATGCAAATGTAGAGAAAGTGTGTGTGTGTGTTGGAACCAAGGGTCACTGAAAGGAAGCTTGCAATATCAAGGCGATCTGGTTGTATCTTCTACTTTCATTTAATATAATACAACACCATGTCCCTTTCCCATAAAATCACTCTTATTTTATTGCATAATTCCTTGATCATATGCATAGGTTGACATTGAATATACTTTGCTATCTTCACTTGGGTTGGTTTGTGTACTCTTGGACCTTATTTCACAAGAGCACCAGAGTGAAGCAGGAACAACAGAGACCTAAGGAAGCGATATAAAGGTATGCCACTCATTCCTTCTTAGTAGTAGATTCAATGACCACAACTTAGAGAAAGAGTCATGTCCTGTCCTGTTTTGTTCTAGATTCAGGTGGATCTAGGGAGATTTGTTAGTGTCCGCACCTACCGATTTATCCGATAACACTCCTCCTAAGTTTCTGAGTCGAAAGAATCTATCAATGCAGTCCTTGTGTACAACATGCACTCCTTGCAAATAAAAAGTTCAAGTTATCTCTTCTAAGATTCTGAGTCAAAACAGACTCTGTCAATGCACTCCTTGCGGGAAATATGCACTCTTTTCATAATCTCTTGAAGAGAAACAAATGAAACTTATCTACTATCTCAGAGATTCATACATTCAACCATGTAAATGCATTCATGAACACAAGAATGAGTAAATAACCGATAATTTCACTTAAACAGAAATCTTACCATTCATTCATTCAGATAGACACAACCATAGCAACACCAGTCATTTGGAATGATGCTTCTCTGTTATATTCATTCAACTGAAAATATACATGTGTTCATACACTCTGATAAACTTCAACAACTTCTACAACACATACAACTACAACAACTACAACAACTACAACAACTACAATAATAACTTCAGCAACCTATTCTGGGAAACAATACAAAGCCTTATACAAGAGGGACTCTTCGAACCTTTCCCTCCAACTACTCTAGAGATATCCTATAGAATTAAAATCTTTCAAATACTAAGGCTTTATTACAATAAATATTTGAGACAGACAGAAAAGAGCAAAAGCCCCAGATCTATACTGCAATCTACAACATTAAAGAAAAATACATTCCCCATCGATCTCCTGCAATGGTTCAGCTCCAAACATTTAATATGTTCTTTAATTAAGATACCTTCAAAATATTTGCATGATACGCCACTTTAAAATAAAAAATTCACTTCAAAATGCGTGCTAGGGCGCTGATCTGTCCTCCATGTGTGCTTTGATGAGGATGCTCCTACATCACCAAGCTGACGTATCTTAGACAATAGGAAAGACTCTGTCATAGGTGCCAAGTCAAACTAACAACCTACAATCCCTCATTCCCCACATGCCTATCCCACCCCAAGAAGTGTGCCCCTTCTCTGCTCAACAATCCCTCGACTGCCCCACTTCCCTTCTAGGGCTTCAAAAATAGGCCATAAAGGAAGTCTCAAAGCCCTGTAGCTGCAGTTTAACACCTTCAGGAAATCAATCCCCAACAATTCTCTCACCTAGAGAGAAATTTCTCACGGGCCTGACAACCCGCCTCTTCAATATCCCATAGGCCTGACAACCCTCTGCTTCAGTCCAGCTCCCAAGCTAACAAGGTATAGGTACGTGTATAAGTACGGGTATGGTACCGGTTTAGGTATGGATATAGGTACAGGGAGGTACATAGGACAACTCAATGAGTGTGTGAATCATGATGGAATGATAGGAAAAATAACTAAGTCCAAGCTATATGTATGCATGTTCCCAACTTGACACTTATCATGTTGGGAACTACTTTGGCCCACTTGTCCCCATCCTTAGAAATTAGGATAGAATAATTATCCATAATTTATACTTTAAGGAATATTAATATAATATTCCTTTTTGGATTATGTTCCCTAACTTATCCCTTTTCCTTAACTTTTAGCCCCCCCCTTTCCCTAACTAGTGGAGTTTAGTCCCCCATACTCTTTTATCGTGGTTGGTCTACACGCAACAATATATTATATTAATGATGAGACATATACAAAAATAGGCTCACTTGCCTTTAACATCTAGGCTCTCTGGCCTAATACAAAACATAAGCCTCCTAGCTAATAATAACTGGCTCACCAGCCTATAAAACACAACATATATACAAAGGCTCCCTGGCTTCAAAATTGTGCACACTTAAGTTTGTTGCATGCGGTATCCTGGAATGTGCACACTTCATCATTTTAGTGCTCAATACATGTGCGCACTGTACCATGGAAGGTGCATACAAAAATGATATCAAACAACTCACCAGCTTAAGTACATTTTCATTTACATTTACAATTGGGTTCTGCCTAGGGGTATCACAAAAGAGGTCTAAAAGTAGATCTAGACTATCTATCAGAGGTTCCCATTCGAGGTGTTGAAGGATCGAGCTTGAACAAGACTTTGAAAAGAGAACTTCGACGACCATCAATTCAAAAGGTCAGACATGTGAGGAAATCTAAGATGTCGATCTTTTGGGGTCTTGTAAACTATTAAAGTTGTTCTTTTAGGCCGCGATCTTATGATAAGATCCATGGCCAATAGAATTAGGTCTTTTTTTCACGTGCGACAAGCCCTTCTTGAACCATGACAAGCCCCTTTTGGACCTCGACAAGCCCCTTTTGGACTGCGACAATCCCTTCTTGGACCATGACAAGCCCCTTTTGGATCACGACAAGCCCCTTTTGGATCACGAAAATCCCTTCTTGGTTATTGGAAATTCCCTTTTGGACTGGGACAAGCACTCAAGGGATTACATTTTTCCTTATGCATGCAAGGGCATGTATTTTATCATTGTTTCTTCATTTTTCCTTAGGAAAAAATGAATCTAAGCTGTGCAGAGGCTCCTAAAGCTCGAATTTCTACTGCTAACTCGTTTGATCTCAACCTTATAACTTCGGTCATCCTTAATTTATTTGCAAGAACAAATACAATACTAACATTGGCTCTAGGGGTGACAACATACCCTTATGGTCTGTTGAGAACTGTAGACAAAGTGCCTTCTTCTGTTGGGTTATGGAGTCTACCCAAAAAGATACTCTTTCAGACCTGAAAATTGATTTGATATGTGACACAAAAAATTATAAACAACTTATAGTGTTAGAAATATACCTACCTGTTGAAGTAACATATGCTGAATGAAACTAAATTAAAAGAAACTCTACAAATGAAATGAAATGCTTGACTAGAAGCATATTTATGTACACAACCTTCCTACTCTAACTAGTCCAGCTAGTTTGATAAAGTGAAATGATACTTCTAGTGATACTAGGCAATATCCTTACTGCATGGATGAACTCCTTCTATGTACTTTCACAAAATTAGGATCAACAAAAGTGGAAGTTGTAACATCCTATGATTGTGAAGCTCATACTTATGATCTAAAGATATAAGCATCATATATCCCAAGTCATTTGTGAAGTTGAACAATGTAGAGTCCAACCAAAATGCAATTGGGTCATGAAGAATATGAAGGATGACATGTTTCTCAACAAATATTGAAGCTCCTTCTTCATGATTGATTTGACTGAACTACTCCTGAATACCGTTTGATATATCTCCTTGTAATTCAGATGAAGAAAAAGGAGGAAGTACAAAAACTTCGTCACATTGAAAAATTTCCATTGGTTCTTGTTCACTATGGTCAAGCTATATATCTCCAAGAACGAATGAAAGAAATACATCTATCTTAAACTATTCATCAGAGCTCTCTTAGTTATCATACACCGGTGCACTAATAACATTTTATGGAGATGTCACTTTAGATACCTTCTCCTCAATATCAGACTTTGATTATGTGTCATAACAATCATATATGGACTTATTGTTGTTTGAAATTTTTGTGAAAAATGATACATAACTCTGCACATTTTCTTCAACTTTATATTCATCATTTTAAAATCCAATATGAGCATATTCCTCATGAACCAACCATTTAGTAACAGATGGATCATAAAAAACAAAGGGAAACACGTCATCAATAATGTTACATTGAAACAATTTTACAGAATTTTCAACAACATAATCTCGATTTTGATCAATAGATGTGAATGAAGACATTATCTCTTCTTGAAGGTCCTCATGAATATATCCATAGATGACATCCTTTTCAAACTCAACTTCAGAAAATTCTTTATCCTTTTCACTATTGTAGGAATAATCTTTTCTATGCTCTATAACTGGCTCAAGTTATTCATTACAGCATTGTTCAAAAGGAAACTTAGGATATGGAAATTCATAAATCTTCTCTGGATCTTCTTGAAAATGTAAAAATTCATCAACACATAGAAGATTTCTTGAAACAACAACAAGTATTTGCAACTCATGATAATCTTCAAAAGGATAAATATCTCTTTGAATAGGGTGTTGATATGTATCTTTCAAGCCAGGAAGAAGCATTGCATCCTCTAGTAGTTTTTTTGAAGTTTCTGTGTAAACACCCTCAAGTGATACCTCTCCATTCAAATAAGTAAGACTATCTTCTCCATTCTCACTATTATAGTCATCTTCTCTTTCAAAATATTGGTCATATTCATCATCAATGATTTCCCCTTCCTCTTCATTATCACAAGAAGTGTCTTCTATATACTCTTAAACTAATTTAAAGCTTTCATTGCAACAACTTCCAAGATGAAGATCAATGGGATACCTCCTTTTGTAATGAGAATGAAACATCATATGAAAATATTTTAGTGAATCTATACAAGTAGCAGGCAAGGATCCATACCATTGACGAGTGTCTCTCTCTAATGAGAGCATGAACATTTTCACGAGGACATCTTCGTGAGATATACTCAACTGATGCATACAATAATGAAATTCTACCAAATTATGAGCCGAATTATCATTATCATCTTCTCTAAATCTAGGAAGATAGTCTTGCTAGACTCTTATACCAAGCACATGATTAGGAAAGCCAGGTATATTTGAAAAATCAAGTGGAGCAAACCTTGAATCCACTATATCAACACTTGATCTTTCCATTAAAACACAGTGAAGTCTCCAATGGGATCACAATAAATAAGGGAGTAATAGGATTTTCAAGAAAGTTCGAAAGGAAGAGATGCTCGAGGATGTTTTTGGAATGATGTTGAGGCACCCCAAGAGCCAAGACTTGGGATGAATCTTAAGGCCATATTTGCAATGAAATAATTATGCAATATTTGGGAAGTTTTTTTCTCTCTCCCTTTCTCTTCTAAACTTGAAGGACCTCAAATAGTCTCAATTGAGATGACAAATGCCCTCAACTATCAGAGGCATATGTATATGAGTGTTTCAAACAATCAATTCTTAAAAGGAGAATGAAGTGATGAATTATAAGAAAAACAAGATAAACATACAGAGACCTGATGATAATGAATCCTATAGATTATGGAAATATAAAATTGTGTTGAATAGTTGAGAATTCATCAACTCTAACATGTGTATATAGATCAATAAAACATGCTTCAAATAATTAACATCTTCATACATCTAAATACATGGAGGTACCCTCTACATATCATTCAAATGCACAAAGAAATGATAATAAATGGTCATACATTTGGAGGAAATAACTTCTATATCATAACTAAACATCACAAAGTAACACTAAATATGGGGAACATCCTATGGTCTAAGATTTAATAAATCAAATATAATACAAGAGAAGAAAAAATGGGAGGATATGCTTTACTACAACACTGATACTATGAAGAGGAATTACAAATTGAAACTTAAACGCAGGTGATGAATCTCTAGTTTCTGGCTGCATTTATCAAATAATTGTGCTCAAGGTTTTTGTGGTCGAACAAGTCTAGTTGCAAGAAACTCTTTAACTCCCCAAAATGCTGACCATAATAATGGGTTCCCTCATTCTCTTTTATTCCTCTTGCTCACGCCCTAAAACGTCTTCTTGAAACTACTTCCAGCTTCTTGATTCTTGAGTGGTTTCCCCTTGGTGAAATTGTAAAAATTACCTTCACCCACTGTATTTTTGTTATGCTGAGATTGTGGAGCAACTAGATATTCGCAGAAAAAAATATCATTTCCATTTTTCCCTTTAGAACAAAACTACAATCATTTTTTCTGGTGGTTGGATGCTTGTAATCTCAATTGCACAGATCACATGACTCAGTAGTCGTAAGACCAGTTTTAATGAGTAATGTCACCCATTAGTCATAGAAAAAATCATCATTCTACATGTCCATGTGGCAGCCACTGGTTGGCTCTGACAATGCTATGCTAGCAGCCTAAAACAACACATGGACAACGAAACTTAAAATCAGAGATAAGATCTGGACTGTTTATCTCTTCTAAGTGTGATTGATGGCATGATGAGATTTGGATCGTTGAATAGTCTCCCTTAATAGAGGTCCAAAAGAAAATTTGGACCATCTTTTGGAGGTGCCCATTCAGAGTGGTCAGGGCTAGGTCATGAGGAAGACTCTGAAACCATATGTTGGTCATTGATCTGATCATGGGCACACTTGATGGTGCGATGAAATATGGACCATTGATTGGTTTCTCTTAAAATAGGTCCAAATGTAGATCTAGACTATCCATCAGAGATGCTCAATTGAGGTGTTGCAAGATTAGGCTCGAATGGGACATCGAAAAGAGAACTCCAATGATCGTTGATTTAAATGCTTGGATGTGTGATGCAATCTAAGCCATCCATCTTTCAGGGTTTGGAAAACTGTTAAAGTTTCACTCTTAGGCTGTGGTCTTATGATAACATCCATCACCAATAGACTTAGGCCATTTTTCGTATGCGACAAGCCCCTCTTGGACCGTGACAAGCCCATTTTGGACCTCGAAAATCCCCTTTTGGACCACGACAAGCCCTTCTTGGACCGTGACAAGCCCCTTTTAGACCACGACACACCCTTCTTGGACTGTGCCAAGCATCCAAGGTCTTAATTTTTTCCTTATGCGCACAAGGGCATGTATTTTCTCAGTGTTTCTTCATTCCGCCTTAAAACAATTTGACTATGAGCTGCATAGAGGCTCCTGAAGCTATACTTTTTGCTTCTAACTCGTCTGATCTCGACCTTATAACTTCAATCATCCTTAATTTAATTTGAATAACAAATACAATAATAACATGTCGTAAATATGTTATATTATTGAACCCAAATAATTTAATATTTTGGGTTCTTGAAGGTAATCTCCTTGGTCATATAGTTTCAAAGGATAGGTTAAAGGTTGACCCTAAAAGGATTAAAGGTATCAAATAGATCCATTTACCCTGAAATAATAAAGCATTATAGTCATTTTTTAGTAAAATCAACTTTATCCTAAGATTATCCCAAAATTTTCCAAAATAACTAAAGGCATAACCAAGTTTCTTAAGAAAACGTGGATTTCAAATGGGATGAAAATGTTAATTCAACTTTTGAATCTATCAAGGAGGCCATTGTGAAATCCCTTGTGCTAGCAAGTCCAAATTATTCAAAATATTTCCAAGTTTTCTCTTTTTCTTCCGAGGATACCATCATAGGTTTGTTGCTTCAGAAGAATGATCAAGGTGAAGAACAACCCATAGCCTTTATGAGTGAATCCCTAAGAGATGTCAAATCAAAGTATTCCATTATGGAGAACCAATCATATTATCTTGTAAAGTCCTTAAATAATTTAGGACATACATGGAATATTCTAAGATAATTTCTTATGTTCCCCACTCAACAGTGAAATAAATTTTATCTCAACAAGATTGTTTGGGAACTAGAGGAAAGTGGTTGTCTAAGATTTAAGAGTATGATTTGGATATTAAACCCAAAAAATTAATCAAGGGCCAAGGATTATCCCAAATAATGAAAAAAGGAATTGAAGTTTCCCTTGGAATAAAAGAAGGATCATATTCTATGATCTCAGCTATGTAAGAAGAATTGGAACATCACGATTAATATTCAGACATAATTTATCACCTTAAGGATCTTACGAGTCTGAATCACCTAACAAATCATAAAAGAAGAGTGTTGATATTAAAGGCCTCCAAATTTTGCTTTGTCAACCAAGGCCTTGGATGGAGAAATCTAGATGAATTAATTCTTAGATGTGTATATCCCAAAGAATCTAAGAATTTAATGGATGAATTTCATAGGGGGCTATGTGGTCGAAATCATGTAGCAAAGACCACCACCCATAATGTTTTAAGAGGTGGTTAGTGTTGGTCCAATCTATTTTTAGATGTCCATAAGTTTGTGAGATCGATTCAACGATGTCAATGCTTCACAAGAAAGCAATAGCTGAAATCCCTCCCTTTGCAACCAATTATAGTGGAAGTTCCCTTCCAACAATGGGGCCTAGATTTTATAGGAGAGTTTTAAAACAATTCTAGAAATGGTCATAAGTGGATTCTCAAGGCCCCATATTAATTCACCCAGTGGGTTGAGGTTATACCAACTAAGAGGACCACTGATAAGGTTGTCATGGATTTTGTGGAAGAATAATTTTAAAGTTTCAACAAAGATTATTTCTGACAATGCTAGATATTTCAGTTTTTAATATTTGTCGACCTTTTCTTTTAATTGCAACATTATCCTATCCCACTCCTCCAACTATGACCCTAAAGGAAATGGCCTTGTTGAGTCAAGTAATAAGAATTTGATGGCCATTATTAAGAAGAATGTGGGGGACAACAAGGAACTTTGGGATAACAAGATAAATTATTCCCTATGGGATGATAAAATAACTAATAAAGGATCTATTGGAAAGAGCCCATTTGATTTAGTTTATAGGATGGAAGTAATGTTGCTAGGTCACCTGAAGATCCTGTTTTACAAGATAATGAAACAATTTTCCTTCAATCAAGATGCAGTGCAAAATAGAATCAACCAACTGTTTGAGATTGATGAAAATCAAATATGTGACTTTGATCATCTAGCAAATAGTTAGGAAAAGATGAAGACAAAATTTGACAAGAAGGCTCGCCCAAGAAGTCTTCATAAATATGATCTTGTTCTCTTGTGGAACAAAATAAATGAAAATAGAAACTCTCGATGCAAGTAAACATGGTAAGTTTGAAAGTCTTTGACTCGGTCCTTACACAATTGAAGATTTTGTAGGTAATATTTCTTTTTATCTTAATCATCTAGATGGTGAACAACTAACTTTTCCTATGAATGGGAAAATTTTGAAGATGTTCTATCAATGTAATATATGATGCCATGGGGCATCCTTGTATAATAACAAGTTTCTTAGCCTCTCTTACTTGCGTGTTTCCTTTTATTGATTTCAACATTTTTATTCTGTTTAGAATAAAATTAAAATGTTTCTCACATGTACGTATTTTTATATGAGATGTGGTGCTACTAACATGTGCTTAGCTATATTTTGTTTTTGCATGTATTTATTTATATCTTAGGGAAGGGGAAAAGGCACTTGAGTCTTCACCCTCCCTTGAATTTGACATCCATTGGGTAATAATTTTTCAATCCTACAAGTTTTTAATATTCTGAAGTTCTCATGCACTCTCGAGATGAGCACATATCCCCAAGTTGGAGCCAATTGTTACACCTCAAATTCCATTTATTGCACCCTATATATTTTCGTCGGATATGATCTACCATTTGAGTATATTATTTGTATCATCATATCATGATGAGTGAAAAGTGTGGTTATAGTTGTACCGATGTATCGTATTGGGCCATGCTTAGATATTCATGTATCAATGAGGGGCCTAGGTGGTATCTCCAGACCCCTTGTCGTCTGTAATGTACCATCCTTTTAGTATGCATTTCTCTTATGGATCTGGATAAATACCCCTTGGTGGCAGTACCTCACCATCATATCAGTCATTTATGTCTAGGTAGGTGATCCAAAAAGATCTTTTAAATGACTGTGGTTGAGTTATTATGCATGTGTTTATTAACCATTTAGGAAGCTTAATGAAATAGGAAGAAGATATGATAATATATCATAGCCATAAACACATATACAAAAATTAAATGAAGCAATAAGAACAACAAACCAAAACAAGATAAGTGATAACAGAGTTCGTCAATCTCGCCTACGTCTCTGAGCCTTTGTCTTAGTGGGTGAGGCTTATTTATTTCTGTTCAAAGCTCAATAATTACATCAAATCAGTTCCATAAGGCTACAATACTAATATGGTATTTTTATCCCAGATCTTTAGAATCCAACAAAAGAAATGACACTCAAAACAAATGACCAGATCTCCCAGAAATGGCCCGCAAAGGTCTGTTCCTCAACAAATTCCCTGCATAAAACTGGCTTTGGCTTGGATTTCCTTCATCATAACTCTACTTTGAATCTCCTCCCATGGCCTTAAGAAGTCTTGGTTTATATATATCTGGAGTTGGTTATCATTCCCCAACGTCCTCCCAAAATTTGGCCTCAAAAAGAGCCCAATATCCCCCGTAAATGGGAAAAATCCTCTAATTATAGGCCAAAATCAATTTAAAATCCCAAAACTATATAATAAAACCCACTTTCCACATATATTCAAGGCGCATCCCCCCTAGTGCGCTGGCCCCTGGGCATGTGGTAACCTTCCATGTGGCCAAGTGCTTAACTGTATGCGCTGCCCCCCCAAAACTTAGCGCTTGGTCGCATGCGATTGGGCCATGT
Source organism: Picea engelmannii (assembly GCA_009831015.1). Taxonomy (NCBI): domain Eukaryota; kingdom Viridiplantae; phylum Streptophyta; class Pinopsida; order Pinales; family Pinaceae; genus Picea; species Picea engelmannii. The sequence continues at coordinate 109,765 of ML801672.1, forward strand.
TCCCATGGTTAAACTCCATGAAATAACACAGGTGTAGCCCCTGGTTGGCGGGATAGCCCGACCGACCCGGGCTAACCCAACAAAAATTGCGTTATTTGTTTTCTAGAGTGGATAGTTATACACTTAGGGGCTATGCCACATGCCCACGCATCAACTGTTTTACACCGGGTCATATGCCAAATCTCACGTGACCAGGGGTTAAACTCCAATATAGTCTGCACGTTGGAGGTTGAATAAGTGGCACCTGCGCTCTTATCCATCGTGGTCACATATGCAAAAGAAATCGTGGGCTAGGGCTTAGCCCCAACCCCTTTCTGCCCACCATTACAAACCTTTGCAACTTTAGATAAACTTTGTTACATATTGTTTAACAAGTAATACGTGAAATGCAATGACATCACACCCCTCTGCCAAGTCACTCATCCTCGGAGAGGTCTCTGGTTCGATTCTCGGTGAGATAATTTTTTTTTGTATATGAACCCAATGTCCAACCAATGGGTGCCATCTGGAAGCCCATGGTCTGGGCCACGTGGCACCCCACCATTCACTGTCTTCTGATGCCATGTGTTAGTTTTCTATTTTCCCATGTGTCAACGCTGTACATTCCAACTCTTTTCCTAGTCAACGACTGTACCTGCCATGTGTCACCGTATGGCACATGTATGGATGTGCCACGTGTCACCCTTCTAGTGGTGACATGTGTTACCTCCTGGCTAGTCCATGTCATCTGTACGGATCTCACTATGCCTCTGCCATGTGTCACGCTGCCACATCAACATGATTTCATGCTGACGTCAGCATTGATATTTTGACTATTGATCTGTTTGACTTTTTGCCTCTTTGGCAAAATGGTCAGAGTGAAATAACTCTCACATATGACGTCCATTTGATGAAGTAAATATATGGTCAGAATCATTGTGATGGGCCGGTCTCAATGGAATTGGTTTCGTCTGATTCCGAGAACTTTCATTTTTGAGCCTTTTCTAGACCGGGGAAGCCTCCTGCATCCGATTCTGAATCACACCTCCCCACTAAGGACCTTTTGGTCCCCAAAAGGTTACAAAAATGGAATTTAACTGATTACATTCTCATAACGAGAAAAAAAAAAACATAATGTTGTACAAAAATGATGTTATAATAGGTCATCATTTCAACATGTGTGATTACATTAATGGAAGCAAAATACAATGAAGTTGAGACATCCACTTCTGGAAAAACCAAGTGGTTGGTTTATTTTATTCACGGTGTTTCTCTTGCTTCGCTGCTAATCCTTATTTCTTCATGAGTGCATATGCAATCCTTTTTTCCTTCGTGGGAGGAAGCTCCAGATTAAGCTTCCAACAACTAGCCTTTTGATGTCCAAACCTGTTGCAATAAGTGCACTGGGTTCTTGGCATCCAGACCTGTTTACCCTTGTCTTTCTTCTATTGTGGAGTTGAGTCTTTATGTTGTGTTTCCTTCCTGGTCGACATAGGTTTCCTGTACAAAGTTTGTCTCTTCCAACACTTGGCAACACAATGCTTGGGTGAATGACAATAAGTACATGGACAAAGATTCCACAAGTTCCAGATTACTTGATTATGTTTATTATAATCAAAAGGAGAATTGGTAAAAACATGACCATTATACCTTCCATGCTGATCTTCACTTTTCTTTGGAGATGAATTACATTTAATACCACATTCCTGAAGTGATGTGCCATGACCCTTTGTGAAGTGTTCCTGCAATGTTTTAAGTTGGCCATTTGAAGCATTACTTGCTTTTGAAGTTTTGGAACCAATCATGGAGGATGATCCAAGCTCCACTTCGCCATATCCCAATTCTAAGTATCGAGGCCTTTCCACAACCTCAATGGGATTAACAATGCCTTGACCTTTACATGCAAGGCCGTTCCCTTCTTCATAACCCATCTTGGTTAGTATTCTCAAACCTACACCTTTTGTATGTTTTTCGAATGCACCAAAATCAACTTGATGAGAATGAGGAGAATTTGATGAATGACCTTCACTTCATACCTCAGACTTGTTTTCTGAAACCGATATAGAAGGCACTTCCTTCAATCCTTCTTTGACTTTGTTGTTCTTTGAAGCTTTCACTTGAATGCTCTTTCGTTCCAAGTAGTCTTCATACAACACCTTCACCATCTCAGCCATGGCAAACACCAAATTTATGAACTCCTTCTTATCTTGAGAAAGTCCTCTTGTAGATTCCATTTTCTCCCTTGAGATGATCTCTTCCTTGGTTAACATGCAAAACACAAATTCCAAATGTCAATTAGCTCTGATACCACTTGATTCGAGAAGATCTTTTAAATAATTGTGGTTGAGTTATTATGCATGAGTTTATTAACCATTAAAGAAGATTAATGAAAGAGGAATAAGATATGATAATATATCACAACCATAAAAACATATACAGAGCTAAAATGAAGCAATAAGAACAAAAAACCATAACAAGAGAAGTGATAATGAAGTTCGACAATCTCGCCTACGTCTCTGGGCCTTTGTCTTAGTGGGTGAGGCTTCTTTATTTCTATTCAAAGCTCAATAAGAACATCACAATAGTTCCATAAGGCTACAAGACTGATATGGTCTTATTCTCCTGAATCTCTAGAACCCAACAGAAGAAACGACACTCAAAACAGATGACTGGAGCTCCCAGAAATGGCCCGCAAAGGTCTACTCCTCAACAACTTCCTTGCATAACAATGGCTTTGACTTGGCTTTCCTTCAACATAAATTTTCTCTGAATCTCCTCCCATGGCCTCCAGAAGGCCTGGTTTATATAGATCTGGAGTTGGTTATCATTCCACAACTTCCTCCCAAAATCTGGCCTCAAAAAGAGCCCAATATCCCCCCAAAATGGGCAAAATCCTCTAATTATAGGTCAAAATCAATTTAAAATCCAAAAACTATTTAACAAAACCCACTTTGTACATATATTCAGGGAACAACCCCCTAGAGTGCTGGCCCCTGGGCATGTGGTAACCTGTCATGTGGCTAGGTGCTTAACTGTATGCGCTGGGCCCCCAAAACCTGATGCTTGGTCGCATGCGATTAGGCCATGTGCCCATGGTTAAACTCCACGTAATAACACATGTTTAGCTCTTGGTCAATGGGCTAGCTCGATCGACCGGGGCTAACCCAACAAAAACTGTGTTATTTTTTTTTGGAGTGGACATGTATACACTCGGGGGCTATGCCACATGCCCACACATCAACTGTTTTACACCGGGTCATATGCCAAGTCTCATGGGATCGGGGGTGAACCTCCAATACAGTCCGTGCACTGGAGGTTGAAGAAGTGGTGTCTACACCCTTATCCATCATGGTCACATATGAAAAACAAATTGTGGGCTAGGGCTTAGCCCCAACCCCTTTCCGCCCACCATTTCAAACCTTTGCAATTTTAAATAAAATTTGTTACATATCATTTAACAAGTAACACATGCAACACAATGGCATTTGACCCCTCTGCCAAGTCACTCGTCCTTAGAGAGGTCTCTGGTTCGATTCTCGTGGAGATAATTTTTTTTTCATATGAACCCAATGTCCAACCAATGGGTGCCATGTGGCAGCCCATGTCTGGGACACGTGGCACCCCACCATTCGTTTTCCTCCGATGCCATGTGTTAGTTTTCTATTCACCCATGCGTCAATGCCGTATCTGCCAACTGTCTTCCTAGTCAGTGATCATACCTACCACGTGTCACCATATGGTAGGGCCACGTGGCACCTGTACGAAAGTGCCACATGTCACCCTTACAGTGATGACACATGTCACCTCCTAGATGGTCCACATCATCTGTATGGATCCCACTGTGCCTCTGCCACATGTCACGCTGCCATGTCAGCATGATGATGTCATGCTGACGTTAGCGTTGATTTTTTTACTATTGACCTGTTTGACTTTTTGCTTGTTTGGAAAAACGATCAGAGTGTGATAACTCTCGCATACAACGTCCATTTTTGAAAGTAATTATATGGCCAGAATCATTGCGACAAGTCGATCACAATGGAATTGGTTTCGTCAGATTATGAGTACTTTCATTTTTGAGCCTTTTCTAGACCTGGGAAGCCTCCTGGATCCGATTCTGGATCACACCTCCCCACTAAGGACCTTTTGGTCCCCAAAAGGTTACAAAAATGGACTTTGACTGATTACATACTCATAATGAGAAAAAAAAAACACAATGATGTTATAACATGTCATCATTTCAACATGTGTGATTACATTAATGGAAGAAAAATACAATGAAGTTGAGACATCCACTTTTGGCAAAATCAAGTGGCTGGTTTCTTTTCTTCAAGGTGTTCCTCTTGCTTCACTGGTAATCCTTCTTCCTTCATGAGTGCATGTGCAATCATTTTGTCCTTTGTGGGACGAAGCTCCAGATTAAGCTTCCAACAACTAGCCTTTTGATGTCCACTCCTGCTGCAATAGTGCACTGATTTCTTGGCATTGAGACCTGTTTACCCTTCTCTTTATTCCATTGTGGAGTTGAGTCTTTATGTCGTGTCACCATACAGTAGGGCCATGTGGCACCTATACGGACGTGCCATGTGTCATCCTTCCAATGGTGACACATGTCACCTCCTGGCTGGTCCACATCATCTATACGGAGCCTACTGTGTCTCTGCCACGTCATGTTGATGTCAGCGTTGATATTTTGACTGTTGACCTATTTGACATGTTTGAGTTTTTCCCCATTTGGAAAAATGGTCAGAGTGAAATAACTCTCGCATACAACGTCCATTTGTGGAAGTAAATATATGGACAAAATCAGCGCGACGAGACGGTCGCAATGGAATTGGTTTCGGTCGATTCCAAAAAATTTCATTTTTAAGCCTTTTTTGGACTTGGGAAGCCTCCTGGATCCGATTCTAGATTAGTAGGCATGCGAGCATCTTGGTATGGATCTACTAGGACACATGATATAGGGGAGCTATTAGTCTATCTTACATCATTGTATGAATGTAAAAGTGTTTCTCATGTTGTAAAGGTTTTAATATCTATTTAAAGAACACTTATCTTATGCCTAAGCATTGAACCCCATCCTATGTAATTATCACACTTTGGCCATTTACTCTTGGAGAATATTCTACAGATTCTCCCTGAATTCACATTTATCGAGGAATTTCCACAATTCTTAAGGTAGTACACATATCCCAAGGCACCGATCACATCCTCCAAGGAGAATTTGGGCTATTTTTACTTGCATGGATCTCCTCTTGACATGTCACACTGAAGATTCCAGAGTACCCTCTCATTTGATTAATGTTTGAGCTATTTATTGTTTGATTAGAGGGTCGACCCACATGTAGACTTTATGATAGTCATTGGGTGATATTATACTTGATTTGACTTGGAGAGGTTCTTTCCATGAATGATCCATGATTTATGGAGGTTCTTTTCTTGAGTTTTGGAAATGATCACACCTTGGAGACACATTTTGAGGATTCACGAGCTTGCTTTATAGAGTTGTCTACTTCTTGGGGCATTTATTACTCATTCCACCTTTGGAGGCTAGACATTGGACCACTTTTTACCTGGGAGGGTACTACACCATGTATTGAGGCTTCCACTACACTTTTTCAATGGAACATTAGGATTCTTCAACAAGTTGACCTTCTTCTTTGTTGGACATCCTCTTCTCATGAGGGTTTTATGTACATGTGGCATGTTTTACTTGTAGTTGGACTTAGTCTCCTTCATTATGTGGATGACAAGTCACCTTTTTAAATTCTGCTTAGCTATATTTTAGGAGATAAAAATAATAAAGAATGAGAAGGATGTAGAAGCCTCATCTACAAATAAAGGCTCTCCTCTCATTCCAATTTGTTGTTGTTGTTGGACAATATTTGAGATTAAAATTTGTTGAAGATTTGTCTATTAGATATTTTGGTGTCAATTACTAGAGAACTTTGTTTCTTGGTTATTTTCTTGGTGCATCAAATATTTTTGTGAATGTTCAAGACTTCTACTAGCTAGCAACATCAATCCATTGAAGGGAAAATTAACCACTTGGAAGGAAGATGTCTATGGTTTCTATCTCTTCCATCCTCCTTTGTTGGTTTGGTAAATTCTCAATCTCTTGTCTTGTTTTTCCTTTGGTTCCTTGACAAGGTTTTTAGGTATGTTATTCATGCTTGGTGAAGGTTTTTTCCCTCGTGGAATCCCTTCTTGTAGGGCCTTTTTCCTCATACCTTATCTTGATTAGGTTAGACATCATTCTACCCTCAAGGTTCTAATCTCTTGCCCTAATCCTTAATACAGAAGTTACCAAATCTTCAAGGGGAATACTTCTTGACCTCATAAGCCCTAATTGGAGAAAGACACTTGTCTTCTCCCAACAACCAACCAAAAAACCCTAAAATCCAAAAAAATAACCTTTTTTTTGAAAGAAATCTAACGATTAAAAATCAAATAAAAATATTTATTTAGATTTCTTTCATAGTCTAGTGCAAAGTTAACAATTCATTTCATTTCCTAGACTAGCTTATTCAAGGGTTTGTGCTTAATTATTAATTTCTAACCCTAAGAAGGAAAAATGACCTGATATAAAAGTGCTTCAAGGTCCCATCTAATGTTTTGTGCACTAATTTAAGGCATTTATCAAACATGGAGATTAAAATGCAACAATGAAAATCAGATTTGGTGAAACCTCGAGGCTAGGGTTTGGTGCTTAAAGGTGTATTCTTACTCATGCCTAGCCTCTATTTCATTTCTATATTTTTTCTACAAGTTTATATTATACATCTAGTGGTGAAATTAGTCTATAAAGTTCTTATAGCACATCATCTTTTATTTGGATATTATTTTGGTGAATTCCAAATGTTAACATGGAAACCCTAGGGGGATTCACCATCTATTTTACAAGATCTTTCTTAGTTATTGGTTATACATATTCAAAACTTGTTTCTAACACTTGTTGGGTTGTTTTTTCATATTATATATCTTTCCCAAGTGGGAACATCCAAGACATCTTGCTTTCTAGTGCATACTCTCTCTCTTGGAAGGTCTTTTTCATGTTCTAGATCTCGCATTTATGTGTTATTTTATTATAAAATAGATTTAAAAGTTGAAGGACATCCCCAATATTGTCCTTTATTAGCATCTAATCAATTGGTAATCACAAGCAGACATTGCACCATTGATTTATTCTAATTTCTTTCACTCTTTGTGACCTAAAGTAGTTGTCTTTCAATTTATATATAACTTCTTTATTGCATAGATGACACATATAAAATGAGTTCCATTTAATTATCAACCTGGACTTTGTGTTTTACTTGTGAAGTACTTGTGCATAGTATATGCAGAATTAGGTATTTTGTAGTATCTATTCTAATATATTTTATGCAACTAAAAAGAAAATAAACTTATTCTATATGCAAACTAAACAATTACTTTAATATTCTTGTAAAAATGGAAACTAAGTTATACTAGAGTCTGAAAAATGAGTTAAAAACAAGAACCAAGATATCAACAAGAAAACTTGAAAACAAAGTTACAACTCAACTTTAATTTATCATCGAAATGAAATCTACTTTAGCCACAAATGTTGTAATAACATGTTATAACTATATGTTCAAATTCAAAATCTGAACTTAATTGCAACAATACTCTGCTGTGGATTATTCAATTACAACTTAATTAATAAATGATTCTGTTTGTCAGTTGAGAAATGAAATCAAATAAAAATTCTTAGAAAATTGACTTACAATGATTACAAATTCAATATTGGACTATAATCTACTTAGGACATAAATGTTATGACAACAAGCTATAGTTATACATTCAAATTAAGATTTGAACCTTGTTGCAACAATACTCCATTTCGTTACTTTTCAATTATACTTCAGTAGAGGATGATTCAACTTGTAAGTTCATGAAATGGAAATAAAGAATCTGCACACCACACAACAATATAAATTGAAATGTCACATAAAAAATATCAATCTAAATTTGAAAATACAATACAAGAAATGTAAATGACAATATTAGTCTTGAATAGGGGGGCCTACCTCTTCCAGCGTACATTGTAAAACTACTTCTACTCTAGAACTCAAAGAATAAACACCTCATTTGAACTCAAATTAGATTGCATACATGGAAGTCTAAAATCGACATTAACAATAGGCAAGTGTTCTTCTATTCATTGAAAAATTCAAGAGTTACATGGTCCTTTCTTCATATAAAGAGAATTGTATTTATAATAGTATATAGAGTTTATCAAAAAGTATTAGATATGGGATCTTTGAGTTCACTACAAGATTATAATCATCATAATCAAATGCCCTGTGATCTAATAGATTGTAGGGATTCGATGAATCACTAAGTTTGGATTTGAATGATGACACATGATTCAATTCATTGCCCAAATCTAAATGAAGTCTGTTTGCAAAAAATTTGGAACCTGATAGTGAATTTGCATGCAATCTAGAGGTCAAAAGTGGATCAAAATGCAATCTGAAAGATCTATGATGAACCTACACATGATCTGGAGTCTTATTCTACTGTGATGTTTAAAACCTCACTTCTTCCTACCACCTGGAGTTGACTTAGACTGTTGTAACCCATGGCTTGATTTCCTTGCATTTGTCCTAGTTGTACATAGTTCCTTGACATCTTTCAAACACCAAGCCATCTCCTCAAAACACAGATCATCCCCAAGTTGTTTATTTGGACTTGGTTACCGCGCTACTAGAAGATTGGAAGACTGTTGCAAGTTCACTAGCATCTTGAAGCATACAAAGTTATCCAACTTGGTAATTAATATTTTTGGCATTAATAAGATATTAAAAACCAAGAAATCATGAATAAAACAATCTATTCTACCTTAATTTCTCTTGATTGATTATTTCTTGAAGAAAGTATAGAAAATTTGGTTTTGGTTACGAAATAGTGAAGGAAGGATACAAAAAAGGCTAGTTAACAGTTGAAAATAGTACCAAAATAACAACCCAACATCTTCCACACACTGAGGATGTTGCATGTCCCTTGTGAAACCAATTGACAAAACTTTAGGGACCCCAAGGCATACATGGTTCTAATTATAACTTACATGCCCAAATTCTGTGTCTTTATAATGCCCCAGGCATTTCTCAATTTCAACCCAAGAAACAATCTCGTTGAATTCATCCCATTCTTGAATAGGCTTGTAAACCTTAGTTTAACACCACAATAAAGTATAATGAAATTGTAGACCAATCAACTTAATCCCATTTCTCCTTAAAGAGTCTAAATATATTTTTTCTCTTGTTAAAGCTATATTGAAAATTTGATATGTTGTAGGAGCTTGTTGTTGCAAGAAAAAATGAATCATACTCTATCTTTCATGAGAAGTTAAATAAGCGTAAATTGTATGAGAATCTCGTATTTATTCAAAGTTTTTGATTTCCATTGTTGATTTTTTCTTACCATTCTAATTCTTTTGAGATAACTCAAAAAATGTTGATAATATTTGATATTTGTTGCAAGTACATGGTGTTCACTTCTAACATTCAAACTTGAAGCCATTTCATTTTGTGCAAAAATATCCCACTCCTCCTTCCATTTGATATGGTTCACCATAAATGAGGAGAAGGATCTAATATGCACATTCACAACACCATGGTTTGGGTTCCATGTTGTCTCATCTTGTAAGAAGAAATAAAAAAGATATATTCACATAATATATTCTTTTCATCATTTGTGGATTCATTGTACATCTTGACAAAATCATAGGTATTAGTGATATCATATTGTTTCCCAACTGCCAATTTAGTAACCCTTAAATTTTTCCATTGTTCATGCAAGAACATAGACTAAAATTTTGTAGGTTCTCTACAAGAGAATGCCTAAATGGAAAGCCCACAAGCTCTTTGTGCTTCATGTGTTTTGGCCTTTATCTATAATTAGAGCTTTTGGAATTTCATTTTCCACCCCCCCCCTTCAATAAAGAATTGAGATATCCATATTTCTTGCATCCTTTGAATCTCATACTTATACTTTTGTTTTTGAATTATTCCTAAATCATGCATCTCATCTTTCCCTTACCATTGTTGTATATTGACATGTGTAGATGCAAGAGCTAATGTATTGGTAACTATTAGCCCCCTTGTCTAGGGGTAACTAAGGATATCATGTCTTGAGGCCCACAAGTGGCAAACATGGAGTGATGAGAGTCATATTGACCAACAACGCCTGCAGGGTCCCTCCTGTTCATGTTGATCACCACTAATCATGTAACGACCCTCCGTTAAGACTAGGAAAGCGAAGCACAAAAGGTGATTTTTTTTAGGCATTAGGAAATTAACATCAACAATATAATTCATAGCAACACATAATCTACGACATCATAAGTAAAATAATTACAAGCTAATAATCACTGAAATCATTAACGACACAACCAACACATCAACATAAATGACGACGACACATAAACAAAAATAGTGACGTAGATCATCACATAACAATCAACTTGAAGCAATTTATAAACAATGATCAACCAGATACTGAAAATTAAATGACTACCTGCCCAACCTACCTTGCAAGGTTAGGACCTCCAGAACACATAAGCAACGCTCAAGCCCATGATTCATTCGATTGATTTTGACCACTTAAGGTCTCAAGGCTGGTGACTGTTCTGAGGAACAAGGAGGTGTTTACATCCCACTAACACAATCCAGTCTAAAACCAACTAGCTCAGTCAATCATCATCATTACTGTTCATGGAGCAAGAGAATTTAAATACTCAATCAATTATACAATGATATTATTCATGTCGCAAGATAAGTCTAAATACTCAATCAACCATACATTAATATTATCCATGGCGCATGAGAAATCAACTTAATTCATGGTGAAAAAAGTAAACTTAAACACATAATCATCCATGCATCACATTTATTCATGGTGAAAAAAGTAAACTTAAACACATAATCATCCATGCATCACATTTATTCATGGCACAAGCGTGAACAATTTCAAAAAAAATCATACATCAACATTTATATTGTGGCGTACAAATGATCAAGGTACTCAAGTAATCACACATCAACATTATTCGAAGCGTGCAAGTAAATTTAAATTCCAAATTAATCACGCCTCAACCTTATTTTAAGGCGCCAAGAGATCCACCAATTTTCTTTTCATAAAAGAGCGACCCTTAAGTAAATCAACTCTTTATCTTAAAAAGTGATATATCTAGGTTAACATTTTGAGGGTTCTATGGTATCTGACTATCCTTGGTAAGAACTGAGGGAGATCTTCCTCATCTCAAGCATCATAGTAACGCAAGTGCTAACTTCCAATCCAAAATTAAGGGAGGCCAATTCTATTAAGACCATAGATAAGTACCCATTTATTATCCTTTATTCTTGTTTTAAATTTTAAGGATAACCATCGATTAAGGCCATAAAATATAAGACTTACTCCTAACTTCAAATTCCAATTAAAATTAAAATAACCGAGAGTGCATAAAAATAAATACCATTAGATTGTATGATCCTAAATCCTTAGGATAACCATGTGTACATTAAATAGTTGAAGGTCTCCTTTCCTTTGATGTAAACGTCCTAAACCATATTCTAGGCAATTCATTAGATAAGGCAAAATATAAATTCTCCCATAAGACATTTCAACCTCTCTCTCTATATATATATTGCTAAATCCCTTATGAAAGGAGAATGATTGATGGTATAAGGGATTGAAAGTCACAAAGGGTCTAAGGAAATGATCCTTCAAGAATTATTTTGTAGGGTTGGTGAAATAAGGTAAAATGATATATATATATATATATATATATATATATATATATATATATATATATATATATATTTTGCTAAATCCCTTATGAAAGGAGAATGATTGATGGTATAAGGGATTGAGAGTCACAAAGGGTCGAAGGAAATGATCCTTCAAGAATTATTTTGTAGGGTTGGTGAAATAAGGTAAAATGAAAATGCAACATTCCTTAGGTAATCAAAATTTTTCCGCGCATCAACAAAAGGGAGATAATTAGGATAAATAAAAATAATTAGGATAATTGGGATAATTATAAGTCTAGTTTAAGAGTAAATACAAAAGTAATTTAATCTACAAAAAAAAGGGGTTCCTTAAGACGAGACAACTTAGAGTACTCCACGCCTCGTCCTAGTCCTCGACTCCCAGGAGGGAAATAAGTAACTTCTCAGAGAAATTGCCTCCCAACCACACACACTCAACAGGCTACGCTGCCTAAAGGGGGGGGGTCAATCTGTCAGCGCAACCTCCCCTTCGGGATGGTCTGGTGTTGAATGAATCCTAGCATGCAGAACAATAGTAAGGGAAGTCAGGGCGTGGCTTAAATAAAAAGCTGGCGAAAAGCCTTTCCAGGCGAAGTGTTAAGGAAAAGCTCAGCGAAATTGGTGGGGACTATGTCAAGGTTGTTTTTCGTTTGCTGGTTACAATAAGGTGGTTCGTGGACTGTTATATCTTTAATGGTTGTCCACAGAGATGAATGCAAGGGAGTCACAATTGTTGGGCGGATTTGTATACCCAAGAAAACGTAGGGTTCCAGAGGAATAACGCATGGATGTATCCAAACGCTGAGCATGATTGCACCTCAATTCACATAGTTCAAGGGGAAAAATTCGCACGGATATATTACATAGCTGGGCGAATTCACACACGGAACAAAAATGTAGAGTTCAATGAAAAACCGCTAGGAGATATTCACACTAGTTGGGTGGAATTGCACAAGGTAAAATGCAGAGTTTAAGAATCCCCAAAATGCAGAGAACTACCGTAAACTTGCTGAAAGAAATTCTAAAATCACTAGGGTTTATCCCAATAGATGGAACACAAGGGAGTGACGGTTTCCAGGGAAAACTTATGAGCAAATTCACAGAGTAAGGATTGAATTAGTTGAGTGAAATCCCAACTAGATCGTTGACCACGATTTAGGAGAAAACGTTGGGAAGTCCGGTTGCAAAACGCAAAGGGATTTTGTGGAAGGCTGGGTGATCCAAGCAGAGACAAAAACGCGGTTTTAAGAGAATAATGCGTAGTGGTAACCCAACAATTCGCCCAAGGAAAAGGTGAAATGCTGTGCATAAATTTGTTGAAGGTAACACTACAAGAATTCGCTCAGAGCAACAATCAATTCATTTTAACAAATCGTTAGGGTTGGGTGTATTCTAAGGCATAATTTCGTGGTAGAGAAATATTTGGGTTGCATTCTAGGAGTAAATGCGTGGTAGAGAAATAATTGGTTTGCATTCTAAATGAAATTTCGTCGCAACATGAAAAGCTTGGGTAGCATGCGCATACAACAACCTTGGAAGGAGATGGAACAAGAGCCTACATTGTAGTTTCTTTTTGTTATTACCGTTGTAGCGGTGTCACAAGGTCGTTCTCTTAAGTATAAGGATTTGAAGAAGGTCTCTAATCAAATAGCGATGGCCAACACTACGTCTAAAAGCATCTTGAGCAATATAACAGAGTGGAGAATCTTCACGGAAACATTCGCTGGGGAAAACTGAAGGGAAGCAAATAGAGTTTTCCATTATGTTGAATTAAAATAAAATTTACAGAAATGTCAAAGATTCACCTCGTCTACTACTTCAATCATAAATGAAAAATTGTAAAGTCAAGACTGGAAACCCATCATAGTTGACAACATGATTCTAAAAACTAAAAACCATTTACGCGAGATTCTAAGGCCACGATCCCTTCATAGATCTCACAGACTCATGATAAACCATACAATTCAATCATAGAAATTACAATACAGTTGCGCGAGATCTCAAGGATACATTATACAATTAAATTCAATACAATGTAAACTCAAAATGAAATTACCAATACACTTGTCACCCTTTCCCTTAGACTTGTCACCCTTTCCCTTAGTTGCACAAGTAAATCCACAATTTATTTTAATTAAAAGTCAATTTCCCTCACCCAACCTAAAAGAGCTCCTAAAATCACTCCTAGTTGTTTCTTTATTCCCCTTGTTTCCAATTAATGACTGATGTCTTACTAATTCCAAGTTGAGTTAGAATATGAATCCTCTCCTAGTTAAACTAGCGTTAACTAGACTCTAGATCCCTTTCTATGTTTGCACAATTATTTCATGCTTTATTCCTTTCTTAGATTAAATTTCATTTTGGCATTTTCTTGCACATATGAGAATAATCTTAATTCTTTAGAATTATTTCATTTTTCTTAATTTCTTATTTGGATTTACCTACTTCCTAAATTGATTGAGTTAATAATTATAGTTTAGCCTTTTTACAAGAACTTAGACTTAGGCTTAAAATCTAGAATAGGCTTAGATTTTGATTGGGGTTACAATTACTAAATTCATTCTTTAATTGATTAATTAATTAATTAATTTGACAGTGCTTAAGTTTTTACATGGTTCAATATTCGCTCAAGTTTTCTAGGCCACCTAGATTCATTGAATCAAGTTTAATTCTGTGATGTGCCCTTCAATACACACTCTGTGCTCCAAGGGTTCCACTCGCCTTTGATTCAAATTTTTAATAATGCGATGTGCCCTTCAAGATGCAGTCCATGCTCCAAGGGTGCCACTCGCCTTTGATTGGTTTTGGTAGTTTTCCAACCCTTGGAGTCAACACTCCATTCAGTTGACCTTGTGGGAGACTAAGGGATTCTAAGGAATAAGGACCCTGCCTTATTGCGCGCACCTTAAAATCTTCGTGAGTGACTGTCTCATTCTACCCTCATGACATCATGGATCTCTCGAACTAGGTAATCGTTAACCTACAATTCGAAGCACGGCGAGAGTGCTAGTAGGCCATGTCAGGGATGCTGCCACACCTCTCCCTCAATATCTGGTCTATGTGCATGGCCCCTTTAATCCTTATGTGAGTCAGATTAGAAAGCAATCCTTACCCTGCATCCATCAACAAAAAATGTGAATGATCCATAAACACCATCATAATATAATCATTCATATGTCACATATGCATAAATGAAATACTAAAACCGATACATCCACTCCCTGACTCAATCTAGAGTCCAATGAGGTCCATCGATGCCATCAATATCCTCAATCTATCATGTGTCCTGCATACTCAGGGAAAACTCATCAATAACACCTATCAATACATAGATATCAAAATAACATAACAACATAATCCATCAACATCATCACAAAATCCATAAGCAAAATGTATAACCATATACTATAACTGGATCACTTGCACGCAAGTGCCCTCAAGAATAAGTCAATATCATGTGCTCACAAGAGCCGGATGTTACATACACCCCCTCTTGTTTTAAACTTCATCCTGAAGTTGTACAATATATAAATCATCTGACAAGATCCATATGTCTAAACTATCAAAAGAAAGGAACTACTGATGCATATCATATGCATCCTTCTAAGTAGTCGAGTGTGGACTATAATTGTCCTACTGGACCTTGACCTAATTGAATGTTCAATGCTGTAACTATCGAATGATACGGTACAAAATGCGGATTGGCTCCACCATGAGTGCACACTTCTTCGACATCGCAAGGAACTCAAGTCAATCTCATGTGGAGGATCACTAACATAATGTTGCAAAATAGGTACAAGATAAACATTGTGCATACACCTCCAAGAATGAGGCAAGGCCAGTCAATAGGCCACGGGTCCCTTCCTTTCCACAACATAGAAAGGCCCCACAAACCTAGGAGAGATTTTAACACCCGTTCCGAACTTAATCAAACTCTGGTGCAGTTTCACCCGCAAGAAAACTTGGTCACCAAATTCATAGTTGCGGTCAATGTGATGCGCATCAACATAACTATTATGCCAATATTGCACTCCTTAAATCCTTGGTATTATCGTTTGCATTTTTTCTTCCATTTCTTGGATCATTTCTGGTCCCCCCATGACCCTACCCTCAAGTCAATCCCAGGTCAATGGTGTCCAACATTCGCCTGTAGAGAAACTCACATGGTGCCATATTAATGGTACCTTGATAGTTGTTGTTGTACACAAACTCTACCAATGGCAAGCACTCTTCCCAACATTTTTGTGGGTCCACCACATACATACGCAACATAACTTCCAAAATTTGGTTCGCTTTTTTTGTCATCCCATCTGTCTCAGGGTGATATGTTGTACTAAAGTTCAGTTGTGTTCCTAATGCTTCTTGGGAACTAGTCCATAATCATCTTGTAAACACTGACCCTCTATCAGATAGATTTTGTTTGGCACACCAGGAAATCTCACAATCTTGCTGACAAAATTCTAGCTATGTCTGGTGCTTGATACGTCGTATGCATAGGAATAAAATGTGAACTCTTCGTCAGAGTGTCAACTATCAAAAAAATCGAGTTATGCCTCCTTGCCTTCAGCGACAATCCAACAATGACGTCCATCAAAATGACCTCCCATTCCTATTCCAGAATAGTGTGTGGCTTTAGAAATCCTGCCATATGTCTATGTTCAACCTTCACTCGCTAACATTATATACAACTCGCCACGTAGCTAACTAAGTCCAACTTCATCTCTTCCAGAAGAATAAGGGCTTAAGGTCTGCCCTCATCTTCGTGACTCTTGACTGAGCCATGCATACTACTCTATGAGCTTTGCATAAGATCAAATTTCTCGATTTTTCGTTAGGCGGTATGTAAATCTGGTTATCATACCTCATCAATATGTCATTGCCCACTGTATATCCTTCAAACTTGGTACCGTCATGGTGTCTTGTCCGAAATTTCCTTAACCTCTTTATACTAGTCATCGCCAAACTGTATAGTTAAAATCCTTTCTCGAAGATTCATCTGAAGAGGTATCACCGAGAATATGCGTGGCCTCCAACTCAACACATCTACCACTTTGTTCACCGTTCATTTAATGTACTTATTCTCAATTGTATTTGCTAAGTAGTTCTAACCAATGCTTTTTCCATGCATTCAAGTTATTCTACGCAAAATGGGCTGCATTCCACAATGATCTTTTGTTCAAATTTCTGTCCAATCAGATAATGTTTCTACATACATAATGGCCAATAACTCTCAATCATGAATTGCGTATTTCTCCTCATGCCTTCTTAAGTTTCTTGAGATGTAGGAGATCACTTGAACTTCTTGCAACAATAATCCACCTAAACCTTCCTTGGATGCGTATGTGCATACCAAGAAATCCCTGCCCAAGTTAGGGACTTTCAGTATTGGCACTGTTGTCAACAACCCAATGAGCCTTCGAAATGATTCCGCACACTTCTTGTTTTTTTTCTGCAATTCCGTGATTGGATTTGCTATCATCGAAAAAACTTCGACGAAACATCGGTAATATCCTTTTAAGCCCAAAATTTTGGTACGGTTGTCAGTGCGGGTCATTTCATAATAGCCTCTACCTTCGCTGGATCCTCCTCGATGCCTTCACTGGATACAACATTCCCTAAGAAATGAATCCTTCAGAGCATTGCGACAATTTCCCATAATTTGTGTTCTCGTAAACACTGTAATACTAAGTGAAAACATTCTTCACGTTCTTCTGTTGTCTGAGAATATATCAATATGTCGTCAATGAATACTTGAAAAACCTTGTCCAAGTATTCATAGATCACCCCATTCATCAAAATCCCGAATGTGTTTGTTTATCCAACGACAATGATAAACTCGTAGTGTCCGAACCTCGTCTTGCATGTGGTCTTAGGAATATATTTACCCTTTAATTCGTAAATGGCGATAACCTGATCTCCATTCGACCTTTGAAAACATCTTCGCACCCTTCATTTGACCAAAAAAATCATCTATTCTTGACAAAAAATATGGGTACTTGATCGTTTCCTTGTTCAAATGACGGTAGTCATTATAGAGTCTCCATGACCCATCCTCATGAAAAATAACAGGTGCACCCCGAGGTGAAACACTAGGACGTATAAGTCCTAGGTCCAACAACTCCTTCACTTGCATTTTCAACTCCTACAACTAAGGTGTCGACATATAATAAGGCGTTCTTGTTATAGGTTTGGTTCCAAGTTTCAAGTCGATGGTAAATTCCATCTCTTTTGGGCGACAACCTAGAAAATCATCTGGGAACACATCCACCAACTCTCATACTACTTGAAGGTTTTCTAATCCTTCCACCACGCCCTTGTCATTTAGTGCTAAGATCACATATAACTTGCATCCTTTGCACATGCACTTTTGTAGCTGTAGGGAAGAAATGAACCTCAAGGGAGCTTCCTACAATCATTCTTCTCTGTCCCTCATCAATGGTCAACTCAACTATCTCGTCTTATAGTTGGGTATCACATTATGCGATTCTAATCAGTCCATACTGATCACGATGTCATACTATCCTAAGATCATGATAATAGGTCAGGATTCGTATTCAAAATATCCAAAGTTAATGTGAAAACCCGTAACCTCTCCTCTAACCTCCTGGATGACACTCAAAGCCATCCCTACGTACTCTCATACCTGCTTAACAAACTTTAATTTAATTATTGTTAGCAATGCACTAGAAATAAAACTTTCTATAGCATCGAGATCTATCAAATACTAAAAGTTGATCGTTTCCCATCCTGATGTCTTGAGCACAGTTGACTGGTGCTCGGCCTGGCGATTGTTCACTGCTGCGTGCATCTTGTGGGCCTTGCCCAAATCTCTAATGGTGGTGCGTCTTTTTGATCCAACTACTTTGGACCTTGTAACCCAACGATCTCAATGGTTATGTGGCTCTCCACATGTCCAACATCCGATCTTCGGTCTAGTACTCCGGGTCCCCGAAGAAGACATTGCTGGCCTACCTGAGGTCGTCTGTCCAATCGGTCCCATAGGAGTCTTGCCTTGTCCCCCACTGGTCAGCTCTTCCTCAACTATGAGGGCCTTATGGACTACCTCATGCAATGTATGAGGCATTAGGATCCTCACCTTTGCACGAATGCAGAAGTTAAGGATGAACACAAACTTGTTGACCTTTATCTTTTCGGTGTTCAAATGTGGAGCATACCAAGAAGCTCCATGAATCGGGACTCATACTCGGGCATTGTATGGCCACCTTGTCGCAAGGCATTGAACTCATTGAGCTAGCGCTCAATGAACTCCTCTGACAGATACTTCTCCCGAAACTGTTCCTCGAATAGTTCCCATGACACATCTTCAACGACCATGTTTAGTTGAGATAGGAATGTCTTCCACCAAGAAGAGCACTCCCCTTTAGCTAAAAGAATTCCATTTAGACCTTCCTGTTGGAGGTGTAATCATGAAGCATATCACCATGTTCTCCAACCATGACTTGACGACTGAGTCATCTGTGGCACCCATGAATTCGGGAAAATTAACCTTCTCAAATTCTTTGTGAATGCTACTACTGCCAGCTGGAGCGCACTATGAACCTTCCTGGGTACATGTGCCCTGGCCTCATATTTATTTAATCAGTTAATCAAGGCCTCTCACATCCTCGAGACAGACCTTGTCAGGCTAACCACATCCCCTCCAACAATCTTCTCCTGCCCAATGACTTGTTCTTCCCCTTCGGGTTAGACCCCTTTGATGTGGATGCTACTGGAGGTGTCACGTCTCTACCCCTAGGACCACGCTGTCTACCTCCATGACGTCCTCTAATCACGATTTCTGTATGGACACATTTCAATTTTAAATTATCGATAAATTATTGTTCAAGTCTAATACAGAGGAAGGCGTGATGATCCACAGTCACAGGGTTGAACCTACTCTGATACCATATGTAACGATCCCTCCGTTATGACTAGGAAAGCGAAGCACAAAAGGTGAATTTTTTTTGTTTAGGCATTAGGAAATTAACATACACAATATAATTCATAACAACGCATAATCTATGACATCATAAGTAAAACATTACAAGCTACACATCATTGAAATAATTAATGACGCAACCAACGCATCAGCATTAATGATGGTGACCCAGAAACAAAAATAGCGACGCAACTTAGCACATCAAAATCAACTTGAAGAAATTTATAAACAATGATCAACCAGATACTGAAAATTAAATGACTACCCGCCAAACCTACCCTGCAAGGTTAGGACCTCCAGGACACATAAGCAACGCTCAAGCCCAGGATTCATCCGATTGATTTTGACCATTTAAGGTCTCAGGGCTGGAGACTATTATGAGGAACAAGGAGGTGTCTACATCCCACTAACATAATCCAGTCAAAAACCAACTAGCTCAGTCAATCAACATCATTACTATTCATGGCACAAGAGAATTTAAATACTGAATCAATTATACAACGATATTATTCATGTCACAAGAGAAGTCTAAATACTCAATCAACCATACATTAATATTATTGATGGTGCATGAGAAACCAACTTAATTCACGGTGAAAAAAGAAAACTTAAACACATAATCATCCATGGATTGCATTTATTCATGGCGTAAGCGTGAACAATTTCAAAAAAAAATCATACACAAACATTTATATCATTGCACATGAAGGATCAAGGTACTCAAGTAATCACACATCAACATTATTCGAAGTACGCAAGTAAATTTAAATTCTAAATTAATCATGCATCAACCTTATTTTAAGGTGCCAAGAGATCCACCAATTTTATTTTCATAAAAGAGCGACCCTTAAGCAAATCAACTATTTATCTTAAAAAGTGATATATCTAGGTTAAAATTTTGAGGGTTCCATGGTATTTGACTATCCTTGGTAAGAATTGAGGGATATCTTCCTCATCTCAAGCATCATAGTAACACAAGTACTAACTTCCAATCCAAAATGAAGGGAGGCCAATTCTATTAATACCATAGATAAGTACCCATTTATTATCCTTTAATCATGTTTTAAATTTTAAGGATAACCGTCGATTAAGGCCATAAAATATAAGACTTACTCCTAACTTCAAATTCCAATTAAAATCAAAAGAATCGAGAGTGCATAAACATACATACCATTAGGTTGTATGATCCTAAATCCTTTGGATAACCATGTGTACATTAAACAATTGAAGGTCTCCTTTCCTTTGATGTAAACATCCTAAACCATATTCTAGGCAATTCATTAGATAAGGCGAAATACAAATTCTCCCATTAGACATTTCCACCTCGACCTTGTGAGGTATAATATTAATATATATATATATATATATATATATATATA